>OX453240.1:4165230-4765230 GCA_949709985.1 Luffia ferchaultella | reverse complement strand
AAGGTATACTCACGAGGCGGTTCCATCATCACCATGCCAGAATGTAATGATGGAATCCCAGGGAAATTAAGGGATACCTCCAAATCTTGTAGTCACAGATGTTCGAGCTCTATTTTTTATTTATTCAGGTGATTGCGTCTGGGAGTCATCATCTCATACTGCTAAACTGATAATGGAAGCCATAACACTCCTTAACCTTTAGGAGTTAAGGGATAATACTGTGATTAAGCGACAATTTTTTTTCAAACGATGCTCCCATTTGAGCATCTTGTTTAGAAGCCCTATTTACCTATAACTAAAAATTAAAAATTAAAATAAAATTTTACAAAAAAAAATAGACTTCTAAAATTAAACTAAAATGTTAAAAAGAATATTTTTAATTTAAAGAAAAGAGTATTAATGGGCGGCATATAGTTAATGAAGTAGGTGCCAACTCGAATACATTAAACAGATACTTACCGGGACATAACAATCACAACTATGCTATATTTACAACTAGAACAAACATACTGTCAAATTCATAAAACTCTAAAATACAAATTTTAGCGCTAAAATACGTATATTTTCATGCATAATATGAAACGTAATTCATAAATAGTATTTTATACTAGAGATAAAACACTGATTTTAAAGTTATTCGTACCCTGTCAGTACATAGCTTATTTTTTATAATGCTACCAAAATAAGAAGTACTGAAAACCTACCAATCATAACATGACGAATGTACAAACCATTTTAATCATATAATATGTCATTCATTCAAGCTAAAATGAGTACTGATTCATAAACGTTATTTTACCGTTAGTATATGTTTTAAGAAACGTCAAATTTAAAGTACCTCAGAGGCAATTTTAGCGTTATTTATTACATCAAATAGAGTTATTTTGTATATCTGAAACGACAAAAGTGATTAAAAATAAAAGAAAGAGAACCGAAAATTGGTCTGAAGAAGATAAAGTAAGTAATCCATGGCAAGTAGGTAATTTTTTTTTGTATAGAATTATCATAATTATTTAATTTAAAATTACAGTTTCTATTGCAAGAAATTGTCCGAAAACATTTAAATGTTACAGAAAACAAAAATACGTACAAAAATTTAAATAAAAAGAAATTACAAGCTTGGAAAGCACTGTCTGAAAGGTAATAATACCTACCTCATTTTCTTGTAAATTAGAAATTGATTAACAGTTCCATCGTCTATAAACTTATTTTCAGTTTTAATATGATGAGCAAAGGATTGGAGAGTACCATTATACAGTTAAAAACTCCATATTCATGGTTACCCATTGAGATGGTGAAACCATGAAGATGGTTGCCCACTCTACAACAAATACAGTGGACTGTTGCTTGGCTTAAGCCGTGGAGCTCTCCTGCATCATCTTGAACCTCGTTTCTAGCCCAACATCTTAAAGTCACCAGTACTTGAAGTTCTGGTGATGTTGGCCTTCCACTCTAGCCTAAAATTAGATCACAACGAATCATGGTAATCAGATGACGCACTGTCTCTTTCATCAACCTATCATCATCATCATCATCAGCCCATTTTCACCCCACTGCAGGGGCTTAGGCCTCCCCCAGGGTGAAGAGGGGGGCTTGGAGCTTAAGTCCACCACGCTGCTCCACTGCGGGTTGGGAACTGAAACAACCGCCATCTCGACGGTCCCTACGTACATAAAGACATGTCAACGTACATCATGACATGTTATTGCATAAAATGCTTTAGATTGTCCAAACGCTCATACCCATTTAAGATTTTTTTTACAAATATTAACTGCTTAACTAAATATACATTAACTGGTTAACTAAATATACAAATCGTATAAGGGCACAAGTAAGATAATTCCAATGAATTGGTGTCGTAAATGCAGATATCTTAGACATGTCGGTTTGTTCTGCGTTTTAAAAAGCGCGCCACTCGGTGTGAACTCCGCGGTCTTGTCAAACTTAACGTCTTTTACGCGATATTCTCCAATTAGACATGTTGGTGCCCGTTCGCGCGGTAGAATATTGTTGTGGTTGTGATACAGTTTCGTGGTGTGTTTTTTAGTTTCTAAATTAATATTACATATTTTTAATATTATTATGTTTTTTTTAATATTATGTAACCATAAATAAAGAGATATATGACCCCATTAATGTATTTTTTTAAGATGTTTAAAGAATCCTTTTGAAAATAACGCAATTTCACGTTTTCATAAAACATTTACGTAAATTATATTTCAAAACATCGTTCTGTTCTTTTCGACGTATAAACAGGTATCTTAAATATGTCTGATATGGTTTTATTTAAATGACAACGTAGAACCAGTTGTCTAGCAGTTTTACCCAGAAAATGTGAAAAAATTAAATAGGAATAAATACTACTTTAAACTTCTTAAAGATAGCAAAACATTATAGAAAAGATATATGTATAATTGTAATTAGAATTATTTCTAGAGAACCTTGAACCTTTATTACACTCTCCTGTAAACCTTAGCTTTTGACATGTCGCTTTGTACGTAGGGACCGTCGATCTATTGACAGCGTCCGGGACCAACTGCTTAACGTGCCCTCCGAAGCACGGTGTCAGTGACATTGTGTACTTAAGTCAGAAAAACTCATTGGTACACGCCCGGATTCGAACCATGGCCCTATGGGGCCTTATAAATTTGAGACAGGTTCGTTGCGCTCTGGGCTATCACGACACACCTACCTATCAACCTATATTTTTGTTTAAATTCCTCTTCATCTAGGGCGAACGGGTCTCTTCGTTCCTTAGATAAACGAGTCCTTGGTTTTGACCTATGGTAGGCAATTTCGCAAATTTCATGAATCGTTGCAATGTCTATAATATTTTCTATGCAATCCATTACCAAAATGTTCGCGTACAAATCTACAGAAGACTAATTAGGTATAATTGTTATAATTATGCTATTATATATTTAACAATAGTTATGATTACATTACAATGAACATCTACAAGCAAGCAAACGTAATCACAGACTAAACGTAATCAATCACAGAATACTTTGTAACGTAAATAAAAACAATATATAAACCTGATAAATTAAAAGTACACGCATTTGCGTGGTATTACATAATAACTATCTGATATATCATTTAGTCATATTGTAGATACTCAGGGGCCTACTCACAAGTAGAATTGAATGAATGAATCAAATTTAAAATCAGAACAAACAACTTCATCAAATGAGTATGTTAGTTAAAATGGGTATTTTATTGGTGCATGAATTATACATTTCTTAAAATCTATTTTAGCGCTAAAAAGTTTTTTATTTAAAATGAGTTTTAAGGACATTTTATGAATTTAACAGATAGAATACAAGAATGATGTGGCACCAACTTCGTAAACTATATGCAGCCCATTAATACTCATTTTAAAAATTTTTTAGGAAGTATTTGAAGTCAATTTTTTTAGCGATTAATCTATTAAAAATATCCCTTCAATATCCCAAAATATAGTCTCCCTGTCGTTGGAGGAATTTTAAACTTCCTGCAAGCCTCCTCATCCTTAAATTTCCACTGTAATGATTTTTGTTTACTATCAGAATCCCATTAAACAGATTCAGGTCTTACCACAGGTTATTTTGAATTCTAGAAATAATGCTTAATCTATTTATATTTTTAACTCTATTCATATTTAAATTAGTCTTGTAATATCTTCCAAGCCGCTCCATGTTGAGCATATTCAATATTTTAGGGCCTATCACGCACTGACCTTGGAATATGCCTAAATATTGATGAATTATTTTGTTTACGCGTTCCTTTAATGCTCACGGCTGTAATTATTTCCCACTATTAAATTCACCAGTCTTCTGAAATTTATGTCTTTACTTTTGCCATTTTTCTTCAATAACTGGTCTGGTTGCCTCCTATGGGGGTCGTTTTTGAGGTTCTCGCAGCATTGTTTAAACTGCTTCAATCAGAACTTTACGATGTAATCAGTAGGACAAAAATTACCGAATACATTTGACATATGTTGTCTGGTTTGCAATAGTGTATTTCCTTTAGTTAGAAATTGTATTATTTTCTCATTATGTATGGTCAAAAAAAGTAACTTTAGAGCCTGCCCTTGTACCAATAGTAATGTATGGGACATTACTACTTACCTACTACGCACTTACATACCTACGCGCAAAACATATTACCCTCCTTTTGCTTTCACTGTAATTTGATAAAAACATTGACACTGCGTGTTGCGGCATTGGCGCTTTGTTCTAACTGTGACAGAGTATTTAGGTGTTAATGAAGTATTAAAAATATGACTAGACCAGCATAAATAACAATATAAATATAAATATTTTTCATAGGAGCTTCACAGAGAGCCAGTGGAAGGCAGTCCAGGCGGAGGTGGTGGCGGAGTCAAAGGCATGTCTACACAGGAAGCCGAGCGTATGTTCCTAAAAATAGCTTGTCAGCTGGACACTTATGGAGTTGATCCTCACCCTGTCAAGGTGATTTGATTATTAGGGTTCTGTAGCCAAATGGCAAAAAATGGAACCCTTATGATTTCGTCTTGTCTATCTATCTGTCCGTTTGTCACAGTCATATTACTCTGAGAATATAAGGCTCAAATGCCATAAGGAAGCTGTAGAATGAATCTGTGACCCATCTTATTTATTTAATTGGAAACTTTGCCAAACAGCCAGGACTTGGTCTTGGACTCATTACAATTATTTCTCAATTGTGTAATGTAACCACCATCGTTTTCTTAAGCACATAACTATCACTGATTTCGTGCCTTGGAGAGAATGTTAAGCTAAGCTGTCGGTTCTAGGTGCCATCAACAGATGGCAGTTGTTAAAATCTACTAATCCCCACTGGAGCAGCGTGGTGGATTTAAGCTTCAAGCCTTTTCAGGGGAGGTTAGGCCTGCAGTGGGGTATAATGGGCTGGTGGAATGGAAATAGAATTCTGAGAATATAAACGCGGCATCTTTTTATAAAAGATCTTATTGTATATCTTGCACTGCCAGCAACATTTATTTGTTATGTGTATTCATTAATACCGTGTCTCAGTTCATTTTCGTTATCATTTGATTTTGTGTGAACTTTATATTTTAAGCAATCCCAGAAAAAACGGCCACCAGTAGTGGCCATTGGGAACAAATTAACGTCCATGTGAATTCAACTGTCCGTGCGGGCCACGCCGATCGATGCGTCATTGTGCCATTGTTGCCAACTAGCGTCGTAGAATCCTACCATATTATAAATAAAATACCAATACTAAATAGATTTGTAATTAAAATCTCAGTAATGACCAGACCCCATAAAAATCTATTTAGGACCAAGATGATAGGTCGCACAGCCTCTCTCAATGCTCCATAGGCAGGAAAAGGTTATCTGATTGGGAAAGGTTTATCTTAATCAAATTGGGGAGTCCTATTTGGAATATTGCTGAAGTGATATTGTAATATTTGATTAATATATTTAAGTATTATCTAGTTCATATCACAGTATATAAAAATTCTAGGACCACCGAGGCAACCAATTATATCTGGGCATCAACCACAGCGGCATCCTTACATTCCAGGGCAGCAGGAAGACCCACCATTTCAAGTGGTCTGAAGTTCACAAGATTAACTTTGAAGGCAGAATGTTTATCGTACATTTGAATTATCCAGAGGTGAGCAATAAAAAATATAGATATGCTGTACTTTTAATTTAAGGAGCATATTTGAACTAAATGATAGAAAAATTATATCTAAAAGGAAGCAAAGGTATGACTTTTTTGGGTTCCGTAATCCTTATATTTTCGTCCGTACGTCTGTCACTTTACTCGGAGACTATTGTCACTACATAGATGAAATTAAGAAAGTAGGTCCGCTACACAGTGGTGTAGCGATATTACGAAAAAAAATTTTTGACGTAGGTCGTTTATGCATGCAACCAAGGGATGAAAAAAAATCCAGCGCAAATTTATGTGTGGGATTATGGGAAGGGTGATGAAAAGGTATACAAATTCGTAAAAAAGAAGTAAATTTTTTTCAAAATTATGTAATAATAATAATAATAACACACACAATCACAACAACGTCTATGTCCCAAACTAAGCATTTGCTTCTATTTTGGGTACCAAGCGAAGACACCACATACATATAACAACCAAGACCCGGTGCCAGTATTAATATTCATCATATAAATACTGACCCGACCTGGAGGCAGGGTCGCTGCCCACTAGGCTAAGCGGTCGTCAAATTTTTTTTTCAAGCGTCGTATTTTATTTTTCAACATAGGCGCCTTGCCTATGAAGACACATAGTGTAGTATTTCACCAGTGCTTTTATATCACTTTAAGAAATGTTTCTACGGCACTCATCACCTTGTCATAGTTGTTAAAGCCTTTTAAATTGGAAATAGGTAATAATCACTAGAAGCACAACCTGGTGAATATGATGGTCCATCATTTTGAACCCTACTTTATACATTGCATCACGAGTTTAAACTAAAGAAACTACACGAAAATCGTGTATTAAAAAAGCTTACTAGTATATTTTACATCCTATTACTTTAGTTATGAATAAATATTTGCAATTAATGTATATTTTTGGTATACCAGAAAAAGCACACAGTGGGTTTCAAGTGTCCATGCGGTGCGGCGTGCCGACATGTGTGGTGCTGCGCCATAGAACAGATGCTGTTTTTCACGTGAGAAATTAATTATAATACAAGGTGTTACAAAACTACTCGTAAAGCCGAAAGGAGATTAAATGGGGCCTTATAACGAGTCCGTTCACAATATTTAAGAACCGTGGTATTGCTGTATAACATACCCCAAAAAAATAAAAAATAAATATTATTTTCACTGATGTGCAAACCCTATTTCAGTAAAATTAAAGAGTAAACTACGTAGAATGTACCTATAGACTACAAGCCCTTGAAAAAAATTAACCTGTGAAATTAACCAACGTGAATAACGCTTAGAAGGCTGTTACGATATCAGAAAATAACTCTGAACACTATGCCGTCATTTCTGAGCGGTACAGATGAGAACGTGAGTGAATGGAACTTCTCAGGTACGAATGAAGAATTACGACTAATTATTAATGTACGGCTTTGTTATAGTGTATAGATGATTAAAAATAAATGTCGAAAACCCTAGTGCCGTACTAAAATGGTGGTGCCGGAAGTCAGTGATAAGGATAATCTGCTCAGAGTTATGAGAGTTGGCTTTCGACCCCTGCGCTGGAAATATGTACGGCGTTTACGGGTAAAGTATCAGTATATATGTACAAAAGGAATTACACAAATGCCGTACAATAATAAATGACCCATATTGCTTCTGCAATTATCGGCGAATTAAAAATTTGCACTGACTTCCGGCACCACCACTTTAGTACGGCACTAGGTTTTTCGACATTTATTTTTAATCATCTATACATTATAACAAAACCGTACATTAATAATTAGTCGTAATTTGTAACTGAGAAATTCCATTCACTCACATACTCATCTGTACCGCTCAGAAATGACGGCTTAGTGCTCGGAGTTATTTTCTGATATATTAACAGCCTTCTAAGCGTTATTCACGTTGGTTCATTTCACAGGTTAATTTTTTCCAAGGGCTTGTAGTCTACTACATTTCTACCTAATTCACGGAACGACAAAAATTTTAAAAGACCTAACCTAATAAAATAACCTAAACGAACACTTACTTTTTCATAATAAACGTCAAATTTACAGAAACGGCTCTAAGTGTGCTCCGCCTTGTTAAATACACAACCTCGCTCGTCGGGATATGGCTTGTGTGGCATTTCGCACCATCGTCGGTGTTATTGATGCGAAAACCGATCTAACACGCTGTGCCATCTCGGCAATCGTTGGGCAATCAGAGAAATATTCCGAGTTAGAAAGCATCTTAAGCGTTATTTTGCAAAAAATGTTGGAAAAAAAACTCAAAACAGTTGTAGGATATCGATTAGAAGATTTGAAATTGACAACCTATTTTTTTCCAACTTGACATTTTTTGAAGCCAGTACTTGAGTATAATGACATCCTTGTATTGAGGTAGCAAACATTTATGAATGAAAAATAGAAAAACTATTAAAGTAGATAATTATTAGGTAAAATAGTTACGTAGGCCTTTCTGTTAAATGATCTGGTTCCTTGATATGACAGCTTATTAGGGTTGACAAAATTTTTGGTTTTGATAATTAATTATATTTTTTACGGGGTATTTTGTAACACGTCGTATATTTAAATTTTGGATTGATGGTTGGCTTAAAAACACTGTACTTGTTTCATGTGGTTAGCCTAGAGCAGTTCAGACTTATCTGTTTACATAGGGACATATTATTTTACATCTACTTCTAATGCATTCCATAATGCTCCAACTTAGATAGCAGAATCATCAAGATGGAACATCTCATACTTTGAATTGATCGAAAACCTGAGTAAAATGACAGACTCAGAGACAAGACATACAATTGTTTTAAACATTTTATTACATTACACATGAAATGTAATTTCAGAATCTTTATTTACTTTTCGATTACGAATTTCACACGTGAATTATATCTATGTGGAATAGAGATACCGCATAGCAGTAGAATGATTCGTTCCCAATAAAAATGGAGTTGATTGGTGTAAAAAATATTTTTTTACAAATACGGCTTATCTCACAAGGACTTGATCAAAAAACTGAATATGCAAATTTTATATTAATTGAAAAACAGCGTAAGTTTGTAAATACAGTTTTCTCGTATCTCTTACGGTTTAATATATCCCCATCCATGCTGTCCTATTTTATAAGAACACTCAGTATAGATATTTCATCCAGACATGAAACAAATAAACAGTTTATGCACATAAATATTTGTTTCTTGTAGGAATCGAACCCGCGACTTTTAGGTCTGCGATCGGCTGTCCGATCCAACCATCCAGCTCCGATCCAACCATCCGACCTAGCGACCATGCATTGTAAAAATACAGTGAACTCGATATCTCGATAATTCAGTAAATATTATATTGGATTTTGGCCATTGTTTTAATTTTATTTCAATGCATTGCAATCTTAAATAAATGTCCTATCTCAAAGTACATCCTGTATAATGTAAAATTCAATTCTGTCATAGCCTGGCATCATCATCAGATGCGTGTGTCTACAGTGGAGGCGGGTTGTTCTCTTGGGGCACCAAGTTCAAATATGTGGGAAGAACGGAACGCGAGATTTTGGAACGTGATGGGCTTTTACCTCCGAGGGATGGCCAGGTACGGTCTCTCAATGGAATATAGCGCATAAGAAAGGCTCCATTTAAAAAACCTTATTTATAAAAGTAGCATTACTTTATTTTAACGGAAATTTAAAAAAAAATCCACTATATAGAGTGCAGGTAATGTTGGTTTGATTTACCATGCATGACCTAAAGGAATTGAGGCATGAACATAAACAATTGGCCAATGGGCTTATTCACAATATACTATTATTATATACAATATGGAATAATATGTATAATATATATAATATATGCTTCCATTCGAATCTTAACCCTGATATAAGTGAATGGCACCCAAGACTGATTGCAAAAACATGAAAATTGTAATTGAGTTTTTTACATCTCAATAACTCTCGCTCGAAACTATTTCAGGAGGACGGTTCAGGCGGCGGCGGCAGGAGAAAGGCGTCGAGTGTACCGGCCACGCCCTCAACACCTATGACCAGTGACTTTGGTAAGAGGACAAAAACTCCAGGATTGTTAAATTGTTAATCCAAACTGTTTTTATTTGCTATATTTTTCTTTCATGTATATTAGTTAAAGTGCATTGTAAAAAAAAATTTTTTTTACCGGTAGAAGTGACTATATCTCGCAACAAAGGGAATCCTAGTGTGAGATGCAATGCTTTCTCTTTTTTACGGTAAATAAATAAATTTCATTCGATTAAAACCAACAGGGAAAAATTGTTTCCAATCGTAGCTACAACGACTCAGGTCACAGAATGTGTTCTTGTACAGTTTGGGTCAAACTTAAAAACCTGGTGCCGCGTGCGGGGACTAGGCATTTTAGGCTGTAATATCTAAAAGTAACAAAGTTGTGGGGAAAAAAAATTGAGTATCAAGTCAGATAAAAGAATATATCTGACAAAAAAAAAGTAGAATAGAATAAGTTGTTTAGTCGGCAAACTCACCACAATTAAAACGGAGTGGAAGCAAATAGATAAGAAAATTGGCTCGAACAAAAGTAAATAAATAAATATATCAAGGGCACGGACGAACGTCTGTGGATTGTGCAGTTATTCAGAAAAAAAAATCCACAGATCTTGCAGTCCCCGCAACCATCGGTTTCATTGAAAATGAGCCTACTCAAATTCGATTGTCACAGATAACTTAATTTCATTGCCACGAAATCGTGGCATTGCCACGATTTAAACTGCAGCATCTGATATCCTTAAACGTTTCGAACACGATAATGAAGCATTCGAACGAATACAGGCCGAAAGGCGATGACCGTAATGTTAACAAGTTCCCGATCGTCCATAAAATCTAACATGTGATGTCAAATTTCTTGTTCGATTTCCAATCGATATCCAAAATTTTGGTCTCAAACTGTAGCTACCGACGCACTCTAACTTTTTGTATAACACTTTGAAGTGATCCGACGAATACCATCTGAAATATAGTAACTTATATCCACAAACACCAGCGATCGACCAAAAAATCTCATCTTTCGGAAATAATTTCTCTTACAATTACCAACCGATTTCCAAAAACTTGGTCTCAAACCGAAGGTACGTTAATGGCCAGGATACTATTTTTTTTTTATTTTCGATATCGGTCCCCGTTCTCGAAATAATTTTGATTTAGTAAAAAAAAATTCGAAAAAATCCCGATTTTTTTACATTTTCCAATTTTTTTCGAAAACTACCAAACTGATTTCATACGATGCGCAACTAAATTATTGATCTTTTAAGACTTTAAAATCTTAGCTAGACTTCATACCCTCGGAGTTATGGCTAAAAATGCGTCTCCCGTGAAATGGATATGATAGTCATTTTCAATGACAACATTTTCAATGACAAAAACTTAAAAACCTTCAGTTTGTACATGGATTTTGCATAAGTACAATCAAGTGCAAGAATTTTTAGCACATATCGCGTTTTATTTAGATTTCACGTGCATCCACATCTACCTGTCTACTCATCTAAAAGAGTGGTAACACTCATGAATTTTAGAGAGGGCACAGAGTTTGCCCTGTATTGTACAATATATGCATTAGCAATTTCTGGTGGCAAGATTATGTAGTTTTCAACATATATATTTGCACTATTCCTTATATCTCAAACAGGGACCGAAACTGGTTGTTTTTAATACCAGCTTTATTTTGGTGACAACCTCTATTATTTTTATTTCTGATACTTTTACAGATTACGTCTGACTTAAACACCGCCCTACCTTAAATAGCGGTAACCTAGAAAAATATCCACCCCTAACCAAAATATGAATAAACTTTATCTTCATGTCAAAGTTTATTTATATAACGACATAAATCAAAGGGCGTCGTATCTGTTTGTAGGGTAAAATAAAACCAAAACCCGAAAAATAAATATCGCTAATAATTTATTTATGGTTTCCACAATAACGATGACCTTAAATGTAACGGCAACCCAAAACACTTCTATATCGGTACATATACATGCCCTATGTATCAAATCAAAATTGCAAAATTTTAAGTAAGTATGATCAGAATCGGTTAAGTGGTTCTTGAGTTATAAACGTTCAAATAAACAGAAACAAAATTTCAGCTATAGAATGTACATTTATAAAGAATATGTCCCATGTTGATATCAAATTGTATGGTTTCGGGCTCCAAACTTAAACTGTGATGTATCTCCTTCTAGAGAAAAGAGTCACTTTAAAGCTAAAAAAATACATTGGGTAGAATAATTTAAATAACGTTGATTTGAGTATGAAGACAAATTATGGTTACTGTCAAAACTGAATTTGTCACATTCTTAGCATTTTAGACCTTATAACAGAGATGTAACTTTTACTGACATGTATTATAGGCTGTATCATGAACGAAAACGACCTTATAGTAATATATATATATAATATATAATACCAGTGGCGTGTGGTGGGTTCGGAACATGGCTACGCCAACACGACATGTGAAGTTTAAAATCATTTTGGTGGAATCTTCAAAGCGCCCCCTGCCGCGCCGCCGCGCCCGCCGCCGTTAATTATTCTAAGCTCACCACAAGCATGTATTTAATGGCAGTTTTAAGCACGATACCACAAAATCATACATGTAGTGGCTTTGAAAAAAGCCGTGTTGGTTTTGAAGGCTGTAACTGCTGCTGTTAACAAATGATTAAAAAAAACAGTAGATTTTTCGCTATTGCAATGAACTGATGTGTAAGAAGAAAAAAAAAACATTATTTGTATATTAAATCAATGCGTCTTTCCGTCTTTAAAAACTCATCAATGACTTCATTATAAAATAAACCTGATCGTTTCAGTTCTAAAAGTAATTCCTTTTCTATCGCGATAATAGAAAGATTGGAAGTTCGTTCCTGACCGGAAGTATTGCGTAAATAGGTGTGGATTCTTTTCAGTGCCGAAAATGATCTTTCAGCCGAGGCTGTGCTCGTCGGAATAGTAATTATCAAGTGAGCTAATTTAACAATATCACCAAACGAATCTGTTAAACCATTATCGTTTAAAAAATCCAGCAACTTGAACACATGTAAATTTTTAAGTTCTGCGGTAGAGTATAGACAAATTAATTGACGCTTTAATCTTTCTAAATCAAAAAAATGCCCGTAATGTTGAGTTAACGAGTCAAATTCTTGTAATGGAAAACAATTATTATAATATTCAAATTTTGACGGCTCCATTAGATGCAAGAAAACTAATTTATTAATATCGCTGTAACGAGTACGAATCTCGGCAGATACGTTATCTATTATTAAAAAAAAATGCGCTTGTAATAAGTTTTAATGCAATCGACCCCACGTTTTCGTTTTAGTTTTGGAGCAGCGCAAGTCTCATAAAGTCATAAACTAGGGAATATAATTCATCAAATTTTTCAGGAAACGTATTTTGAAGCTCCACTCCATCTCGTGGGAACTTGTATATATGAGCGCGGGCATTTGGTGGAACTATTAAATAATTATTGATATTTGGTTTATCTAGTTTTATCCATATTAACAGAGATGGCGCTGTTTCATAAGTATAATAAATCAATTAAAATTTGAAAGAACATTAGGTATTTGTTTACCAAAAGAATGAAATTTTATAGTAGTTTAGGATTCGTGGCCAAGAATAACACTAGGGAACACGATCACTAATTTATTATAATAACGTGAAAATACAGAACAAAATGGCTACAGGGAATCGCGTTTGTATGAGCGCACCGAGAGCTTGAAGTCTTCGTATCGATCTCTGTTTTGTCTCCTCGAGGCAGAGCTTCATCGAAGGAATCATTTGAATTTGAGACTAGGTTCGATGATATCTTCCTCTGGTCCACAGTTTGTTGTTAGCCAGCCTCTGACAGTGTTTGTATTGAGTCGTGTTGACTGCCAGTACAGCTTCTGGTATTGCCAGTGTGAGTAGAGAGTGTGGCCATGTCGCCACAGTACCCCCCCACGTAGAAGCTTAGTTGTACTTGGTTGAGAAACGAACACGTCGGCCACTGCGCGTAGTATAGGGCGTACGCTCAGAGTGGTGAGGTTGCGTTGACGTGGTACGGCTCTTGAGGATCGAGGGCTGGCAGTTGCTTGTTGGTGGAGAACTCGAGGTAGACGGAGATGTGTTCGATGTTCGAACAGGTGCGTTTGGTGAAGTCGTCTTCGTAGGCGTAGGTTGCGCCGGTGCTGAAGACGGGCTCGGTGCAGGTGGATTGTTTGCGTGCGACCGGTTCGACGATGTAGGTGGGCACGCAGTGTGAGGACTCGACGCGGCAGGTGAACTCGTAGCTGTGCTCGGCGTTGCAGGTCGATGGTCGGAGGGCAGCTCCGATTCCGGATCTGTTAGGACAAACGCCGGTTTAAGACGGTCGATGGATACCGTTACAAGTTTATTGTTGATGACCAATGTGTAGGTTTTGTCCTGCCGTGCGTGAATCCGGTAGGGGCCGGTATATGGAGATTGTAATGAGCGGCGGACAGAGTCGTCGCGAAGAAAAGCGTGTGTACACGTAGACAAATCCTTAAATACGAAGATAGAAGGCTGAGAGTGTCGTGACGCCGGTGTTGGACGTAGCTGAGACATCTGTCGTCGTAGTTTGACTACGAAGTCAGTCGGGTCCTCGTATTTGTTGTCTGGGGTGCCAGGTGATATGAATTCGCCGGGCAGACGTAGTTGCTCTCCATATACCAGTTCAGCGGGTGTCGTCTGTAGGTCGAGTTTGAGGGAGCTACGTAATCCGAGAAGGACAAGGGGAAGCGCTCTAGTCCATGTTTCATTATGGCATTTTAGAGCGGCCTTGAGAGGTCTGTGTAAAGTTTCAACCAAACCATTGGCTTTCGGATTATAGCTTGATGTTCGAATCCGCTTCGTGGCTCCGAGCTCCAGGAACCGGTTGAAGAGTGCAGACTCGAACTGGCGGCCCTGGTCTGTAGTGATGGTTGAAGGCGCGCCAAAGCGGGACACCCAGCCGTTGATGAATGTATCGACCACCTCCTCGGCTGTGATGCTTGACATGGGCCACGCCTCTGGCCAGCGAGTGAATCTGTCAACAGCTGTCAGGCAATATGTAAAACCTTTCGAAGGAGGCAGTGGACCGATGATGTCGATGTGAACGTGACGAAAGCGACCGGAAGGTAAACTAAAATTCCCGAGTGGTGATTTAACATGTCGAGTTATTTTATTAGCTTGACAGGCTAAACACGACTTTGCCCAGTCATGGCAATCTTTGCGAATCGACGGCCACACAAAACGTTCGCACAAGAGGCGTGCGCTGGCACGCGCGCCGGGGTGCGACAAGTTATGTATTTTGTCGAATTGAGCGCGACGAAATGACGAAGGCAAATATGGGCGAGGTTTACCGGTCGAGGTGTCACAAGTGATTTTGATGTCGGTACCTGGTATGATGACCTTTTCGAGATGAAGTGACGAGTTACCGCACTGCAAACTGCGGAGTTCATCGTCATCATCTTGAGCAGTGGCGAGGGCTGCGTAGTCCTCGGTCAGGTTGATTGTCTCAATCCGGGACATCGTGTCGGCAGGAATGTTGTCACTGCCTTTGATGTGAACGATATCTGTGGAGAATTGAGATATGAAAGACAACTGGTTGAGTTGAGCCGGAGGGAGTTTTTCCTTCCTTTGTGAAAATGCATGAATTAAAGGTTTGTGATCAGTGTAGATCGTGGCGTGCTGAGCCTCCAGGATATGTCTGAAGTGTTGAATGGCCTCGTATACAGCGAGTAGTTCGCGGTAGTAAACAGGCCAGGTTGCCCGTTGCTTGTTCAGTTTCTTACTGAAGAAAGCGAGCGGTTGCCATGAATTGTTGACACGTTGTTGAAGGCAAGCGCCAACATGAGTGCTTGATGCATCTGTGAACAAACCTAATGGAGCGTTAGGAATGGGATGGGCTAGTAGAGTAACCCGTGATAGGCTTGACTTGCACTGCTCGAATGCTTGTTCGAGAGCGGGTGTCCAAGTCATAGGTGTAGATCCCGATGATTTTGTTGAAGCGAGGGCATCGATCAACGGAGCTTGTAGTTCTGCTGCATGTGGCAGAAAGCGACGATAGAAGTTGATCATCCCAAGGAATCTGCGGAGGCCTTGTACTGTCTTCGGTAAAGGATATTCCTGCAGAGCTTTAATTCTTTCTTGTGGTGGACATGTTCCGTCTTTGGTTATGCGACAACCGAGAAAAGTGACTTCGTTAGCCCCGAACACACATTTTGATGAATTGATTACAACACCGTACTCGGATAGTCGTTCGAATAGGGTGCGTAAGTGGCGAGTGTGCTCTTCAGCGTCGCGAGAAAAGACAAGTATGTCGTCCACGTAGGCGAAACAAAAATCCAGACCTCTTGTGACTTCATCGATGAAGCGTTGGAAGGTCTGGCCAGCGTTCCTCAGGCCGAAGCTCATAAACGGGAACTCGTAGAGGCCGAATGGAACGATGATTGCTGTTTTCGGGATGTCCTTTTCGTACACGGGTATCTGTTGATATGCTTTGACTAGATCTATAGTACTAAATATAGTTGAACCAGCCAAATTGTGAGTAAAATTTTCAATATGAGGAACGGGGTACCTGTCTGGTATGGTTCTGGCATTGAGTTGTCTGTAATCTCCACAGGGGCGCCAGGTATTGTCTTTCTTAGGCACCATATGAAGAGGCGAAGACCATGGGCTCTTTGAAGGTCGAGCGATGCCAGATTGTACCATCTCTTCAAAAACTTTCTTCGCTGCTGTTAGTTTCTGAGGTGCGAGACGGCGAGGTCGACATGAAAGAGGTGGCCCGTCCGTGGTTTTGATGTAGTGCACAGTTGTGTGCTTAATCTCATTGTCGATCCCTGGTGGACGAGTGAGATTAGGAAATTCTAAAAGTAATTGTCCAAAAATTGTATTAGTAGCAGTGGACGAGACTGACTTGATGCTACTAATGTTGCCTGTTGCTAGAGTGGCAGGTGCGGAGAGACCTGTAATGCCATCTAGGATGCGCTTGTTGCGACAGTCAGGCAATAAATGATAATGTGATAAGAAGTCGGAACCAATGATCGGCGTGTTGACATCGGCGATAACAAAGTTCCAAGTGAAATTGCGACGTAAGCCAAAGTCTAGTGATAGGTGTAAGCTGCCGTATGTCTTGATGCAACTACCGTTAGCCGCACTGAGGTCGTATGTAGTAGGTGTACGTTGTTGACCCCGAAGGAGGCGTCGTGGGTAGCAGCAGAGATCAGAACCGGTGTCAATCAAAAATCGACAGTTCGATTTCCGATCATTCACGAAGAGACGGCGGCTTGATGTGGGCGGACAGTCGGTTGCCGCCAAAGTAGCCTGGTCGTTCTTGAATGCACAGGGTTGAGTGCATTTGCGAGCCTGTGATTGGTATCGCTTGTGATACCAACAGGTATTGTGTGAACGGCGGGGGCTGTTAGATCTTGGACGTGGGCAAACTTCCCGTTGAGTGAGGTTACCAAAATTTTGTGTAAGTGAGTCAACCTGTTGTGTAAGTAGTGCTACTTGTTTATAAAGGTTGTGTAGTACCTCGTTTGGAGCTGTTGTCGCAGTGTGAGCAATAGCAGAAATAGCGGGCGCAGAAGGAGTAATTTCCAGAACCTTGTCTGCAATTTCGGCCAATTTGTTGAGAGGTAGGTCGGACTGTGCTGCAAGGATGGCTTGAATCGAAGATGGCATTCGGTTGAGCCAAAGCTGCATGAGGATATCGTCCGACAGCGAAGAACGTGCGAGTATGCGTAGGTGCCGAAGAAGTTGTGATGGTTTTCTATCACCTAGTTCCTCGGTACTGATCAATTGTTGAACACGTTCTCTCTCTGAAACAGATAAACGGCGGATTAATTCTGCTTTTAATTTCTCGTATGTACGATCAGCGGGAGGGCCAGTGATTATGTCCTCGATCTCTGAAACAGTTGATGAATCGAGATGCGCCACAACGTAGTGGTATTTAGTTTGATCGTTGGTGATGCGAGAAATTGCGAACTGCGACTCTGCCTGCGCGATCCAGCTTCTAGGTTTGTCTCGCCAGAAAAGGGGCAGTTTGACAGCTAATTTATAAACGGGGACGGGCTCGCCCATTTGAGACGATGCGGCGTCCATTTCCGTGGACACGAGCGGCTGCGGAAGAGAAGCGTCGGTGAATTGATCCCGATGTAGTGCCATTGTTGCGCGACTGTAAGGCAGAAGAATATCGCGTGATATAGAAGAGCTGCCTGTTTCTTGTGATTTGAAGAAACGCGGAGAAACGGTCGCGAGCTATTGAGATTTTCACGAGAACGACGTTCGTTTGTTTTACGCGAGGTTCCGAGATAGTGAATTATCAGGAGATCGCGTGCACTGTGTGAAACGTCGGGGTCACCAAATTTAGGATTCGTGGCCAAGAATAACACTAGGGAACACGATCACTAATTTATTATAATAACGTGAAAATACAGAACAAAATGGCTACAGGGAATCGCGTTTGTATGAGCGCACCGAGAGCTTGAAGTCTTCGTATCGATCTCTGTTTTGTCTCCTCGAGGCAGAGCTTCATCGAAGGAATCATTTGAATTTGAGACTAGGTTCGATGATATCTTCCTCTGGTCCACAGTTTGTTGTTAGCCAGCCTCTGACAGTGTTTGTATTGAGTCGTGTTGACTGCCAGTACAGCTTCTGGTATTGCCAGTGTGAGTAGAGAGTGTGGCCATGTCGCCACAGTAGAATTCAAATGATTTTGTGATATTTCATGTTTTTTAATAGAGTTATGGATGTTATTAAGATATTTATAGCCACTTAATTTGGTCCAAAGAGTATTTAAATCTAATGAAAATAAAATACCTACAATACCAACAATAAAAACTGTTTAAGTGGGAACAACCAACTATCCAATTAGTTTTGTAAATTATTCTACTAAAATTACGTTTTCGGTTACTTATCCTATCGACTAAGAATTTACATTCTGTATAGGTTAAATTACTTATCTTGTTATTATGCAATAACTGCGATACACACTTCAATCCATTGCTATTCTCCGAAATTTCCATTTCATCACAAATTTATTTTATCACAATGAATTTAACACAATTTTAACAGCAGATAACAACACAGCAAAGCAATTGAATGAAGTTAGGTGTTTACATCAAACTGTCTCATCTCAGTTAATAACACGCGCGAACTTCACTTTGTAAGCCTGGCTTAAGACACGTATGGTATTTCGATAAATATCAATGTAATACGACAAAAACGTGAGAGGGATGGATGCCATATATCCCTACGAGTAAGAAAGAGAAAAACAGAAAAGCCATCTATTTCTGGCATTCGCGGGGCCGTGTCGTCCGAATTCGGCGAGGTCACTCGGTCCCGTGTCGTGATAGGTCGAAATAGCGCAGCCATTACAAGCTGGCGCGAAATTCAAATACTTTCACTTCTTCTAACTCTCATTTCTGTGTTTTTTATGGAAAATTTTAGACATGCATGGCTTTTTGGCTTTCAAGGAAGACCCGCGCCTGTATAATACTTACATATTACCATCTTATATTAAAAGTTTGTCATAAAATTGTATTACAGGATACAGTAGTTTACCACGCTCGACTCATTCAGCACCTTTAGGTGAGAGCGGTGAATGTAACGGCGGTTGCTTACTAAGTGGACCTACGGTCGACATCGCGCTGTGCTGCGATCATCCTCTAGCGTTGCAGCCACTGCCTGAAGAAGCCAAGATACGTACAACTCCTGGTAGGAACTTAAACGTACATTTATTCATGACTGACCGATTGGCTGAGTGTTTAGACACTCTAACCGCGGAGCCAAGGGTCACGGGTTCGATTCCCGCCCGGGGCAAATATATGTGTGCATGAACATGTTTATTTGTTCAGTGCTAGTTGTGTCTGGGTGTAAAATTTCTATATGCTAGCGGCCCGTCCCGGCTTCGCACGGGTAGTATTTGTTTCTCATGAGAATCACTTTTTTATCTCAGTCTTATCTCATTCCCGTTTTTCTGTTTAAGAAAACAGTTTAAGACGTATATGTATTGTCACATATAATAATAATAATAATAATAACACACACAATCACAACAACGTCTAGGTCCCAAACTAAGCATTTGCTTGTATTTTGGGTACCAAGCGAAGACACCACATACATATAACAACCAAGACCCGGTGCCAGTATTAATATTCATCATATAAATACTGACCCGACCTGGGATTCGAACCCGGGACCTCCAGCTTCGCAGGCAAGGTCGCTGCCCACTAGGCTAAGCGGTCGTCGAATATACGTCTTATATATATATATGAATATACATATACGTCTTACAGAAAAAACACTATGGTTTATTATGCTCTGGTACCCGTGCGAAGCCGGGGCAGGTCGCTAGTATACTTATAAATGTTAGTTGACTAAATCGTCACGACGATTCTGTTGACGAACACAGACTAGCAGTTTTGTTCAATTGTGTAACTGCTTCACCAGGGCCACAGGTGCTATATTTACAGTTAATTGTATCCAGATTTCACGCTGTTGGCAGTATTGGACGATGGTGTTTCAGCTTTACTTGCTCCAAGGTTGCTATTCTCAGAAATTCATTAGAGCTCAAGTCAGGGCTTTACGGCGTGTTTTCCAAAATATCCACATTTTGCTCTTCCAATTATACAACTGATTACAAACGAAGCCTTTCCTTGAAGGTGCTTCGGGACCGGACAATTTTTGTCGGTTTTGAATTTGTCTTTTGAAAGATCCATACGGTTGAGTGCTGCTTGGAATCAGGATCATAAGCATAAATCCAAAATTCA
The DNA here is from genome assembly GCA_949709985.1 of Luffia ferchaultella. NCBI lineage: Eukaryota > Metazoa > Arthropoda > Insecta > Lepidoptera > Psychidae > Luffia > Luffia ferchaultella. The sequence goes on along the minus strand of OX453240.1, from coordinate 4,744,835 downwards.
TCACTTCTGATTATCATATTACTTGCCATGTTTGAATCGTTGCAGATTTCTGCGACGACACCATCTAATACGGGTCGCTTTTTGGTCGTCAGTGAGTTGATGCGGAATCCAACTGGGAACCGGCTTTCTCATACCCAGCTCGATGTGCAGGATCTTATAAAATTTAGTCATTGAAATAAATCAAAAATGCCTCTATTTTACAGTATGTCACGTGGCAGTTGTCTATAATCAGCTGTCCCACAGCATCTATGTTCTCTTGGGTGACGGCTGTTTTTAGATGTCCTTGACGAGGTTTGTCGCAGAGTGGTATGTCCTGGCTGGAATTCTAAATAACAGCGTTTCGTCATTCTAAAACATGGGACTTCATTACTAAAAACAGAAGCCAACTCCTCGAAACTTGGAACTCAAGCTAATTCTCTCCGACTGTCGTAGAAAAGTATCACAAAAATTTTATTTTGAGAATTCCATTTTCGTGTGTAATTTTTAAATAATGCTGCTGTGACAATCATTCCACCAGTGTTAAATCTTTCAATTGTTTTGGGCATCTAAATTAAAAAAAATTGCTGCATCACAAGGTTTCAAATTTAAAAATGACGAGTAATAGAATAGCTAAGTACTCAGCCTCTGGTACGAAAGCCTTAGATTCTATTATCGTTATAGGCGTATTAACAAATGGATTTTTTATTTATAAGCATTCAATTGAAATAACTAACAGTAGTTTTGTCAATATCATTATTATGTGGCAGAGGAAGTCAACAGCACTTAACACACACTAGACAAGCATAGTGGGCTAACGGTCAAAACTCGTTAACTCAATGTTGAGAAAGGGCCGTACTCCAGTAGTGGAAGCTTAAAAACCTGATGATAATGATGTATGTTGATAATTTAATAAGATTTTTTCATAATCTTTCAGTGACTGGTGCAGAAGAACCATCAAGCGAATACAATTTCCGTGACTCCTTCGAGCATTCGTCGTCAGAGTCTCAACTCACGAATCAAACACAAGTTACAGAGACAGTGAGAGGCATGGAGGAATGGTCTCGCCCTTCATCTGTAGAGCACACACCACATACGGCCATAGCCACTCTACAAACAACGCCACAGAACAAGAGGTTCAGCTTACTTCGCACATTTGTACCATCTTTCTTGTTTGTTTGTTTTTCGCTCATCCTCACGACAGTATTGATATTTGAAACGGATTGGGCTGCTCTGAGGACCATCAAAAGGAAACCAGAGATGGTTTCATTGCAATATCACTACTATGCCCCTTTAAAAGAATATTTGAAGAAAAAAGTTATTGAGTTATTTTGATCTGGCTGGCTTGTGACCATACTCACTTACTGTAAGGAATTGTTCAACTAACAAATAATTTTATTTCATAATTTTATTTCATAGTATATGTACTTATTGTTAAAGCACAAAAAAATGCGAAAACGCTTCATGTGAATTTGTTATATTTATTTTTTTATTGTTACTTTTTTGAATCAAATCTCTATTTTAATATTATGTTTTTTGTTGAATATTATTATTTCATAGGGGTTTTTACAAATTGTTAGATTCTGGAGAGAAAAAAATTTAAATCTATAATAATAGTTAATGCCACGGCAGTGTAAATACGAGTAAGTTTAGGCGACTGCAACTCTTGAGTGTCAAATTTTTTAGACACTTTTTTATAGTGTACAATAGTTTATAATAAATCTGAAAGTACAATATAAAATTATTTGCATCCAGGCCCGTCCACTACGTACGGATTTTAGCTATTTTAGTTTTGTACGTAATTGCACAACATTCGTGATAGGATTCTCAAATACTCTCTATGTATATCAATATTTATTAACTGTAAATTGTGACGATTAACATATTACTTTAGACAAATGAATCGCTTCTAAAAACTTTTTACTCTATGTAATGTCACAGTTTAATAAATGCTAGCACAAGTATATTTATTTAGTAGCACCATTAAAAAATCTTTCCTGAATTTTCAAAAAATTAAAATACATAGTTTCATTTCAATGATGTGGTGCCAATAAATCAACCGCTACTTATTGTGAAAACATTCTTTGATTAAATACGCCATTCTGTTTGGATAGCATGTACTAGACTTTTCTTGTCTTAATGCTTCTAAATAGTATTTGTTTTACTGCCATTAATTGGTTGCTAAGGAACTATTTCATATCTGTGGTCCTTTATATATAGATTTTATAATTTTTCATAGCATACAGGTTAATAGCCTTTCTTGTCCTAATCCACCAGAAGGCGTTCCATTACTAACTTTTACAGCTTCGAAATGGATTCTCAAGTAGTAAACCATTTGTAAAATATTCTATCACCTTTGAGACAACTTTTCAATATAAGTAGTATTTGAAATATTGGCCAATAATAAAGTTTAGAATGTGTGTTCGGCCTTATTTGTTAGGTAGTCTTCCAATTATAAACTTAATATTTCTGAATATAGGATGTTTAGCACAAAATATTAAATATAACACGCGATATAAGTACGTATTGCGTATACATATGTTTTTTACATTTAATGTTTCTACTATAATTTCTTAATTATGCACAAAGCTTTAGATACACTTAACATTAGGTTTTAAGTATGTTTAATTCTAGTAGGATAGGATATATAAAATATTAATGTTGTCATTATCGAATGTTTAATTGTTTTAACAGTTTTATTTTAAGTATGAATTCATCACAAATATCTTATTGTACTTTCATTAATGAAATATGTTATTTCTATTATTTTCATACCACACATTTTATGATGTCACACTATGTTCTTAATCTTATTTTGTTTTGTTGTTTTTGCTATAGTGCCATATGGATCCTATAGAGATAGATCAAAAATATAAAAATATGTAAAAAATATTTCGGTGAGATTTTCCGTCAAAAAACTACTATGTATGACACTACTGTCTATGTGTTGGCGTCGGTAACATCAACTACGATCTAGGTCAACTCGGTCGTTGATCTTGTTTGAGTTAAATTACCGCTGACCCATAAGACGCACGCTGGAGCCACCTCGGTTTCGTTCTGTTATGATGGATGTTATTAAGTTAAAAGAAAGAAAAGAGAAACAAATGATACTGTAAACCTGTTTTAAAACACAACTTAGATGCGCAAATTTTAATGACAGGGTTAAAGAAATTAATTAACTAATCATTTAATTATATAAGTTGTGTGATTATTCTCTAAAACGGTCCTACTTAAAAATTACGTAATTGGATTGGATGTAAATGTATTGATTACATAAACCAAAAGGACTTCCTGTGACAAATGCACAAAACACTCTTTAAAGAAAAAAATTATCCTTTAAGGATTCTTGTAAAATAAAGTTTTTAGTACAATACAATCTCATGTTTGGGTGTTTCTATAATATTAAATAAATATGATCACGTTAGTGGCGCGAGGCAAGGTCTTTTTTTCCATTTATGGCAGTATAGAATGCTCTCTGAATATATTATCATGGAATTCTGATTAAGTGTGCCATTATTTGTAATTTTCATATGCTAGTCAACAATATTTCTAAAACAAAATATATTTTAATATGTATTTGATGGCGATGTTTTATAGTTTTATTATTTACTATTTTACTATATTAATTAGATATTTCTAAAGGTTCCAGAGCTAAAAGCTAAAGCGGAACTCTTATAATTTTATCGGGCCTATCTGCCCATCTGTGCTGGCTGTCACACCCTCGTAGTTTCTACATTCATAGACAAAGGCGGAAAAACTTAAATTTTATTCCACATATCTTTATACACATAGCTCTTTTAAAATGTCAATGTGAAATAGAGGATCACTTTATATGTTAGAAATATTCAGCTCTAAAATAGCTTTTCCTACAGACTCTCCGGCATTTCTTAAGGAAAGCATTTAAAAATCTGAAAAAATCTTGTAGGGGGTTGTCCATTAATTCTTCGGGGGTTGTCATTAACCATTAATTAATTAATTAATAGGGGTTCGACAAAAATCACGAAATATCACTAGGGGTTAGGGGGGGTGTAGTGAAATATCACGTGTATTTATTTTGTTGTTGAACGCGTGATTTCTAAACAACCGAAAAAGCGGCATGGGAGCTCGAGTCATGTACCAGTACAATTATATGTTTTTCACATGAATACATGTTTCCTTTATTATTTTTATGCCTGTCAAAAACAATTTGCAACCTTAATATCTGTTTAGACGTTTTTATCACGAAAAAATAATATCCTGAAATTTTTAAGATACTTTGTACTAAAAAACCTCTCAAACCTCACCACGTATCACCAAGGGGTGGGAGGGGTTAAAAATGCTAAAAAAAAACAGTACGTGATTAATGGACGACCCCTAGCTAGTTATTGATTATGGTGTTCAATCAAGATTATTTCCAGTAACTTCAAAAGATTAGTTCCTAGTTAAAACCCAAAAATACGTCTATGTGCATATAGCCATACTGACTACTACACTATGCGTTGTCCGATACTCACTTTTTATACTATTTTAATTATATTTTTTATACTATGTTTAAAACTTTTGACGACCGCTTAGCTTAGTGGGTAGCGACCCTGCCTACGAAGCTGGAGGTCCCGGGTTCGAATCCCAGTTCGGGTCAGTATTTATATGACGAATATTGATACTGGTACCGAGTCTTGGTTGTTATATGTATGTGGTGTCTTCGCTTGGTACCCAAAACACAAGCTAATGCTTAGTTTGGGGCCTATACGTTGTTGTCATGTATACGTTATTATTTTTTGTCGAATTTGATAAACAACACATTCACTAATATGCATTTACGGATTTTTTGTAGTTGCTGTGTTCAAAATCAAAGTTGATATATTTAAGTTGACAATGGAAACTATCTAGCTCCCTTTATTATGAGCAGAGACCCCTACCAAAATGTATGTATTGGGTTTAAGACAAGCTTTCTTTAAAATAGTGGTATATTAGGCAAATAAAGAACTGTTGATCTATAAATCGGATGTTGTATGGATTTTTTTTATAAGAAAAATAAAGAAACATTTGGAACGCCCGCCACATATGCTGGCACTCGCATTGGTCGTCACGACTCGTGTGCGAGTAGTGGTGTTTAAAACCTATGCCTCACGTGTCAATGCAGGCACGAATGTGTACGCGCGGGTCGTGCAAGTGGCCTAGGTAGCCGAGACACGTTTTTCGAGTGCCAGTGGCACAAGTTCTTTGTGTTGTTTTTAGTACTAATTCTTTTATAACTACCACATTCTTGATCTTCTAATTGTGAAGCAATTCATGTATTTACTTCTTCAGTTTAGTTCCTAGATAACCTAAAATCGTTTTTTCATTTAAATTTCACTACTTTTTTTTTCAGTGTTTCTGAATCGCTGTTGAATATAAAATCACAAAGTCGGACTTAAAGGTAATTTAATTTTATTGGCGTGATTTTATTTATGACTTTGATTTTCTTAAGACGCAGTGTTTTTAAACTTTTATTTTTTTAAATATACATATAATAGTGTGGACTGTGGGTCAATAATGGACTTTTACAGGCTTTTATCTTCCTGTTCTTAAACCCGCCCGTTTTGGAAGTGGTCTTCTTTCGTACTATATGGGAAATCTATAAAAGAAATTACAAACTTCAATACTATTCTTCATAATTTTTATATATTTATTCATTCTTGCTGACTATCTAAAATACATAATATATACGCAATAATAATAAGTTTAATTTTAAACATTTTTCATCCATTTCTCAACGCTCAGACATTCCTAACTAAAATTGTAATGTAATTTGTTAAGAAAACCTAATTTGTGTGTTATTTTAAGTTACAAATCAACTTGACATATTTTATTGTTTTTCCATATTTATCATGAAAAATATATGCAATGTTTACATAAATATTCAAGGCGTGCAAAGTTTAATAACTTAATACAAATTAATAGAAGATATTGCCAAATTATTTATTATTTTAAACAAAATGATTTATACATATTAGCTATTATAATAATTCGCTTTTCAATCAGGTAATTTATAGGTTGAAATTGGAGTTATATTTGTGACATTTTAAGATTCTAGCATCACTGATCACCTTTATTTGGTTGTAAAACTTTCATTATTTTGTTACAAGCTTTTGCGACTGTTAGTGTCGTCTGCAATAAATGGCTTTTATTTCATGAACATAAAATTGACACAAGCTTATTAAGGAGGTGATACCTATTGAATTTTTAATTCTGATTCTTTATTATCGTTTTAGATTTGTGTTTCCGATTATCCGTTTATACTCTGTAACTTATTAAAAATGACCTAACAGGCAAGTAAGGTAAATTTATTCAGTAGTAGATATTCACTTTGTTTAAAAAAAAACCAAGTAATGTGTTAATGAAATCTAATCAGTTATGCCGCGAATGTTACAGGAGTTATATTAATAAGAAATAACACAGTATTGTATTAAAGTGCATAGTATTTTTAAATTGTAATTAAAATGTGCTACAAATACATTATCTTAGAAAAAAAATTATTTTGATATTAAATACAAGTTTTTACTAATTTTACCTAATACTTTTTTATGATATAAACACATAACATATATTTTTTTAAAGTTTTATAATTTTTTCATTATACAATTTTTATTTACTTTTGTCTCAAACTTGTTTATCAGAGAAACACATAAGTTCAATATTTTGTTATAATTTATTTCTTGTTCCCATTGTGGTAAGTTTGCAGATGGGCCCGTCAGGCGCCATTCGTAATGGATATAGGTCACTATAAAATCATTAATTCAATACAAGAAGCTTGAAAACTCGTGATTTTTAAGTAAATAATTAGACCAATATAGATATTTTGCTTATGTACTGTAAAATTAAATACTGTATTAATTTCGTCAGCATCCCTACTGTCTACTATAATGAAGTAAGTTGTCACATTATAAGGGTTATTTGAGATTATATGTAAGGTGCTTTTAGGGGAATTCCAAATTTGGGAATATCCTGGATATTTAAAATTCCTATTAAACACAGTAAGATTTTTACAGTGGCAACATTAATCAACGGTCTATCTTATTTGAGTATAACTTTCTCTTTACGGGTGATTCCAAACAATGAGCGAAAAAAAAAAAAAAAATTGTCTAGCTATTCTTTTAAGTCAACAGTGGTTTTGTAAGAAGGCTAATTACGGGTGAAACAAAAAAATGTGAACTTTTTAGTCAAGACATAATAAAATCTGCTTTTGAACATCATTATAAATAAATTATACAAATAGGCTTAGTAAGTAATTTACGAACATTTCAAGCTGTAAAGTGTTTTTAAATCTTATTTTTATTATTTGAAAAAAATATTAAAATAAACAGTAATTTATTAATATTTGAAGTTTTAAATTGTTTTCAATATTTTTAAAATACAAAATGACCGAAAACGATGTCGATAATGCTGACGCTCTATTTCCCCTGTCGATGTAAGTTTTGACCTTTCCCATATAAGCACAAGAAAATAACCTTCCGCTTTGCTATAAACGTACACAAAAGTAAATGGCCACACACACAATTTTACATGCACTTAAATAGTACACCAAACTGTAATCTACTTTGGCAGAGAGGTATTTTCAGACATGACTATGCAGCCTTGCATACATCACAAGCAAAGCTACCTTGCATAACAAAAATAGTTTTAGTGTTATTTTAATTAAACCCATTTGTATTGTGTTTAGAGCTCGAGGACCAATAATATGCTGTCTTATTAAGTTTGTGTACATAGATTTTATTTTTGTATTGTAGCATTCGCCATATTATTTAAAAGGAATTGAGTTTTACTAGTAATATTCCATGACAAAATAGGTAAACTATGTTTATAGCGTTGTAATAATTTACAATACAGCTTTTTCCTGTAAATGCTGTAGTTTTAAACAATAAAGAAAATATTGAATTTTTATTGTTTTATTTACCTCAAAATTTGTAATTTAATTATACCTATATGATGGCAAACCATGTGACAAACTATCAAAAAGTGGCTTTTGACAGCAATCTCATGGGCTAACCTCAGATAACCTATACTGGTGTATCTTGAAAAGATAAGTATTGTTGATTTTTATAAGAATATCCAGTGTAAGGATAAGAATAACCACCCGATGTACAATGAGGATCGTACCGTACTCGTACGGTCGGGTTTCCTGTATAAATAGTATACTAGCGACCCGCTCCGGCTTCCCACGGTTAGCGTCTAATTAATTTTTTTCGTAGTATTAGCACAGTCTAGTAATGCCCATACAGTCAGTCACCGGAGGCGTATAAACAGAGCAATCGTGCGGTGCGGGGGGGGGGTTCAATTTTGGCCACAAATTAGTGACCCGGAGTCCATGCGAACCTTTAGATATCGATTTTGAAAGCAATCAGTCCACTAAATAAAAAGTTCGAAATGGGGTAACTTTTTTCAAATTTGATCACTTTTGAATTAATTTTTATTTAGGTAGTGCGGAATATACCTAGTATGAGCGCGCGCGTGGAGATCAATCAATGATCTAAGACAACTCAGTGTAGTTTTTTACTTCTGGTCAAATAATATGCGTCATATACAGGTATATATTCTCTTACGGTACAAAAAAATAAATAAATACCTACTACCTTTAACGCATGACAACCCATAATCAAGACGATGGCGCGGTGGTTTTTTCGCCAACATCAAAGGGGATGACTGACTATGGATTATTAGACTGTTGTATTAGTTTGCGTCGAGCATGTGAATTAGATTTAAATGCAACGTTCATCCCATTTGGAGTATTTTTAATGTAATTTATTTCTAATTCTGCAAATATTTGAAAAAGTAAACAATATGTACTACATAGAAACAAACTATTTCTTTGTATACAACCTTGATGATAGCTTCTGCCTAATTACATTATGCGTGTCATCAGTGTTCTTGCCATAATTTGAAGTAACAGCAGATACAATATTTCGAATCGATCAGATCTCTAGAAGTTGTTGGCATCCCTTCTTCAAAAGCTTACGATCTTTAAATGGCTGAAATTTTTTTCTTGAATCATAGCTAAGAACACTATTAATCAAGTCACTTTTCAAACGAAAAATACTAACTTAAAATCAGTTCAACCGTTTGGAGCTACGATGCCACAGCCATACAAACAGATACACACGTTATACTTTATAAAACCGTTCTGTTTGCGTTGGGGGTTAAAAGTAAAACTGCATTTATCTGCTTGATCGGCAATCGTACATTGACATGAAACAAAATAATCAATAAGATCGATCAGAGATCAATTTCTTCTAAATAACACAGTATCTTAAAAAAAAAAACAACAGGAATATTGTTTTTTTTTGTGTTAAGTAATGCTATATTCGCCTCAATCATTAAATTCATTAAAAATAATGATTCAAAGACCATTTTAAAACTTACAGTCCCTGCTATTGACGAAAAATACACAAACAGTTAACTATATATATATATATATTTTTATGTAATTGAACATTATATATGAATAACCACTTTTTTATATTAGCGATGTGTTATGTACTAGGTACTTCAAAATAAAATACCTTTTATAATAAATACTAGCAGTAACCGTTCAAATAATAACACATTACCAGATTCAAAACTTTATTTTCAAAATATACTTCAAAAATAAGCAACAAACATAACAATAGGAGCACTTACTGTAGATACTCCGATAAATGACTGACATATAGTATAACACAGTCACAATACAACCCTATTCCTATTGACAAATTAAAATTTTGATCTGAGTCACATTGAGATTTTCAGGCAATTGTGAGTTTTTTATCACACTGAAATAGTTATTAATATGAATTTAAAATGCGAAGAAATTATATAACTTTTACATTACGGCTTCTTACAGACTTATGTTGGTATGATATCCTCATGCAGTGCTACATTAACGGGTAGCGCCAATGTTTTATTTTCATAGATACGTTACATCCATACTAAATACTAGTGAATGTCTATCCGCCGTCGGATGTCCCAACGGCGGATGCCATAGAAGGAGCGAGGCGGGTTGTAAGTCGACAAATGACCGTTAGTATTTCATCGCGAAAACGCCGAATTATGTAGTTAAATGTTGTAAAAACACGCCCAAAAACAAAACAAAACTACTTTGAGTGGCGTATTTTTTCCTGTGTATGAAATTGTGTGGACGCTTCTTAAATGTCTTACCATCTCTCTAGTAGGGAGGCGGGCGGAGAGCTTCGCTATCTCTATGGCGGATGTACAAGGCAATAAAATGACGTGTTTCCGTTACCACATTGGTTAGCGCAAAAACAACGTCACAAATAGTAAATTTTTTAGGTGGCAGCATGTAAGCGCTTATTTACGACTTTTTTTTGCGATCGATGTCTTTAAGTCCGTTGGTGGCCTTAGGAATATTTTAATAATCTTGTTTTGAAGACATTAAAAAACTGAATACATGAGAATTTGATTTGCATGGAGACAAAATTTATCAAAATTAAGCTTACAATCAGACTCAGACTTACTTCAAGAATTTAATTGTGTAAAGCTAATACATGTATTAAATATTTGCTCTTTATATTAAAATATGGTTTAAGATTTTCAATATTATTATAACTATCACGTCATTCTCGTCGCGGAGCAGGCAGACATTTTCGTTATTTCAAGGCAGAATATATTGTGCATGCAACGCTTTACAAAGAAATTAAATACACTGTTTATCGTGCACCTAGCAATAAGCGATACATCGATCCAATTACATTGTTAAAAAAAAATTTTACTATAAAAAGATAATAGGGTTACTAGTATAAAAACATCAAATTTAGCATACATACATTTAAGTAATAATTTAAGTGATTCTTTTATCAATTCGTTTCATTGTGCCAATTACAATTTTATACAAATATTTACAACATAGACGTATATAATCAGTATACGTAAAATGTTTTAACCAAAAAACGAAGATAAATGCGAGAAACTAAATATGCTTTGTAAACAAAATTTGCCCTGCTCATTATTTTTTATAACACTGTATAATTATTGAGCTTTATCAAAATAAAACGACTAAATTCTATATTCACCCTTACTATTCAGCTTAACGTTAACACCTTAACTAAGTTATGTAACCACCAGTAATTAGTAGCAACTAGTGGTTAAGACATCCACACTGCAGTGAATTAATGATAAATATAACTTTAAATGAGAAACGTCAAAAATTACAATTGTAAAAAGTTTTAAATTAAACAATACTTTAATTTACCCATATGTACAACAGGCTGCTGAGGTACCTGAGCGATTTCAGCGTAATAATCATTATTATTATTAGAAACAAGTAATGTCAAATAAACTGTTCTGTCTGTGGTTCACTTTTTGGGATATGAATGAAAAAGTATCAAAATTGCGACATTTCGTCGCTGCTGAATAAGTGACATTGCCGTCTTATGCTGCTAGCGAGTAGCAAACAGTTATCACAGTATCTTTGGTACACACAGTAAGTTTCTTAAACTAGCACACTACCTTAGATAGCAGAATCATCAAGATGGAGCATTTTATATTACAAATTGATAGATAAACCTGAGCAGAACGACGACTCAGAGATTAGAAATATCATACATCATTATCAACATTTTATTAAATTACACTTGAAGTGTAATTTCAGAATCTTTGTTTTCAAGTCACTCTAAATTGCCCTTCACAATGAATGTGCCAAAACATCAAGTGGTGTATATTCAGTCTATGGAATATATGTTTTGCTCAAATTTTGTGATCATGATGCACTCTATGTACATCCATGCACACCACTAAATGCGAAAATAGTTGAAAACGTGTTTTATGAGGTGTAAAAGGACTTGAATGCAGGGCCAAAATAAAAAAAGTAAACAGAATATCCATGATCAATTAGGTATAACATTTATAATTTCCCCTTAACTTCATTCATCGCTAGCCAAAGTTGCTCGGAGTACCTCAGGAGTACATATTGGAATATTTAGAAGTTGAATTTTGTATGAAATCGATATATTTTATGATTATTTTTTGGTGTATTAATTTTTTTAATTTCAAATTTAGATTTACATCATACAGCAGTGTGGATATAGTCTTCACACTAAAAACTATCAATAAATTCAGATGTTCCTATGACTCAAATTCCATTAAAGTCGAACATTATTGTCCAGTTTACGATATCATGAAGCTTAATGCGAAAGTACTACACTAAATTAAGTATGAAAGAAAGCTACACTTTCAATGACTTAACAGGAACTGAAGCGGCAGGTTTGTCGTTCTGTATATATTATATGGGTGGGGTTAATCCACGACGGATATTTGCGCGTAACCGATTAGACCCTTTTCATCGCACGCTTCGTTTGGGTCTACCGAGTTTAATTTGAACGTGACGGTTTTAAGCGGCGTGTCCTTTGGGAAGAGATAGCCGTCGATGAGTTTAGCTAGGTTACCAGATATGGGAAGGGAATCTCTCTGGTCGACTAGTCCGGCGCCCACGAGTTCGGTCGCGATGCCGTCCGCTGAGTCTTTTCCGGCTGCAAACTCAAACCTGATGTCGTTGAGTTCCTTTTTCGAGTTTCGCATCCGCAACACCAAGTTGATCAGCGGCTGCTCATCCGCTTTCAAAGAGCCTATTGTGAATTCAGGTTTTGGATCTGCTTCGTCTTCGCTATCGGACGAGTCCGCTCTCAACAGCTGGTTCATAGGTCTATTGTCTTTGCCTGCGCCAGAAGCCTCTCCTTCTTCGTCGTCGTCTTCCTCCTCGCTTTCCCACACCCATTCGCCCGTTTCCATGCGATGCAGGCGGCCCGAGGTGCCCGGCTGCCGTTTGCTCGCCTTGTGAACTCTCGTCTCCATGCTTGGCCCGATCGACACCAAAGTCTGTACTAAATATTTACGATCTTTTGCCTTTTTAAAGAACGAGTGTTTAAGTAGTTCAGTTGCGGTCGGTCGTTTAGCGGGGTCCTTTTGCAGGCACTCGCCTATCATCTTTCTAAAGGTCTTGCCGTAAGCTTTGTACTGGTCCTTCTCCTCGGCGCCGGTGTCGAGCGTGGGCGGGTCATTCTGGAGAGTGAGCATGAGAACCTTCATCGGCGGGTACTTGTGGTAGGGCGCCGTGCCGGTCGCCATTTCGATGGCGGTGATGCCAAATGACCAAATGTCGGCCTTGAAGTCATAACCGTGGTTCTGTTCCATTACCTCGGGTGCCATCCAGCAAGGCGTACCGACAAACGTGTGTCGCACCTTTTGCCGCGATAGATCCCGGCCGGTCGCAAGCCACGCTGATACACCGAAGTCGGCGATCTGCACAGTCCCATCGTCGCCGAGCAGAATGTTGCCCGCCTTGATATCTCTGTGAATTTGACCGTTGCTGTGGAAGTACTCAAGACCTTTAAGGACCTCTTTGAGGACCGTCGCTATGGTGGCCTCGTCGAATACACCGTGTTTGCAGTTAGAGATCCTCATTTTGTGTTTAATGATGTCGAGCAGGCTGCCGCCTTCCAGAAGTCTCAACACTAACCAAAGTTCCTCCCTCACCACAAAGCTGGTGTAGTAAGTGACGACGTTCTCGTGGTTACAGCTCGACATAGCTTGGATCTCTTTCAGTAGTTCATCCATGGATGTGTTCCATTTCTCCAAGTTGATCCTTTTAATAGCACACTTCTCCCCGCGTGGCTTACAGTAGGCGGCATGTACCACCGCTGTCGCTCCCACTCCTATCACCTCCAGGAGTTCATAATCGTCCTGACTATTGGGCCAGGTGTGACTCGATCCTGCCATCTTGGATTTCTATTCTAAACTGTCGTTGAATATGTTAATAATTGCTATCCGACACCTAGATACTAATTTAATTTGTACTTCTACTAAGGCCAACTTTAAGGCAAATATTTATGGTTGTAAACTAAGTATGAATTTTAAAAGAGTCACTACTCATATTGATATGATAGAGAGGTTTAAAATTTTGCCAAACGAATTTAGCTTCACCCTTTGATGTTTCTCGTCTGTGGATAGTTTCACAACCTTCTCGCAATTCAGCTACAGTTTTATCTGGATAACTAATTGATTTGCTTTTGTTCAAGTCTATATTTTCCGGATACAGATCATCACCTGTAATAGAAATTATAAGTTATAATAAACATTCAAGCTATTAAAAATTATAATTCTGTAACTGTTTTATACCTGGCAATACATGCAAGACACCGTCTTTGGCTTTGATGATAATTGGAAATAACAATTCACTACCATATTTACTTCTACCCCTTGCAAACTCTATCAGGTCTTCACAATTATAAAAAGTGGATATTCGGCTTAATTCATACAACTGTGGAGGATGAAGGTCTAGCTCCTTCTGTTTGTACTTCTTTAATATATCATCGACAGTGGACCACTGCAAAGTTCAAAAAGAAAGTTTAACAATTTTGGTTACATTAACATATTTGTGTAATTTTGGCTCTGTTTATTAAAGGTAACATACAAATTTATTGACGTACGACGTTAAATCAAGAAATTGGCACAATCCGGTTCAGTACTTAGCTTAAATAGTGACCTACATGCTAAAATGTACTATGTGACTGTAATGCATAGTTACATTGTAACATTGAAGTAGATAAGCGTTTTTCCACTTGCCGGAACGGCAACGACGCCGGCACGGCTGCCGGGGAAGCACAAACGTATGAAATATATGATATGTTTTTTCACTTGCCGGCGCCGGCGACGTCACGGCGATGAGTCTCACCGGCGACGACGGCGGCGACAGCAAGCTTCCCTTCCAGCTCGATGCCGGCCCCAAAACTGCGTAGGTATACGTACTGTAGCCGCTTGCGTGTGTGTGTGTGTGTACGCGGGGCGGGCAGGAAGGTGCGATGATGTGTCGGGCTCAGTGGAAAAACGAACAACGTTGCCGTGCCGTATCGTTCAATGGAAAAACACCCGAAGCAACAGAATATTGTTACCTACTTGAAACCCCATTGATAATTTTCTTGTTCACAAACTAATTTATAGATTTATATTGTAGGCTATGGGTTCAGTAACTTAATGTTGTCAACATTTAAAATAACAAATGAAGATTTAAGAATTCATGAACTTACTTGGCACTCCTGGAATGCTTAAGAACAAATAATGCATTGTTGTCAATTTGGAAAATATGTAGCTATTTAAATAAGGATTAATGAGAAGTATCTTTATTTTCATCCATACTAGACAAATAATTTATTACTAAGGCAATTGTTTACTACCTAAAGTTAAAAACATGTATTTATAGAGACATATAGTCAATTTACAATAGATAACTTTTGGGTTAAGTATGTTTATCTCGCAAGTATGTACGCGTACTTCTGATCAGCGTAGAATGATTATAACGTTTTATATTTCATTGTAAAGCCCTCTCTACGTTCATGTCAAGAAGACCCAATGTTTAAAAAATTGGGCCAGAATATGAGTTTATTGGTTCAATAAACATGCACTCAAAGTAAATAAATTGTTTTTATTCTAAGACTATTGAACAGATAATTTTATATTACAAACTTTGCTTCTTTTGTTAATAAAGGGTCATCCATAAAGTGAGTCACACTAATTTTGTGATTTTTTGACCCTTCCTCCCTAGTGTGACGTCACATATTTTTCAATTTTACATCTAGAAATTAATAGATAAAAACAGCAGTTTCGAAATTAGTTTTATATCCATATCAATTATTTTTTTACATAATCAACATTAAATGTAGGTACTAATGCGTGGAACGGGAAGAGGAATGTTTCTGTAGTCCACCTGGACGAAGCTGGGTACGACCGCTAGTTATATATATTAATCCTACGTGAAAAACTACCTACCTGATGGTGAAAACCGCATCAAAATACATACAAATATGTTGTGTGGTCTAGGAGTTAGCGGATATACAGATAGACAGACCCCGAAGCAACTTTGTTTTATACTATGTATGTAAGGATATTATTGAGAGTTACAAAGTTGGAATTTTTTTTAGGTTTTTCGTTAATAGTTCAATTTTGGCATTTTAACGCTTAAATTTACACATATAAGATTTTTAAATGTGATGTCACAAAAATTGGACCCCTCCTTCTCTTGCCACACTTCGTCAACCCCCACCCCCTCCTAACGTGTGACGTACTTTATGGATGGTCCCTAATGTATCTTTTAGAAATTAAAAAAAAAAAGAAAACTGCATATACTAAGTTGGGCAGAAAGTCTTCATATTTTATACACAAATTCAATGTATGTTTAATGTGCCATTTAATTCGATAACTTGTTGTCATCTTGTAAGTAATGACATGATCCAGTTGCTGTAGAAATTTTGTGGTTTGTGATTAAAAAATGTGAAAGGTAATTTTGACAGTCATCTCTTGATGTTAACCCTACACTACCTAAAGAATTCTGAGGAAGGAAACCGAAACAAGTAGAAATATGAGTGAGTGAAAATAATTGAATTTCTTCTTTAGATTCACTCATTTTCTTGTACAGAAAAACAGTTGAATGAATGTGGGATTTTTTTTCAAAAGTTACTTTTGTAATTGTATTATAACCAGCAATTTACAAACAGTACAACCAAAGAGATTAGATTACAACTTCATACAAACAAAATTGAGAAGACTTTCTCCACAACCCAATGATACAGGTAGTTCTGGTTTGGAGGCAATGCTATTTATTGAGTGTCAAGGCATTATTAAATACTTCTGGTACTTTATAATTTTAGGATAGTAGGTAGATGTTTGTCCATCTGTCTGTTGGCGTTCTAGTATCATTATTTTCTAAAGGATTATTTGAAACTTGACACAGAGGTTCCCTTTGACCTCTAGTTTGCAAGTTTCATTTTGGGGTTGAATGGAGGAACCGAGAATCTCATAATTTTCCAACAAATTATTCTGAAACTTGGTACAGAGGTTCCCTTTGACTTCTAGTTTTGCACGTTTCATTTTGAAACTGATTAGAGGAATCGAGGTTCTCGTGACTTTCCAACAAATTTTTTTGGAACTTGGCACCAGAGGTTCCCTTTGACTTTCTAGTTTTGCTAGTACCGTTTAAAGCTGATTTAAACACATGGAGCATTCCATACTTGAAGGCCAACACCAGCGGTACTTACCAAATTCAGATGTTTGACCTTATTATTACCAATCACTATGCTAGGTACAAATAGCAAATAATTACCTTAACATTAGCTACTTCATTACTTTCATATAGTTTAGGCTTCTCCGATAGTGCAGTTATAAAGAATGCTGCATCGAATCGCTTCTCAAACGCAGTTGGAGTCAGCCAGTTGCTCCAATAGTGAAGCGCCCATATGTCCGGATAGCAATTTAGTTCTTCACAAAGAGCCAGAAATTGATTAGGGTTTTTGCTCACCTAAAACAAATGGGTATTTTGATTAACTTAAAAATAGTGTCATAGATGTTATGTCATAGAGTAACTTGACACAAATCAAAAAATAATAATTGCTAATGTACTAAATGACTGAGCAAAGAAAGTTATAAAAAGGAAAGGTTGTGCATGTCATTTGTCACATAAAATTTGCTGCTAAATGTGTTAATAGAAATAAATTTTCCATAAATGTACTGTTCAAGTAAATTTATGGACATATTATACAAAGAAGCGTTTTCCTTGAAAAAAAAAGCCCTTGAATATACCAATTATTTGCTTATAACTTTTTGTCCTCAAGTATATCAGTGTGTGTTTGTTAAACACAGTATAACATATAATTATATATAAATTAAGCTCAGTACCCCTATGATTAAAATATTATGTTTAGATATATATCGAGCAGATGTAGGAAGATGATTGAGGATTGGTTAAGTAGTGAGATTGTGAGAACAAGTTCTTACAGAAAGAAAATAAACTGCATATTGCTATATAAAGCAGTATATGGACTCTTCGATGTTGGAGAATCTTAGTTTTCCAGTTCTCATGGAATCATACCATTACAGAATAAAAGGGTTTATGTCTGCTCTTCACCTGCTTACTTTTGAAGTGTTAATTATTCATAATTTTGTACATGAACAAATACACAATTAATGACTTATAGAACTCTTGACAAATACCTAGTATAAATGGTCCACATTAAGGACTAAGTGCGGAAACCACTCCCAATAGATAGATACCTAGTATAAAATATTTTTCAGGTTTTCGATTGGTTTTGAAATAATTCAGCAAAGCGTTTGAGAATACAACATTGACTGGTCAACTTGTACACAATATTACCTATAATTATTTGTTTAGTGTCTTCAAAAGAATAAATGAAACCTATATGTCCTGTTTGAATATGATAGCATAGAAAATCTTACAATTGCACCAACTTTCTCCACAAAAATTATTATTACCATTAGGTTTGTTTTGTAAAGTAGGCATCCACTGAAAAAGGATTTTTGGAAATGTTTTGAACTTTGGGGTAGACACTAAATATGTCATGTTTCAAGATTTTCGTTTTCCAAATTTAACCTAGGTATAAAGTGGCTAAACAGAGGATGAAAGTTAGCATGGGACTTCCATAAAATTTGAAGTTAAATGCTTCAAAATTGGTATTTGGCTTTTGGGTTGAAAACTAAATTCGCATTTATAGATTTTTGGAAATTTAACTCTTAAGGCAGTAAAATAGTGGATGAACATTTGGCCTTCTGTCATTCACTATCAATTTATTATTTTGTTTTATGGTTAGAAACAGTGCCGTCTTTACAAGGTATAAGGCCCTAGGCCCAAGTATCGACGGGGCCCGCCCCCAACAAATGTAGAATAAATTAAACCTTTCGAATATCAAAACCTTAAGTCTTATAGCGTAACACTATAGTTGTAAGTCGCTTTTATAGAAGCTTAGATCATAATCACTTAATTGTGCACATAAGCAACTATTTCAAATGACAGCAGACACAAATTTTATTTAAAAATAACCCTAAATTATTTGTGAAATGATTTTACATAGAGTAAGATATTTGCTATAGTGTAGATAAAAAAATTCTGCGTAATAAATCTGTAGATTTTATTTGTGTAAAGTTCGGTTTAAAATTATCTTCGTGTAAAGTTTGTCCAGTGTCTTTCAATACTTTCAAATTTACCGCGTGTTCTGCTCTGGTAGCGCGCGCATGCGCTACTGGACTGGAATTTTTTTAAGCATGATGGTCACGGATTGTAGCGGCGAGAGATCATTTTCAGCCTTAAAATTTATAAAAAATGATCATCGAAATGCCATGTTAAATCCTTGATTGAATTATCTTTCGATTATGTTTATAGAATCGGACATTTTAAATAATATAAGTTTTGAAGACATAATTTCTGATTTCGCTCACAAAAAATCAAGAAAAAAATTGTAATGTTACATTTCCATATTACATAATAAATATTATATTATAAATTAAATGACTAACGTAATTAATTACTTTATTTTTATTACTATGGGGGTTTTAAAGCTTACGAGTTGTTATTCAACGTTCTTTCTAAAGGATGATTGTACCTAAATGATTTTTTGCGATTGGGGGGCCCCCAACATGCCTGGGGCCCTAGGCCCGGGCCTATTAGGACTTTGCGTAAAGACGGCACTGGTTAGAAATTAAGAAAAATGTATAGAAATTTAACCCTCAAGGGGGAAAATAGTTGAAAGTGGCATTCAACCTTTTGTTTGGAAATTAAAAATTAAAAGTTTCAGTGTTTTTATAAAATTATGATAAATAAATGCATATGAGTGTGATCCATATCAGCAAATCTGAGGGTGGTTGCTAGTTTCCTATAAAAGTATCATAACCTTCATAAAGACTTTTACAACAAAAATATTTTGTAGGAAAGCACATTTTATTAGGCAAATACTTATTGATTGGTGAGTCATAGAAACGAACAAACAAATTTAGGGTGAGACTGACATACAAGCATTAGAGTGGTTTTTGTTACAAAGCGGAATCTTCTAGCAGAGCCCGCTTTTTTCTTTTTGAAACATGGGCCATAATAGTAGGTATTACAATGTTATAAATAATAATGTCTGTTTTACAGAGAAAGTTATTATAATTTGTAACCTTTTTTTAAAAAAATACCAATTTTTTTTATATGGTGGACCAACAACTTGTCTTGGCGAAATTTTGAATTGATCATTGCTATAAACATTATATGCATCAGGCCAGTTTGGCAAGCCGATCTTAGGCCTTTGCCTAGAAACTGCTAAAGCATCAAATATAACAGGACCGACCTAACAGCAGGAAAATCATGACTGTGTGATTGTGATAAACATTTCGCACAGCATAGGTACTTTGTATTCCATCTATATTTTTATGAAATAAGTTCTAATATGAGGAAATCTTTTACCTTATTTTGCCAATCTTTCACATTAAACTCTATGACACAGGCACAATAACTTTTTTTTTCCTCAGATCGAGTACGACTTCCAATGAGAATACCAAGTTCTTCAAATGTTTCTCTTATAGCTGTTATTCTTAAGCTGATATGCCTGAATACAAATGTAACCTTGAAATTTCAGTTAAATAAACAACCATATATAAACAATAAAATATTAGTGTGCATTGGCGTCATTAGCAAATACCGGTCAAAACAAATATTGATACCTTCTTATGGGATCGTCTTGTAGAATCGGTGTGACGGCAGTTTGGGGGCAATGGAACGATTGGAAATGCTTGGAATCGAATCCGAACGATTGCAAGTGTCGCAGCCAGCGGTCGCTTTCGTCCACTTCTTCGGCCACGCCACCTGGAAACACAACACTGTTCGGGAAAGTTGACGCGTTCAGTGTTCTTGTTTGAAACAAGATGTCGAAATTTCTCGTTTTCGATAAACCACCGCGAAACTGTTTCGCTAGCACTATTAGTGTAGCCGCGTTGCGCCAACAACGTTTGATATCTTTCATTTCTGCAATAATAAAATATGCAAAATTTACTATATATAAGGTCAAGGGTACCGTTTGATAGATACGCGATAAGGTCTTCAAGGTGTACTCCTATTATCTTGACCACATTACATTTCTTTTACAAATATAAAATGTAAAAATAGCAATTTGACATTTAAACTCGGTTACAAAATTTTCATTCAATGATCTGCGAAGCACACGAAGCACACTGCAAAGAACTGAAGTGAACAGCAGTGAACAGTCCATGAACAGTCAGCTCATTCATAAAATGTCCTTGGTTCGTTCCATAGGGTTCTTAGCACAGTTCATATTCATATAATCGGTTCAATCTGATTCAATCCATAATCAATCAAAATGTCCTTATGAATTTTTTTTAAAAACCAAGTTAAGGGATTAAAATTCAGAGAAGAACTAACATTTATATACATAAATACTGTTAAGACGTATAGATGTGTCATCACCGCAGTTGCACTTGGTCGGCTAACATCTATATCTATATATATTATAAAATAAAGTATCCCGCCGCGTCTGTCTGTCTGTACGTGATAAACTCAAAAACTACCGAACGAGTTGGCTTATTATTGGCACTAATGGACGGAGTAATTCAAGGTTTACGTGTATAATATATTAATTTTTTAATCTGATCGTTTTAATAAAAACTGATGGTTTCAATAAAAATGTCTATTTTAATTAATACTGTATATATATATTTCCCTATATACGTAAAACAAGTATACATGAAACTGTAATTGGTACTGAATATAAGTACTAGAATATGCACTTGCATTAACTAGACCCGACACTTTATCTTACTTTGCGTTATCGGTAAAGAAATGAACGAATTGCAATGAAAATCATCGTTGTAATGTGATAGAAAGTGTACTTATTCTTAAAAAAATAAAAACCGACTTCAAAAACATAAACTAAAAAGTTAAAAATAAAATTTTCACTTCAAAGAAAGGAGCATTAACAGGCGGCATATAGTTAATGAAGTCGGTGCCAAGTCATTCACTTTAAATTTTGTTCTATATTCGTTATAGTTATAAATATAGGTACCTATCATTGTTGTAATTATTACCTGGTGAGTACCCATTTAAAGTGTCTGAGTTGGCACCGACTTCAGTAACTATATGCCGCCTGTTAATGCTCCTTTCTTTAAAGTGAAAATTTTATTTTTAACTTTTTAGTTTATGTTTTTGAAGTCAGTTTTTTTTTTTATTATTTTATTTTTCAATTTTCAGTTGAACGCATCTGTAACTTATTTGTATTTAGTATAAATGGGGCTTCTAAACGCGCTGAGACAGCGCCACAATTACGCAACTTAAATTCAGTGTCAAATTGACGTATCAGCATGCCTAGTAGGTAGTGGTATTCCTATGTAAAACTTCAATCTTAATTAAGTATTATTTTTGTGCAAACTGAACATTTTGCCATATTGAAATATATTGAATCGTATGAAGTATGTAAGCCCAACAAAAGGTAACTGCTGTAAATCGTTGAGGAATTCCCTAGACTGTTTATGATCTTCATCATCAGACCTGTAATGGCACTTATAATCCAAATGGGTGCAAAGATCTCATCAATAGAAATGAATCAAGTCCAAACACCAGGTAATTGCTGTAAATCGTTGAGGAGTTCCCACGACGGTCTTTCAGCTCCATCATCAGATCGACTCCCGACGTAGTACTTTATAAAAATACTTAAAATACGATACTTTAAATTACGATTTTCGAAGGTTGCCCTTGATTTCTCTGGGATGCCATCATCAGATCCTGGTTTCCTTATCATGGTACCACTTTGGGGATACCTCCTTTCCACAAAAAAAAAAAGACGTGTGGCACTCGAGGACTGCCGCGGTAAAGCTATTGCATACATTTTGTATCAACTTATGCAATTATAATTATTTATTTATTTTATTTATGCAATATTAAATCTGAGTTACTCCTAGACGCGCCTAAAGAAGTTTTACTTCAAAAACAAAGAAAAAGAAATACTGCATAAATAAAATAAATAAATAATTATAATTGCACGTCTTTTTTTATTAAATTCTTGTCGTTGGGCAGCAAGTAACGATGCAAACATCCCACGCATTTCTTCCTTAAATGCGGACAACTCATTGTTACCAGTACTAGTGCTAGGCTGCGATAAATCAGAGGGACTGTCGTGTTCTTTTCTCTTTTTCGCACGAACGAAGACAGAGTTTGGTGGGGTAATAAAAGTTTGATTCGGACAAAGACTTATTCATATTGCCACCTTGTACTAGGAGAACAACAAGCACGTGGAGATTATAGTCAAGTAGTTCACAATGGAAGTATATTATTTGACGTTAATAAATTATGTGGGTCCCAGTCACAGACAATTTTGTCTGTGGTCCAGCGCGACAATGTCGCGATTCCGCAGTACCAGGATCGCATAAATTAGAGGTAGTTCGGTCGAGCACACTCACGGAAGTAGGAGACGCACACGACGACGAGGCGGCGATAGGCGTATGCACACGCACCGAGCACGAAGTGACGTAATCACTCTTAACGATTTATGCACTCCTATTTTTTTGCACTATTATGAGCGTGAGGTTTTTTTCGTTACGGAATTTCTCGATTCGGTCCCCGCGCTCAAAGGCCCGCGATAGAAGCTATGCAATAGCTTAAAAATCATCCAGTTCGGTTCATAAACAACGAAGTTATCCCTGAACACACATAAAAAAAAAAACATATATACGGTCGAATTGAGAAACCTCCTTCTTTTTTGAAGTCGTTTAAAAAATTAGCTGAGTAAGTTTTTGACTGAAAAATACACTGTGACATAGAGTCAGACAGATGACATAGGTTGAGTAATAAAGAAACTAGAGAATAAATGTTATGTTAATAAAGATAAATGTTAGAGATTGTGGCCACATCACAGAGAAATGAAGCGGTATATTTGGAAAAAAATTCTATACACAATTATTGTATAGTTTCTGATGTGGAACCGTGTTTATACGAGTCTGACTTGCATTTGACTAGGTTTTTTATTATGAGAAGATTATTAGGCCAAATTGGGACATTAATAAGATGTCGATATAAAATATCGTTAAAAACAAACTTATGGCGTCAATTTCTATAACAACGTAAATATAAAATTTAATTATTTTTTACTTTTTTTAAGCTGTATTATCACAGTTTAGTAATTTTAATATTTCCTGTGTAGGTGCAGTGTGTAGGCTATTGTTTAAAAATACGTGATAATAAAATGTTCATTTCTTAGTGTTTAAAAGCAAAATAAAGGCTTTTGGCCACGCATTTGGCACTTACCGGCACTTACCGATGGAACGAAATTGTCTCATTTTCTGTTGATTTTAAGGAACTGTGACTGTGAGTATTTATTGCAACACAAGCCATTTTTGTGGCGAAATCATTTAATAATTTACACCTATATTATCAAAAATTTAAATAATTTGATGAAAACTTTCGTCTGACTAGTCAGACTATTGTCACTGAGAAGGGGGTGCAAGCAGGTTGAAGCAAACCATCATACATACGTCAGGTACTTACATATTTTTCACTCACATTGAAATTTACCTTGTGGAAAATAAAATAAATATATGTAAATACAAGAATGCCTTCTATAGCTTTGGTAATTGTTCTGAGTGACGGACTGACCTATAATAATACTATGCATTGTTATATCTGTTCTGTGGTATGTTATGCATGAATGCATGTTAGTTATTTAGACTGTCAATAGATAGCGCTTTTTAGTATACTCAAAATATGATTTTTAGGTTTCCGTACCCAAGGGCCACCAACGGAAACCCTTCTAAGGCTATTTCCGTCCGTCCGTGTGTCACAGGGCTGTGTCATTTGAACTGATATAAGCAGAAAACGCCAAAGAAGGGACAACAAAGACAACAACAACTAATAAATTTAAAATAAAGTTTAAAATTAACCAGTTTTTTTCGACAACTATGGCTGCTATTACAAGAAGTAATAAAAATAAAATAAAGTTACAAATTAAAGGGGGTCCTCATACAAGCAAAACAAGAAACCATTTTTTTTTTATATTGTACGTTGGTACGGAACCCTTCATGGTTTGTGGACGAGTTCGACTCACACTGGATCGATTAATACAGATTTTTACTTAGATACTAGCATAATAAACAGCGTTTCATACATCGAAACAATGGAAAACGAGCAAAATGTCTGACTCCACCGACTTATATGTAGTAGGTAGGTACCTAAGTACTAGACGCGAAGATCCCTGTAAATTGTACAACGCACGTAACGCAAACGAGAATGGCGGAATGCAGTGGCCG
Source organism: Luffia ferchaultella (assembly GCA_949709985.1). Classification (NCBI taxonomy): domain Eukaryota; kingdom Metazoa; phylum Arthropoda; class Insecta; order Lepidoptera; family Psychidae; genus Luffia; species Luffia ferchaultella. The sequence continues at coordinate 4,719,785 of OX453240.1, read as the reverse complement.
AACGCGTCCGGAGATAGTCGATTGAAATTTTTTATATCTGCTTCCTTTGATCTTTCAAAATTTGTATCTGAACCGCCGCGCTGAATGAAATAGCAAAAGGGGTAGGTGTACAGCAATATAATAGATTGAAAAGAGATGAAATGAGTATTATCGTTATGCTTACCAACTAAACCAATTTATGTGCAACCGTCGTCAAATTTGTAGGTAAACGTCAAAAATTTTATTAGGTAGTAAAATTTAAATTAATAAAATATTATGAAGTTACGTGTGATAAGTAATCCCATCCGCCTTTTTTAGAGTTCCGAGTGTTGTTTACGCACTTTTTAAAAGCACAGCACGGCATTTTTCTCAGATAGTTTTCCAAAATAATCCAATCAGTTACACTGAACGACGACGGTCCACAAGCGACTATTTCAATTCAAAGTCGTTCAAAGGACCGCGATCAGGATCTGGCTCAGTGATTAGACAGAACAGACCACACGTCATTATCTTTGTTTTAAACAATCATTAAATTACACATAAAATGGTATTAATGGAGCTTTTATCACTACGATTTTAATAGCTAAATATTATTAATATTTTTGGCATATCCGCCGCTTAAGCAGCTTGGACTCCTAAACTAGTGAGTTTGCCCGTGGTTTGCCCTAAAAACTACAACGTTATCAACGTATATACATACCTATATTTTTTCAAAGTTTTTTCTTTTATTCATTTGTTTTTTTAACCTTCTTTTCTAACTGAATAACATTTTATTATAATTAGGTACCTCAGGTATTGAAATTTTGACAGTATAATTTGGATTTAGAATACAATATATCATAAACTGTGATATGAGTAATTCATGTATTATAATATAATATATTTTGCCTATCTCGGAAACGGCTTAACGATTTGGATGAAATTTTGTATATAAGTATCATCTCAAAACAGGTTTCTAAATAAGTATACTTTGCAGTAGATGTGAATCTTCGAAATGACTCGAATGATTTAGATACGGTTTTTGCGTTACATAAGTGTCACTTACGAGAAGATGATAGATAGTTGTGCAATTATGGGCTACCAGGGGGCGCTGCAATAGATATATGTCTAAAACGACTGGGACGATCGTGACACAGTTTTTTGCGTTACATAGGTATCACCTATGAGTAGATAATTAAATAAGTTGTGCAGTTATGGGCTAGCAGGGGGCGCTGCAATAGATATGCGTCTCTAAAACATCTGGTAGGATCTAGACGCAGTTCTTTGCGTTACATAAATATCACCTAATTTAAGAGCAGGTTCTTAGATAAGTTTTGCGGTTTTGGGCTACTAGGGGGCGCTGCAATAGATATATTTCTCTAAAACATCTGGAAGGATTTTGATGTGGTTTTTTGCGTAATGTTGATTTCAACTAAAAACAGGTTCTTAGAAAAGTTTTGCGGTTATGGGTCACTAGGGGCACCGCAATGGATATGTTCCTCTAAAACGGCTGGGAGGATCATAACGCGTTTTGTGTTAATTTCGCCTTGTCCGTCCGTCTGTCTGTCTGTCTGTCTGTGATTTTTCTCGGAAACTATTGGCAATATATAGATGAAATTTGGAAGGTAGGTGTAATCTATGAACCGCTACACAACGACGTAGTGAAATTAGGAAATAATTTTTTTTTGGGATAGGTTACGCCATACATGTAACTGAAGTACGAAAAAAATAATTAATCGTATGTTAACGCGACAGGTACCAAAGGATAGGTCTTAAAAAATGATATCAAAGTTTTAAACTATTTTTTAAATTTAAGTCAACAGTTGTCGAGATATGCACTCCTAAAGTCCCAATTTTTGTTACAGTCATGCCCTTCCCTCTACCAGCTAAACCGTTGTTTTTGGATATGTGGAAAAAATTATTGACAGGAGAATATATAACTTAGTTAAAAGGAAATCTATCACAGCTAACAAGACTGTATTATTTAACGAGTAATAGATTAACTTATAAAATGTACTTTTATAAGCAAAAATTTTGTAAAAATTCCATAGAAAATGACAGATAGCGTTTAGCAACAAGCGAAAAATAGATGCATTTTATCTTTGTGATATTATTGTAAAAGGTAATTAAAAAATATCATTTTATGACGAAAACTACATTGTATTACTAGGTACTATAAATTTACACTTTCCTTTGCAGAGCTTATTCTCTTTTCAATCGATACTAAAAGTCAAAGGTTCACTGCAATAAAATAAGTAGGTAATAAAAATTGTCTCTAGCTATCAGTGCACACATGTTATTACTATTTGGATTAGCCAGAGAGGATCGAGTGCCTTCTAAATAACTAACAAAATGAAAATGAAATAAATTTATACAATAATTCTTAAATTACACAATAATAACGATCAAAGTGATCTACTATTAACATTTGAGATAGTTTCTGTGTACTTTTTGCTTATATAAATTTTGGTTACTGTCATACAAACTTTTGACTCCCACCTCCTTCACACACACTTCAAACTTCCTCCTTCAAACACCTTCGCAAATAGTGCGTTTATGTTAGAATAAATTTATTGCCATAAAAAAGGTTATAGTCAACTAACCTTAAAAGATACACATATGCTGTCGCGGACTTTTGGTTAGAACTTTCAAAGGGGAACAATCCCGTCATACATGATTTTTGCTTAACATCAACCGTTTACGCAGCACACGCAACGGAAGATCTCAAAAAGAATATTTTTTTCCCCGTTTTTGCAACATTTTTCGTTGGTGCTCCCCTCCTATTGGTCGTAGCTGATATAATAATAGCCTATAGCCTTTCTCAATAAATGAACTATCCAACACAATAAAACAATTTCAATTCAAACCAGTAGTTCTTGAGATTAGCGCGTTCAAACAAACAAACTAACAAACTCTTCAGCTTTATAATATTAGTATAGATAATTTGAGTTTTATAATCACTTACTAAAATTGCAAAAATGGCGAACGAACGCGTTATTGCAAGCCTTGGTTGCCATCGGCTCCAAAAATCTACGGTCTCATGTTGAACGTGATTGTCCCACAAATTATCCAGTATTGAAAATGAACATACGAATTGCATAGTCAACACATTTTATCATAAAAATTGATTCTGGGAATCAGCTAACAAATTGACCAGATTAAATAGATATACTCATTGGAAATGTACTTTGATTCTTATATTTCGTGTGTATATTATGTTATAAATATTAAATATAAATATGATATAAATATATACAGAGCAGAGACATAAGCGAGACGACCGCTTAGCCTAGTGGGTAGCGACCCTGCCTACGAAGCTGGAGGTCCCGGGTTCGAATCCCAGGTCGGGTCAGTATTAATATGATGAATATTGATACTGGTACCGGGTCTTGGTTGTTATATGTGTGTGGTGTCTTCGCAAAAATATTTATATATGTATACATTATAAAGAATATTTAAGTAAGTAGTATATAATTGGGGAGTCTGGCTCACTTTGTATGGCTATAAAATTGGGGAGTCTGGCTCACTTTTTCGTTATTTGCAGAAAATCGTTGTCCGTTTTAAAAGTCTCGCTTCGCTCTCACGGACCACGATTTTCAGCAAATAACGAAAAAGTGAGCCAGACTCCCCAATTTTATAGCCATACAAAGTGATCCAGATTCCCCAATTATATACTACAAAAACCGTTGTCCGTTTTAAAAGTCTCGCTTCGCTCTCACGGACAACGGTTTTTCTGCAAATGCTAAATGAACCAGAGTTCTCAATAATTTTTCCTGGCTCACTTTTTCGTTATTTGCAGAAAATCGTTGTCCGTTTTAAAAGTCTCGCTTCGCTCTCACGGACCACGATTTTCAGCAAATAACGAAAAAGTGAGCCAGACTCCCCAATTTTATAGCCATACAAAGTGATCCAGATTCCCCAATTATATACTACAAAAACCGTTGTCCGTTTTAAAAGTCTCGCTTCGCTCTCACGGACAACGGTTTTTCTGCAAATGCTAAATGAACCAGAGTTCTCAATAATTTTTCTCGGAAAACACGATCTCAGTAAAAAAAAAAACGACAAATGAACTAGACAGATAATTTCTAAACGTGTAAAATTTATGCTCCATCAACCTACAAACGCATTTCATTTCTTGACTATAATACAAACATAATTCATATTTTGATATTTACGAATAAAAAATACATAATTAATTGAAACTATGTAGAGAAGGTTTACAAGAAATAAAACAAATTATTGAATGTAAAATAGGTTTATTTTTCATTTTTATAAAAAGAATTATACCATTTCTTAATTTCTATTACATTTTGTAACGCACAATTAATATTTACTTGATTAATGTATCTGTGACAAGCCTGATGATGTCCATAAACGTCCGTACGAAGTTCTCGTAAAGGTGGACATCCTATGTCTTCTATATTTACAATTCGTTTGTCTTCGAGTTGCTTGATATAGTCTTCAAACCATATTTTTTTTTGTAAGCCTTTAACATATATACATGTAGCTTCTTTTATTAGGTTATTTATTATTGTGTTCAGTTGTGTATAATCTATTTCTCCAGAGTCCCACGAAATACCATGATAGTTTCTTGTTAGCCATGAATTCGTGGATCGACACTTTGCAGACAAATTATACCAAGGATATGGTGGTTTAAATAGTATACAATATTCTTTGTCTTCTTTGTCTTCAACAGATGCAACCGCTAGTTCTTTCACGATCAATTCATTTTTTCCATTTACAAAACATTGTATATCCATAATAAGTTCCATAATTGTTTGAGATTTCTTAAATATTCGAATACGTGTAGATTATTCAAGTGCTCGTGAGCGACTAGCCAGCAGAATGACTAACCTACTCTCGCAATAAAATTACGTAATTTCAGCGTTGAAACACGTTTAGACAAGTATAATTTACAAATCATCTATATTTATCCATGAATTGTGTGTACCATCAAATCCCAACCATTTTACTAATATTTTATTTCCTCTTTTTTTTATAACTCTTTCAATTAGATAAATATCAGGATATTTCGTTTTTGAAAGCTCTTCTTTGTAAAAGCAACCTTGAACTGGTGAATTTAAATAATCTTTTAGTTGATAAGTAACAGGTCTAGTATTATTAACTTTGGTTATAGTAAAAATTTCAGTAGTCCAGTTAGGTGTATAACCTTTTTCAAAAACATGTTTATATTTACTTATTCTCACTTTATCGCCTATTTTTAATTTTTGAGACTTTTTAAACATCATCTTATCGTTGTTATTATAAATATTTCTTAATATTGATTTCTCGTTCGATCTATTTACATTTATTGGTTTCAGTGCTATAGTTCTATGTGTACTGTTGTTGTAGGAATCTAATAATTCATTTAAAATATCTATCCATCGATAACTACCTCTCGCTGTAAATCGCTTCCACATTTTGTTTTTTAAGGTTCGATTAAAACGTTCACAGATTGAAGCCTTTAAATTACTATAAGTAGAATACATATTGATGGAATATCTATTCATAAGTGTTTTGAATAAAGAATTGTAGAATTCGGTACCATTATCAACTTGAAGATTTTTTGGTATTCTACCAGATGTAGTAAATATTGATAACATTGCTTGGGTAACATTATTACTATTTTTTGTTTTTAAAGGCACAGCCCAACCAAATTTTGAAAAATTATCGATTACCGTTAGAATGTATTTATAATTATCGTTTACAGAAGCATATGATTGCATATCAACAATATCAGCTTGCCATGTCTCATCTAATCCCCGTATATCAACGTGACGTCGTTGATAATTTCTACGAGCAGCACGATGTAATTCTTCAGCAATTAAAGTCTTGTAGGAGTTATTCATAATTTATTTGTATTTTCCAATGCTGTTAATCTTTGATCTATGTTTGTTAATGTATTAGAATGTGTTTTAGAAATGTTATGATTGATGGTAATGTCTTTTTCTAAATTCTCTTTTACTGTGTCTAAGTGAGTTTTTAAATAATAGTATATTTGTTTCATTTCATTATTATCGATAGTCAACTGATCAAATCTTTCATTATATTCACGTCTTATAATATTTATTTCATTGGACAATAATCCTGTCACAATTTTTAAAGATACACCATCACTGTCTCCTAAAGCATCTCCCACATTGCACAATCGTTTATTTTCAATATCATAATTCCCCTCAATATTAATTTTAAATCCTTCTCCTTGTGGTCCACGGCGTCCTGTTGAAGATTTAGATAATTGACGTCCAAATACGTCTACACTCATTGTACTTCCTCAAGATACTTCGAGAGAATGATTAAATAGTTGATAAATCTTGTTAATAAATAATGTTAGCTTCACGCAATTCCTCTAGGATTGAAATTATTTCATTGGAATGGGTGACATAACCGCTAGCCGCTCTTGATGCTAATAGAAGTCGTAAACGATCTACCAACTCATTAGGATTATCCCAATACACATAATTGAAATTCAAACCAACTCTAGGAGTTGACATATTGGTGGGTAATAAGGTATTATTGTTAGAAACCCCACTACCTATCTTTTCATTAGCGAACCTCGAAATTATGTTAATATATTTTGGGGTATTGTTTATACGGAGAGCACCATCATCTTTAAAATGTTTACGATGCGCATTAGTAGCTGTAATGATTTCTGCGTAATTTTCAATATCACTATCTATTATAGCATTATTGTTAGGTACTTTTTTGAAAATCAATTCTAATAAACCAACTGTAGCGGGATAATTTTTGTTTGCTATTAGAATTTTGTCTTTTTCAAAATAGATAGGTGTATTTCCTAACATTAAGCGTTTTCCCTTTAATTGTCTCACACCATAAATTTGATCTAAATCTTTATGATTTTTAGATTTTAATAAAGATAAATATGATAAAATACTGTGATTTGGTTTTTGTAAAGAATCGTTTTCTTCTTCTTCTTCATGTTCTTCTACGTCAAAGAATGAATCATCATCATCACCATCGATATTAGTAGTTTTTTCATCTTTTGAAGTTGTATTCATGGATTCTGTTTCTTTTTTATGTGTTACATAGTGCTCATCATATTTATTATTTTCTTTATGCTCTTCTTCCTTCTTAGGTGCAATATTCGGTGTAGTGACACTAATTTTCTTTAAAGAAGTAGTCAAAGGTCTAAAGACTTCGTTTAAAGTGTTTTCTGTGTTTTTTCTATGCAATTTCAATAATTTATGCTTTTTTCTTATCACATTGCCAAGCTTTCTGATTTTACGTAAAGTGTCCTGTTGTTTTTTAATACTTTGAACTTCCATGGTGTTTGTGTTTAGTACGACAAACTGCAACTGGTTATAACTAATGTGGACTCTTTATATTTATAAAGGTGTCAAACCCTTTCCTATATCGACCGTTTTCTAAAGAACTCTCCTTATCAATGACAACAAAGCTATATTTTACGTTCCAACATTTAAAACATAGTTTCTTAAATTCTTTAAAAGTCATGTCACTATTTACATGCTCATCGTAAATGTGTTTTAAATTTAAATCATCTTGTTTAAATATTACTAATAAATTAGTATTGTCACGAATCAAATGCTTAGGAACACAACAGTAAGTTTGTGAAAGATAAAAACAATCAACATCTTGATGTCTCCCCATGCAAAAGTATTCCTTTACATTATTCTGTTTTTCACAAACAATATCATCAAAAATAATGATGGAACCAGGGAGAATATCTTTAGGTTTCACTATTTCATCATTTTCTTGAAAAATATAGTAACCAATATCACTAACAGTAGCAATTACTTTCTTAAGAAGTTCGTATTTTAATTGATGTATGGATTTTGAATAAATGTAAATATTCGAAAATCTTAATCCATTCATGTGTGTAATAATCGCTAACAAAGCATTTGTTTTCCCACAGTTGGAGGGACCGCAAAAAATCGATCTTATGCTATTAGGTAATAGTTTACCATGTCGACGGTTTTTTTCTGATGTGGTAGGTACAATAAGATTATCAAGGTTCTCTACAGGTAATACGGTTTGTTGCTTTATGAACCTCATGATGTAGCAAACTGAATAAGAAATCATTTGTATATAGTTTATGTATATAAAATAAAAAACATAAAATATGGGTAAAAAATTTATTAGGTAATTGTTAACAAAATTAGAAAATAAAAATTATCAATCGGTTTTGAATACTTTTTTCTTCGTACACAATTTACAATACGCTTGCATGAAAAGTGGACTATCGAGTTCATCTTGATCGTTTGATGTATTATCACCGTAAGAATGAATAGTGCAAGGAGTATAATAAGGCTTCACATCATCATTATCCAACACTGATTTGGGTAGTCGATCATTATGATACAATAAATGAATGTAGTGACCATAACGTTTGATTAATATATCTATAGGTATTTTTTCAATGTCTTTCTCACATAAATTGAATATTTCCATTTTGATTTAATATAAAATAACACACAACCACTCTACTTTACAACAATTTGCGTACTGCGCTGCTGATTGGATTGTACTCAATTATTCTATCGTGTATGATTAAACAATAAGCAGATGTTTGCAGAGGAAATTGTTTTTCTGATTCAAATTCTATACGTATGTCTACAGGTCCTGTTTTTAATGTTTCATTTTGTTTGGAACAATCTAATACAACAAGTGGAGCCATTTCCTTGAATTCCTTTTTTGACAATAATGGTTTACACCTGTTCTTGTCAAAGTAAGAGCTTTGAAATTGAGCATACATATCATACAACAGTGAATATTGGTTTCGTTCGAAATCAATATTAAGGTTAACGTAAGGGTATGTTTGAGAATTTAAATACAATTTAACGTCACGAATGTCACAATGATCGAAGAAACTTGCATCTTTTGTGTGTATATTCTTTCGACCCGTTTGGAATCCTAAGATAACGTATCGAGGTTTCTCTAGTTGTGTAGATGTTTTTACAACCCATACATGGTTTGTAGTCGTAGGTAATAATGGATATTCATATAGTTCCCAAGTCCGAAAACTTATTTGTATAGGAGGATCTTTGACGATATAATTAAGTAAATTTACTTTTGCAAAGTCGGACAATTTAACATATGGCATTAACCATTCTATTTTGGAAATGGATATTTTTACATCTTTATCAACATTTTTTTCTGATTGTACGATCGCATTTACGTCTGTATTAGCTCTGGTAAGAATAAGTTCATGTTTTGCATTCACTATTACTCTATTATAATCTTCTGCAAACCCGAGTAACAAATTGAGTGGAATCGAGACATCAAAATATCCTTTGGTATCAACAATGTCCTTAGTTGTATTTGTGTTCCATCCAGCATTATCAAGATATGTAGTTTGATTTGGGCTAGCGGAAATGAATGTTTTTATAAGGCTTGTTAAACCAACGTTTTTATTGCGATCAATTTCAACAGCATTTAACTCATAACGTAATTCTTCAAACAAAAAGCATAATCCCATATTTACGAGATTCGTGTTAACGCTAACCTCACCATTGCTCTTCATAAGTTTTCCGGTAAGATGTAGAAAGCTTTTGCTGGGTAGTATACAAGCATCTTGATGTTGAACAGTAATGCGAATTTCATCATTGTTGTTGAAAGTGGTTAATGCATATGGACGATGAGCATGAAACTCGTAATGTTCTATTGATTCATCGAATAATACACTTTTTTGTATATTTAAAATTTCTTCTTGTTCTTCCATGGTAAAATGCAGATTAAACAGAAAAATTTAAGTTTTATTTTGTTTTTATTGAGTTTGAAACAAGTTTTAAGCCAAGCCCTTTTAGAAATTGTATGTTCCGATGTGTTAACCGATTCAATGGTCGAACTCGAGTGGGTGGATAAACCCATTTTCTGTTGTTATTATATGAATAGGTTTTACTGTTATAAACCACACCCATTCTATGCTATTGACTTAAGATGTAATCGCACTGTTATAATTTCTCCTCGGAAATTTACTAGATCTCCGTCTTGATCGACTATTTTCAACTGAATATTATGTATTGCCTTAACCATAACAGGAAGATAAATGACTTGCGATGGTACTTCTACTATTTTATATCCAGGTGGAACCGTGGGGAAAAATTCGTGAATAATGTGAGCTTGATTAGAATTAATATACGCCCCTCCTGTTATGTTACATTCTACTCGCAAAGCGTTTACTTTGATTATGGAAACAGGTATATCTGATAAATAATCAACGTTTGGATCTAGAATTCTAGGAGAATATCCTAACAAATTTCCCAAAGAATCTTTATGGGTAAAATCAACTTTTTTACTACATCTCACTTTACATCGCAATTGATTTTCATCAGGCTTTATCGATATGAAAATATTAAATTTATCTAATGCATCAGTTAAATATTTTTCAATGTTTTCGATTTCGTAACTACCTGGTGGAATTACAATAACTTTGTCATCGATATAGAATTTGTTATTTCTTTCATCGATATTGGGAATGGAATTAAAAGTCAAGAATTCTACTAAACCAAGCACATAGTTTTTTGATGATAATTCAATAGGAGGAAAATATTGTGCTTCTAAAACGGGTCCAACACCGCTTAACGTTAATGTCCATGATTCACTCATGACTGAATCTATAATGAGTTGACGTTCTGATATATATTTAAGTTAAATTATCACTAAGAAATTTAAGACACAAATGTCCACAATTGAATGTATTGAAGCTTTGATATTTTTTATAATTGTATTTTACATTTTGCACTTTTAAATATGATAATAAATTTGATGGAGGTGGTAAATTTCCAAAACTATCAAAATAAAAGACACAATTGTTTTTTTTCTTATAAGCTACCCAGTGAGTTCCAGGACCATCTTTACTATCTAAGTTTATTATACCAGATTCATGTGTCCAAGGAGGTGAGTTAGGTAAATCATTTCTCATAAAAACACCTCTAAAGTTAGGAATATTTAAAATTCTAGCATATTTTGTTAAATCAATATTTGTAAGAGCTCTGTTTGGTAGTGTTAATAGTTTTTTGAAGGTTTTATATAAATACCTAAACCTTTCTTATAAGGTTTAAGAAACATTCCTTTTCCTAAAGATATCGCTTCCATTTTTTCATTATGTCTTTTTTGTTCTTTAAGTTGTTCTACAGCATTTTTAGCATTGTTGACTGCTTTCGCGATTCCAGCAGCTCCACCAGCCAAAGCACCTGTTGCACTTAATCCAGCAAAAAGTGGTATTAAAAAAGGAAGTACTCCACCAATTTTTTGTGGCAGAGGTAAAATTCTAGGACAATTGATATTTTTTTTCCCTCCTACTTGACGAATCACTTTACGAACACCATTCAGTGCAGATTTTATAGGATCAGATCCTTTAGACATAGATGATTTAGCTATTTTAATAACATGCTTGAAAGGTTTCTTTGATCTTTTAATTTTTTTCTTTGTTTTATTTTTATTTGTGATACCAAGACCTAATTTTGACTTGGCACCCATCGCGGACGCAATGCCTAACGCAACTGCTCTTTCACTCATTGATGCATCTCTATTAAATACTCGTTTCATCGCTTTTGATGCTAGCATACGATCAGCCTGATTTCTCATATGAACATTATCTCTGTTTTTCGAATACGCTATATCATGTTCGCGACAAGCTGAATCAAGTGGATTAATACCCATATCACCTCGTGCTAATCGATCTTTGAGTTTAGTTCCAGGACCGCAAAACTGATAACCGGGTACATGTAGCTCAAACGGTAATTTATTCAGCATATCATTGAAAAATCCAAAACCTTTTTTTCTCTTTCGATAATAATATTTATTATTATTATTATTATGGTGAATCATTATTCAGCATAAACGTTGTAGTCTCTTAAAGAATTATAGGGTTATGAAATAAAAACAGAGATGAACTCAGTAATATACTTAATTTAATGGTAAAAATACATACATATTTTTATAGATGTACACTTTGGTTATAAAAAATATCAGATATATTTGTACATAGCATACTTAAAATAATTTGTAATGTCCCCAAGGCAATGTGTTATATTTATCAATTATTAATCTTTTATCATCATTAGCATTCAACACGGATTTATTTACTTCTTGCGAGAATATCGTGTGTTTGATTGATTTAAATACATTCATACATGAGCGCAATGTATTGTTAGTTTTAAGAGTAGATTTGTATTCGTCTGTAGTTAAAAGATTTAACACTGCTTTGCTAACTCCCTTTGCCTTTTTGATTTCATCGTTTTCGGTTTTTATACAATATAGTTTAGATCTTAAACCTACAAATTCATCAACGATTGTCCCTCCTAATTCATCTTTAAACAGACCTGGTACCTTTTTATTTACTAGTGGTAAATCATAAATATTGTTCCTACTAAAATTGCTTGTATCAAATAATTCAAGATTTTCTTTTAGATCTTTATAAATACAATCATTTGTAGGTATTATGTAATATAATAAACTGTCAGTGTCGGTGTAGCACAGTTGTGCTCTATCCCCATATTTTGGTTTAATAAAAGAATAGTGAAAGCTATAAAGATGGGATTTACTTAATTCTAGTACAGTAAATCCTATGTATATAGGACGGTCAAGTAAAATTTCCGACTTGTCCATCTGAACTGCTGCGAAATTTTCAGAAAAAATTGATACATTATGAAAATTTGGTTGAGCAATAAATTTTTCAGCACCTATGTATTTATTTGTGTAATTTTTTTCATCACTCCATCGATCAACTAATTTTACAGATATTTGCTTCCGCTTGTTTTCTAAAGTTTTTCCAAATATTGAATTATTGAACAATTTAAAAAAATCTTGTTCAAACGTAGATTGTGAGGATTGACGCAAACTTGTATTCAAATCTATATATTGTTTTAAATAATTACTTTGTTTAAATGAAAGAATTTTATGAATTTTATTCAATATCAAACCATGATTTAAACACTGTTTTAAATGCATATAATGAATATCATAGTGATATTTATTGTACAGATTTGCGATCAATTTATAAGTCTTTCCTCCAGGAGGTTTCATTTTTTCTGGTGCAAATGGTAAATCTTTGTGAGAGTCATGTAAGTCCTCGTTATAGATTAAATCAACCTCTAATATAAATCCAATGTCTGAATTTTCATGACATGAATCTATGTCGAAAGATAATAATTCATCACTTTGTAAAAGTTTGAATTCTGAAATCGGTAAGTTTTTCATCATCACGTATCCATATAAATTATTACAATCTAAATATAAAAGATAAGTATTTGGTCTATCTTCCCTGTAGTCTTCAGTATAAATATTATTAGCTTTTGCATATCGTAAAGAACACTGTGATAATCCGCCTCGGATGCCTTGTTCAAGCATTTGGTATATTTCAATGTCAGAAATTAATTCTAATTTTACACCAGTATTTAAAAGCATTGCGTCCCAGCTAAGACTAGGAGCGGTTACATAAAAAGCTGCATCTAGTTTATAATTTTTTTGGCAAACAGTACGAAAATTTTCAAATACATCACATAATAATAGAACATCGATCATTAAATATAAATCAGTATATTGTCCTAAATTGCATATGGAAAATTTTTCCCATACATCAAAAGCATGTTTATAATCATCGTCTGAAATATGATTTGATGTTAAAGTATTATAAAAACTTTGTTTCGGTGGCAATACTGTTTCATTATATTTATCTAAACTATCCATATATTCGTACGGATACACTCCCTTACGGCATGCTAATCGAAATTTATTTTTATCAGAGAAAAAGCGTCTGAGATTCAAGAATTTATCATACTCTAATGTTTTAGATAATTTATCTAAACTCGTGTTGAGAAAATGACAAGAATCAACAAATCTGAGAGGAATATATGACTCACGAACATCGTATACATTTTTTATGAATTTAGTAAAAGAAATATATTTTTCTTTCCCTTTAGGTATCACCTCTATCCTGCCATCAGATTCACTAAGCTCTTTTATAAATAAATGACAATCATACCCCGCTAAGTTATGAAAGAAAAATGGAATGAACGTACAAGTCTTTAAAAGCAAGTTACAATGTGAGTGTACTGCGCCTCTGTATACGCCTGTTCTGTGACAGTGATCGCGAACTACATCACCCAATAGTAAATTATTACATATATAACAGTGAGTGGCGCTATTGTATTCAATTTGTTGTTGCAATGATAACGGAATCATTTTTTTCTTTTCAGTCGTATTAATTCTATGAATTTCGTTAACATGTTCCGTTAATGACTTTACAAATATATGAACGCAATCTTTTCCTCGATATGAAATGAATTTATTTAAACTCGAATCATATGCACAACATATATAATAAGCAAATGCTATTGGTACGTGTCTTTTTGTTAATTTTGTGTATTTAGTTTCACAGTTCTGGTTGTTATTAAGAGGTAATAACATAGTTTCGAAATCACCATAGATAACGAAAGGAATACGTTGCAATCTCTCGTAGTGAGTGAATTGTAAGATTGTACCAGGTCTGGGCAATACCGTTTTAATTCGAGCACAATTATGCATCTCCATACTATCATATGAGGAAAAAAATAACATACACTCATCACAAAAATATATTTTGCCTTTATGCCTCGTTACTTGGTGTCTAATAAGCCGTTCAAAATCTTTTATTAAACAATAATGCCCATGTTGAGAATTTTCTATATATAATAAATTAATATGGTTTATACTACGATATTCTGTCTTGTAGAGCGGGCCTACAAGTTGATTTTTTGAATCTAATCCGTAAATATTTACTGTAAATGTTGGATTATTCATTTCGAATATCTTTATATCTCTATTAGTAGGAGGAAAATTCATCCCATCTATTTTAAATATTTGTTTGTAATCTGGATATGATGCAGTGCGTGTACCATTTTTTTTCACTGGAAATAAAGATGCAACTGCACACCATAAAAAACAATGAGAGTCAGTGTTTTTAATGTTTAAACAACTTTTCGTACTCTGAATATTTTTAGGTAATGGTATGTAAGAACCCCCTCGTAATGGTGTGTATTTATTTATATTCATTTCAAGATGAGATACACTGGAAATAAACCAACCCGAATCTTTTAATTGAAATTCGCTACATTTCCGAATGAGTGTAGCTTTAACATGGTTATAATATTCATTGATATCAGTATTGTGATAAAATTTCTTATACTTCACTGTAAATGATTTCAACTCGGTCTTTATTTGGTGTGGTAAAGAATAATAACAAAACAATTCAAAATTTATTTTACAGCTATTATGTTGATGAAGAATATATTTAATTAACTTATTCACCGAAACTCGTACATCATTTAAAAAATCTTCTGGAAGTAAATACCTATCATGAATACCATCTATTCTAAAAGAAAGTAGTCTGTTTTTAAATGCCGAATTTATAAGCCGTACATTATCAATGTGGCTTTGTAACAAACAATTTTTTTTATGTAAGTTTGTTCTAAGATGAGCATAGTATATTTTCTTTGTAACATTTATACCACAAATATTACAATATATTTTATTCGTCATATTAATAAAATATCGTAGTGCACAATAATAAAATCAAAATATGTAGTTTTATCAGATTGCATCCAAAGTAAAAAAAAATAGGTAATACAATACCATATGTAAACCAAGTTATCTACTATTTACTTTGTAAGCATTGCTTGTTAATTTATACTTAAACCTAGAAAATCTAATTTTTATCTTTAATTAAAAAATACACTGATTACAATGTAGGCTTATATTCTATTACACGAAATACATAAAGTATGAAAATAACACGTTATTTAAATCAGTAAGTTTAAGAAAATAATATTTTACTTTTTCTTTTCAGGAATAAATTGTGCTTCAGATTTTGCAAATTTCTCTTTTATGTTCAATAAAAACGTTGCAAATATTTAAAGTCATCAGACTCTCTTTGTAATTTAATTTTCGTATTTATCAAAGCGAATTTCCAACGAGTATCATCTGGTAATTTCTCGATTTCGGACGTATAGTAAAGTTTTAATTCCAAAAAGAATTCTCCATTCGCATTGTTTTCAGTCTGTTTTGTCATTCCATTAGCAACTCGCTTCCATAAAATACCCGATAATTCAGAGAAAATCTAATTTTTACCTTTAATTAAAAAATACACTGATTACAATGTAGGCTTATATTCTATTACACGAAATACATAAAGTATGAAAATAACACGTTATTTAAATCGGTAAGTTTAAGAAAATAATATTTTACTTTTTCTTTTCAGGAATAAATTGTGCTTCAGATTTTGCAAATTTCTCTTTTATGTTCAATAAAAGACGTTGCAAATATTTAAAGTCATCAGACTCTCTTTGTAATTTAATTTTCGTATTTATCAAAGCGAATTTCCAACGAGTATCATCTGGTAATTTCTCGATTTCGGACGTATAGTAAAGTTTTAATTCCAAAAAGAATTCCCCATTCGCATTGTTTTCAGTCTGTTTTGTCATTCCATTAGCAACTCGCTTCCATAAAATACCCGATAATTCAGTTTTCTTCACACATATTTCAGTATCACTTTCGTCTCCGAAAAGATCCTTCATGAAATCGGTGCGTGTTTTCTTTGAACATTTCTTAGATGATTTGCGTTTTAAATTTTTAGATGTACTAGGTGATATCGACGATAAACCCTCATCAGAATCGAATATAGTTGGAAGGTTTCTATAACAAATAAAAAACAAGACCACTTAAAATAATTACGCAATATACAATTTTTTTTCCCAGTTCTATTACAATCGTAGAGGCTTTTACCTAAAAATCGAAGTCGTAGTTTTTATAGAAAATTAATTTAACACAATAATCGATGTAATGTAATCAGTTAAAATTAACGTAAAACACAAAATAACAAATGAGCATTTTCATAAAAATATAATGTGTATTTATAAAAGAAAAAAAAAACACATATTTTTCCACTTCTATTATAATCATGCATGCTTTTACCTACGTAAAATCAAAACCGTAATTTATATAGAATGTTAATATCGCAATCAAATTTTAAACACAATTTTCAACGTAGTATAATCAGTAAAAAATTAGTGCTATAAAAACATGAAATATCTATTACAATCGTGGAGACTTTTACCTAAAAATCAAAGTCGTAGTTTTTATAGAAAATCTAATATCGTAATTAATTTAACACAATAATCGATGTAATATAATCAGTTCAAATTAACGTAAAACATAAAGTAACAAATGAGCATTTTCATAAAAATATAATGTGTATTTATAAAAGAAAAAAAAAACACACATATTTTTGCGCTTCTATTATAATCATGCATGCTTTCACCTACGTAAAAATCACAACCATAATTTATATAGAATGTTAATATCGTAATCAAATTTTTAAACACAATTTTCAACGTAGTATAATCAGTAAAAAATTAATGCTATAAAAAACATGAAATAACAATTGATTATTTTATAAAAAATATAATGAATATTTATAAAAGTTTGAAAATAATGTAATATACCTACATTTTTATACTCACATTTCAGCCATGGTACCACTGAAGTATTACTTGGCGCTTGGTTTTTGCAAGAACACTTTGTATTTTTGTTACTACTAGGAACTTCGCCTATCGTAGACTGGTGTCGAATAAGCTTGGAGTATGGTTTATATACGCTTCGATACACGTGTGAACTGTCTTCAAGGTTTAAAAACAAAACTATAAAAACATGATAGAAAAAAATTATCGTAACCCAGTTCCGTTTTATAAACGCAAGTCGAGACTTGAAAATCATAAAACATGAGAAACTTATTTCCTAAAGCCATTTTTAGCACTTTGCATGTACAAAGCATTTTTGTTCGTTCAGGGTTAAAGATACGAAAAACTTACACGTGTCATAGTTAAAACAATGAAACATTCTTAACATTTATGTTAGATGTATACAGTCAACGAGAAATATAAAAAAATATTTTTTAATTTTAACTATTAAATCATTACACAACATCAAAAAAAACTTCTTAAGTTTCTGTACATACAAATATTTTATAATATTTTAATTTTTTTGTAAATTTGCAAAATATGACATTAGCTTTTTTTTTTTTTCAGTCAGTTAGTATTTATTAATAAAGTCGTGAACAATTACTTGATCGTCATTTATGTTTATTCTATTAAAGTTTATTATATTATTTCATAAATAGACTCTTTTAAATAATAAAATTTTAACTTCTCAAACGCAGGTAAAACGTATTGTTAACTGTACCATACACGTGTCTTTGTCAAAACAATAATTCATTCATAATTTGAAACCAAAGTCTTAACACAGTGAAAACATTTGTGAATGAAACATTTGATGTGTGATGTATACAGTCAACGAGAAATATAAAAAATATTTTTTAATTTAAACTATTTAATCATTACACGACATCAAAAAAACTTTTTAAGTTTCTATACATACAAATATTTTATAATATTTTAATTTTTTTTGTAAATTTGCAAAATATGTCATCAGCTTTTTTTTCAGTCAGTTAGTATTTATTAATAAAGTCGTGAACAATTACTTGATCGTCATTTATGTTTATTCTATTAAAGTTTATTATATTATTTCATAAATAGACTCTTTTAAATAATAAAATTGTAACTTCTCAAACGCTGATAAAACGTATTGTTAACTGTACCATACACGTGTCTTTGTCAAAACAATAATTCATTCATAATTTGGAACAAAAGTCCTTATTACTTTTAATGGAAGTGTGTAAGTATTCTGTTTCCGAAAGGGTCTAAATCTGTATTTCAAAATATTTTTTTTAAAGTTAAATTGAATACGATATTACAGCAATAATATTAAGTAAGAAAACATTTTATAGTTTTAATTAATTAAGCAATTTATACGAGAAAAAAGGTTGTAAAAAATTATTGTAGTTCTAATGAAATAAATACAATCGAATAAAAAAAAACAGCGTAATAATTAATGCATAAGTTTTTAAATAATTTAGTTAATCTTAGGTGACAAAGTTGTTATAAAAAAATTATTATAGTTCTAGTGAGAAGTATATTTCTTTTCATCTACTTATTAAGTAAAATTCAATAATATATGCTAAACGGACTTATCCGGTTTTTAATTGGGATTAGGTGTAGAGTAGGGACATACTTGATTTACCATTTAGTAAATCGACGTCCTGCAATCAACTCGTGTTGTCGTGTTGTGACTTATAGTAAAATATTTAAGAGTAAAAATTTTGTTGGTGTTGAAATTTGTCATGTGTTTAAAGTTATCGGTTGTCGTAACGGTGAGTGTTTTATAAAATTTCTTTCACCTCAAAATGAGAGATCGTGTTTTCCGAGAAAAAAAATTGGGGAGTCTGGCTCACATTTTGTATGGTATATAATTGGGGAGTCTGGCTCACTTTTTCGTTATTTGCTGAAAACCGTGGTCCGTGAGAGCGAAGCGAGACTTTTAAAACGGACCACGGTTTTCAGCAAATAACGAAAAAGTGAGCCAGACTCCCCAATTATATACCATACAAAATGTGAGCCAGACTCCCCAATTTTACACTACTTAAGTATGTATATCAGTTGTCTAGTAACCCATAACACAAGCATAATACTTGCTTAATTTGGGACTAGAGGACGCTGTGTGGGAAGTCCCATGTATTATTATTATTATTATTATTTTTATTATTATTATTATAAATAGCATTGCTAAGTAACAAATAGACGAAAAATTCTGAGGTTACAGAACACCTACATACATATTTGATATTTTGTATATATAGTTTTTCGTGCCTCATATGCCGGACGAGATTGTTTTTGTTGTTTAAATTGCATCAGGTATTCATAACAATGATTTGGAATATTAGAACGACGGAGGAATCGTGGTAAGCAATAAGAGCAAGGAGACGTACCTAGGTACCTAAAGTTTATTGCGATGAGCAAGCTGGCGGTAGATAGAAGGTCATTGTGTGCCCGGGTGCGTCGTTCTACGGAGCCGGGCAAAAAAGGGACTTCATAAACATAAACAAAGCACCTACCAAGGGTCGCTTGAAACAAGGCCTTAATTTAATTTTATTGGCGTGTTTATTCAGTTATATTTGTTACAGGTCGGTACCAGTATCCAACGTTATCATTCGAAACGAGAACGAAATAATTGCCTATTGGAACTAATTGGAACTAGTTGGAATTCGAAATAATTAAGAATTGTTTCCCCTATATAATATAGCAGGTATCCAACAGAATAAAAATAAAATTAACCTTTTAAATGTACGGTCAAATTTTGAAAAAATATCAATTTCACTATTATCAGTTGGAATCATGGAATAACTATTCGGTGCACATAAAAAGGGTGGTGGGGGTTGACACAGTAAAAAGGTTAAATTATCAAGAGTGGAATCCACTTAACGGGCCAAGGAGGGCGGAAGAAGCGTCAACACGAATTTTTTAACCACTTGCTCGTTCGTTGCAAATCGAGTTAGCGCTTGAAGCGCGCTGTGTCACTGCCGTCATCTTAAGTGTACCCACCAAACAGCATGATGGTATCACTACGGTGATATACACCTAAGGAAGTACTCGTACTTATACAGGAAATGGAATAGATGTATAATAAATAATGTCATACTCCACGTAATGATCGTAAATATATCCAATTACTTATTTTTTTTTTTAAACACGTACTTGTGTAGGTATACCTAAATATTTTAAATTCAACCACTTTTTATTCAATATTAAACATCCTGAGTGTATCAATTTTCATGCGAAAATCTGGATGAAACCTACGTTTTAATAGAGTCAAAAATGTCACTTCACAGTATCGAAAATGTCAACCGCAATTTCGCGGCGGTGAAGACCGGCGCGCGGGGACCTCGCGCAACGAAACTCGGACTGAAACTCGCCATCGTACCTACACGAGCTAGTTAGAGTATGAGTGGTTAGAAGGTAAACGCAGAAGAGGGTTTCTAGTCAATTCGTATTTTTATAATGTTCCCAGGAACCTTTGTGACAACAAAAATTTGCGCAGAAAATATACCACGAAATATGAATATTAGTTGTAAAGTAGAATTTTGTGTGACTCACATGTTAAACTCGTAGGTACTTAATTTAAAAGAAAATAAATATCCTGAAATTAAATTTCTTGTGAAATTTAACAAAATGTTTATTTAAAACAATAGATAATGACATATGGTCTGTCTAATCGTCTAATCACTGAGCCTGACATTTTGATGAGACACCACATTCTAGGTATTATAGTATTTAAGGTTTTACATTACAACAATCACTACTTTGCTTACCCTAATAGAAAATAAAAAAAAAACAATGCAATCAAATCAATCTTCCAAATAGAAAGAGCTTTTCACACAAAAGCCTCTTCGAGGTGTGAATAAACGTCGCCAATAAAAAGGACGGTTATAACAATAACACAGAGCGATGGCGAATTTATATAACGAAAACCAATTCTCTCGGAAAGGCAGGGCAGCGCAGACCGACTTAGATTAAAGGCAAACATCGGCCCGGACGAAGCGACGTGAGGCACGGCGAACGATCCGATTATTGTCCTGTTTGCTTCACTTGGGAGATACCAATTTTATATGGAATAACAAACCATGTACAAAGCCATGTCTCATGAGAATTTCATCAAAGACCACTCCTGGAAATGGCCATAAGATCTAGCAATAGATACGAAGAAACAAGGATGTTTCCTTAGAGTTTACGTTTAATTAATGTTATGTTTAGACTGTAGTCCTTTGGCAATGAATGTGTGTTTGATTGAGTTATGTATTAAACTAATAGTGATCTCTATTTTGAAAATTATTAATAAAGAACCGACATGCCTCGTATAGCCCCAAAAACAATAATTAATATATAATATACTACTATCTGATTTACTTCTGGAAATTGTTTTTTACTTTGTATTTATTTATCAAATTGGCGTCGTTGTCATGGCAATATTGACAATATCCATTTGAGTTTGACACTTGATAAGCATGGATGTACAGTACATACGAAAAGTCGGTTAAGATTCTATAAGTAGAACATCTTTGCGATAAACAGGAGACACAAGTGGGAAGAAGCGGTGCGGTGGGGTAGAGGACGCTTTCCGGCCATCACTACCGCGAGCGTCGGGAGAGCAGACAAAAAAGGTTCAGTTAATTTAAAAAAAAACCGTATTAAAATATCACAGAAGTTTACGTGTGTTTAATAGATTTGATATATATGCGAAGCTATGAAAAAAAGATGTGTTCGTAGTAGCTATGTGATGTCGATATCCCTACATGTGTTTCTCGCGCTAAATATTAGTAAATTGTCGTTAGTACCAAAGATGACTTACTTAACGTACTAGAGTTGCTCGAGGCGCGCGCTCCAAGTATTTGACATAGGGATACCGCTTTGTGACAACAAAAATGTGAATAAAAAAAATAGGTAACGCCACAGTCCAACTTGATGTCTTTAAATATCGATTGTGAAGTAGAATTTTTTGTAACTCACATGTAAAATTCGTACTTTAAAAAAGAAGTAAAATTTTTGGAATTACGTTTCGTGTGTAATTCAAAGAAATATTATTTACATAATATTAGATATTTAACCATTAAGTCTGGAATTTTGCTCATTTTTCGATCGTTTCGGACTATGAGACACTCCATCCTGATTATTATGCTATCTAATGTAGTAATCAAGTAGAACGTTGGTAGTACCTTTAATATAAACTAACGCGGACGTAGCATCTACGGCAGAACTAACTTACTGATGTACCCCTAATGTATGTCAGTTGGCTATGTACGCACGCATCAACTTAAACACACTCATACCATACCATAGCAGTGCTTCAGTGGTTGTTCACAGACAGGGAATCTAAAGTTTTTGTTACCTTTGTGACTTTTTTAGCACAAACGTGCAGTTTACGCAGACGAAGCTACGGGCAACCGTCAGTACACAATATGTTGAACTGAGTTGAACTACAATCTCATTTAAATATTTAAATGCGAAAATTTCATTAAAATCATTTCAATGGTTTTTGAGTTACAAGTGTTCATACACCATCCTGCTATACTTTCATCATAATATAGATAAGATAGGTTTGCTATTAATTTGATAAAATATACTCCTTTGCAAAAATCATCCGTCTGTCGTCTTTTAAGAGGTTCATTACGGAACTTAATTACTTGACTGAAGAAGCCGGTGTTTATTATTAGAAAGAGAACGGCATCGCACAAGGGCACTCTAATTTCAATTAATCGTGGAACGGCCACCTCGTTGCGAGAAATAAGGGGAATTTACTTTAGGTACCTACTTACGTAGAGTTATATAGTCTCGTTTCTTTTAGCTTTCGGTGTAGAGATGAATTTCAGCAAATTAATTGACGACATAAAATTAACAAGTAAACGGCGAGTCGTATATTTTAGCTAAATTTAAGTTCGCTTGTTAGGGTTTCGTACCTAAAGGGGAAAAAACATTTTTAGTACATTTGCTATTAATACGGTCTTTATGACATCGAAACTTGTACTGTAATGTTGTATTTTACAGTACTAGGCCTTTTTACGAAACGAGCATTCTGTTCGTAACGCATGCGTAAACCGCCAAAAGAAACTCCCTCGCTTTCTTAGCTCCTGCCATTATTACATTTGAAGTATCTACCTAATTTTAATTGCAAATGTATTGAAAAACGTCATATGATCGTATTCAGTAAGCTGCCTATTATAGTCATCGGTTTATTATAAGCACTCGGCTTCGCCTCGTGCCTATCAACGACACCTCACCCAAAATATGCAGCTTACCTTACTTGCATCGTAATGTACTGTTATAGAATCACTTTGTTTGCAGTTTCTCTGTCGAGACACATTTTCTCAGGAACGCGTGGAGGTACCAAGTTGAAAATAATACCTAGTACTAAGGTCTATGGTTCTTGGAGCTGCAAAAAAAAAAAAATTGTAAGTCAACTTAATAAAAAAGAAAAATACGGCCCTTTGTGCTGCATATTTTAAACACTCGCAAATAAATGAAAACCTATATAGGGTATTTCCCGTTGATCTGGAATCATGAAAGACAAGAAGGAAGGTTTTACAGCACAAGTAAAGCAATGAATCCGAAAATTGTTAATTTTTAGCCTATGAAATTGCCATTCTTCACAGTACTGGCCATTTCAAACAAAAAAATTTTGGGTGGCTGTGAATTCTAAATTCAAATTAATTTTCTTTTAAAAACATGACATTCTTTTTACAAAGTCAGTCTTTTGTTCATTGATTAGCGTTGTGTTTTCATTACATTTGAACATTTTTCGTCATAATGGACACTTTAAAAATTCGTGTAATTATGCAATATGAGTTCCGTCGTGGCACTAATGCGGCACAAACGGCACGTAACGTCAACAACATTTACGGAAAGAACTTAACAAACGAACGCACAGCCCGTTATTGGTTTGCCCGCTTCCATTCTGGAAATCATGCCTTGAATAATGAACCTCTTGTTCGTCTGGACACTGGTCAACAATGATGAATTGAAGGCGATTGTGGAAGCTGATGATACTCAAACCACACCTGAACTAGCAGCAGCTTTTAATGTTAGCATCAAAACAATATTGGACCATTTGCGACAAATTGGCAAAGTACAAAAGCTTGATAGATGGGTACCCCACGAACTTAACGATCGCCAGTGCAACGTACGCGTCGAGACCTTCCTCGCGTTGCTCAACAGGCACAGAAATGAAGGAATTTTGAACCGGATTGTTACCTGTGATGAAAAATGGATTCTGTTCAACAATCGAAAGCGCTCAGCAAGTTGGTTAGATCCTGGTTCAGTACCAAAGCAATGTATTAAACGAAAAATAACCCCTAAATAGGTGATGGTCACTGTTTGGTGTTCTAGTGCCGGTGTGATTCATCATATCTTTTTACAAATGGCATGAGCATTACTGCAGATGTGTACTGTGAAGAACTGAAGACAATGATGGAGAAGCTTGCACGTCTGCGACCAGCTTTGGTCAATCGGTCGTCCCCGCAGCACCTTCACAACAATGCGCGACCCCATACAAAAATTCAAAAGCAAAAATTATTAAATAAAGGAATATAATTTGGTAATATGTATGTGTAATCCATGTAAACGTCTGTTTTTGTTTCCTGAATAAATAAATAAATTAAAAAAGAAAAAACAAGAAGTGAGCTTTTTGTAGAAAATATATTGCCTCGTTTTGAAACAGCATAATCTCAGGGAAATGCCGTAACCTCATAGAACAAAAACTGATTATTTACAATTGAGGCATTTGACACTTTAGGACAAAATCACAGAAAGTAGAAATCAGTGATTGAAACCAAGGCATTTCCTCTTGACTCAAAGTAAAACATTTAAGAGAATCATAATCTGCTCCCAAAATAATGTTTTTCCTGGTTTTTCCTAATATACGAGCTCCCCGTTCTCTTGATTTGAATGAATATTCTTTATAAGAAGGAAATTGCTCTTTCTTAAAGAAATCCTTTTTTACAGTGTAAGGATAAACATGTCAAAATACATTTGAACATCAAGGAACACTCAGGGCGTGAATCCGACTCGCATTTGAACGGTTTCTTTATCCCTATACACCTACCTATCCTTACTCCTTTACTATCCCTATCGTAGTTGTTTTTATTTCAAACTAATTCGTAAGTTATAGCAATGTGAAATATTAGTGAGAAATTAAAAGTTTGTTTATGAAGAAGGTCGATTTTTCGTACCCCTTTAATGTCCCTGAAACTTACTAGGGTTGAAAGTGACTTTTTTTTCTGTAGATCCTAATAGTCTGCATTTTATCGTAAGTAATCGAATTAAAGAAAAAAAACATTTTCCAATATATTTTTATTCAATCTACTTTACCGCTTTATTAATCAAGATATTTGTCTAAAATATAGAAAAGGGTGCGCATTTTTTTTACATTTTCAACATTATAAAAATGAAAATTAAATAACATCTGCAATAATATCTATATAGATCTACATAAACCATTTAGTTATCTATACCTACATGTCGAATGATATGGAATATACATTCATTCTGTGTAGTGTCTTCGCAAAAATATTTATATATGTATATATTATAAAGAATATTTAAGTATGTATATCAATTGTCTAGTAACCCATAACACAAGCATAATACTTGCTTACTTTGGGACTAGATCACGCTGTGTGGGAAGTCCCATGTATTATTATTATTATTCTAAACAAGTCACATGCAATAAATGTTAAATTATAAAAATAACACGAAACGTAAAACTCATATATAAGAATAACAGAGTTTTTAAACCTACCGGCAATATTTCTTCGTTCCATTTTCTCAGCTAACCGTTTTTTGTACTAAGGGTCCCAATGTTGAATTTCTTTGCTCGCATTAGATTAAATTTTTAGGCCACGCCGCACGGGACATATTGCTAAAGTTGCCAAACAGACATTTCTATGTAAAGCTTTTAACTTACTCTTTGGACATGTTTTTCTTCCAGCGACCTATATACGAGTATTATATAGGGAAAGTTGGGATCATTGCAAAAATTGTGTTGATTTATGAATTCAAAATAAATGAAGAGGTATGCGCCAATGATGTGTAACATATTACCTCGTCAACTAACAAAATTTGTGTTTAACACAGGTGTAATATAATTTACAAAATTATTAGTTAATAATTACCTAATTTTCTAATATTTATAAGGTTATCGACCCCTAATAAATTCAAATCGCTGACCTTAATACTACGATAGTATTAGTGACAATGACTATTGCATCATGATTGCACTACCTTAAAAAGTCTATATACAAAAGAGCCAAGTAATCATTACCTGACTTTAAGTTGCCCCAAATAGAAACGATCGTCTGTTTTGAAAATTGTTAGTAAACATATATGATATTTTCAAGAAAAAGGCATTTTTCAGAAATATATTAAACTTATACATGTGGTGCCATCTTTATACGTTACACAGTTGCATGCGAATGTTTTATTTCAAGCAATACGTACCTATTCATCGGAAATAATATACGTTACATATTTAAGAACTTAAAATTTTTGTTAAAAATTAAACAATTTAAGTTTATTATACTGTACAACTCTATGGCGATAGCGCTATCTGTCGTAAAAGATAATAATTAATAATAATAATAATAATAATAATAATAATAATAATAGTAATAATAATAATAATAATAATAAGACACACAATCACAACAACGTCTAGGTCCCAAACTAAGCATTAGCTTGTATTTTGGGTACCAAGCGAAGACACCACATACATATAACAACCAAGACCCGGTACCAGTATCGATATTCATCATATAAATACTGACCCGACCTGGGATTCGAACCCGGGACCTCCAGCTTCGCAAGCAGGGTCGCTGCCCACTAGGCTAAGCGGTCGTCAAAATTTTGGTCAAGTGTGCCTTAACCAATTTGTGTGTTCCATCCTTGTCAAGGGGAGTGCAAACCGTCTCTCTTTTCAATAGACACAATTTAGTTAGTTTAGTTTAGTTAGTTTCATCTATAGTAGTTAGTTTCATCTATAGTAAAATATAGCAACTTATTCTATTTAAGTTTATTTCACTACGTGGTTACTGTTAGCGATGTTTCGATGTGACGTGCTACAACGCAACGCTATCAAGACGTCACATCCCTAAGATTGAACTTCATTGATCAGAGATAAATCAATAATGCGCGAATGGGCGCGAACTGCAAGACTGTCAATTATTGTAACGCATTCGTAATGTGGATTTATATCTAATAAATATTGTTAATAACATCAAAATTATACAGTATTGATACTACATTGTACGATTTGTCCAAAAAATTATTAAACTATTGAATTTTTATTATTAATTAAATTATAATTTCACGAAGTATTGAGAAAAGCCACATAGCATGGCATGCCGTTGCGATGTTTTCTCACCTTCTTTAATACATACATATACCATAATTGCATTGGACATAATAATTACCAGTCTTTTTACGTAAGAAAAGCTGACGAGACTTTTGGGACCTAAAATATTCAAAGTTCTTTGTACTGAACTTTGCCTGTCCCTTTGTTGTGACGTGTAATCTGTCATATTTACTCTTTGTATCTAACCTTTGTATAGAACACTTGTCTTCACATTCAGCTACGTGTAATTTTCCTTATAATAAATATATGATAAAAGTGATTTTTTCCATTTACATAACAATAGAATAGGGTTAACAATTTCAGAAATATGTGAATTGGGTTAACAAACCAGCCTAGTGTGTGTCGATTTGATGTTGGTCAGAACAATTTTGTTAAAACGTCCAACCAACAAAAGTTTTTAAAAATCTGAAAGCTAGATAGCTTTCAGATTTTTAAAAACTTTTGTTTAGAAAAGCAACTCTGAACCCGAATATTAGCGAAGTCGACGGCTGAAATATGAAGTAGTCAAAAAAACATTTCATTTTAAAAGAGCTTTATCATGATAACCCATATGATGGGATAACTATTTGCGCCACCATATTTGCACACCATGTTTATATAGAAAAAGAAAACATACGTTTTTAATAATAATAATAATAATAATAATAATAATAATAATAATAATAATAATAACACACACAATCACAACAACGTCTTGGCCCCAAACTAAGCATTAGCTTGTATTATGGGTACCAAGCGAAGACACCACATACATATAACAACCAAGACCCGGTGCCAGTATTAATATTCATCATATAAATACTGACCCGACCTGGGATTCGAACCCGGGACCTCCAGCTTCGCAGGCAGGGTCGCTGCCCACTAGGCTAAGCGGTCGTCACGTTCTTTAATTCTGAGACGGAATATGCGTTTGGGGTAAAAGATTGTGTGTTTGTTTGTGCAAATGTCTTATCACTTCTTTATTATCTTATTTACTTATTATTTACTTATTACTTATATCATTTACCTTAAAACTACTGGACCGATTTCGATGAGATTTTTCATGATACATAGGCATCACCTAAGACCAGGTCCTAAGACATGTTTTATGGATAGTGGTTACCAGGGCGCACTGCATCATATGTGTTTCTCTAAAACAGCTGAAATTATGTGATTCTTTTTATTGCATAGTTATCACTTAAGATCAGATAAGATGCTGCAGTTTGCGTATTTTCTAATACGACTGGGCCGATTTTGATCTAGTTTTTTTTTTGTATTAGATAGACATTGTTTCCATATAAAAATATCCGTTATTAGTATTTGTGAGTGGTTAGTTAATTTTTTTTAAGGATTTCAACTTGATTAACAAACATTTAAATATTTACATATGATTATGCGAATAGCGATTTTACAGCATCATCCTCGTATAATACGTGTCGAAGGAAGAATGTTTAAGAATTTTCGTCATCTTCGTTTTATAGTCTCAATGAAATTACCTCATAAAAGGGCAATCTGAGCTTTCAACCTGAGAAAAGGAATTTTTCTTCTGTCAGTATCGTCTTTTCGCTCGAGACATAAAGCGCCTGAAAACTTAATAAAGTCAAGTTACGTGAAGAGGTTCCCTTTGAGCGTATAAGCTTTCGAACCTAATGTTTAAACGAAAATCATAGGGGGCAATGTTTTTTTTAATATAACAGGTTAATTTTATTTTACATACTTTTTACAAAATATGAAACTGACATTAGAAATTCTAAATTTCACTCGTTTCCTTGGCGGTCAAAGTATCCTTCAGTACGCGTACGTATAATCTTCTGTGAATTTTTATGTGGAAATTACTTAGACTTAAAGTAAATAAAATAAAATAAATTAACTCTAAAGACTTAGAAATTTAGGATTTTCCAATTTTCCTTTTATTATCTGCTAAGAGACTTTCCTTCTTGCCGAACTTCGTGATTCAAAACCAACCGGAAGCTAGACGGTCTATATTTTTATTACATTGAGTCAGACAGCTTATTTTTTTTCCCAGGAATACGAATTTGATTCACGGAATCGTAGAAAACAATTGTCGTGATGGCTCATTCTTTTATTGCTAGGCTACTTTATAGAACGCTCGCATACTTCCTCCCAAAGCGTCCAAAGGCAGGGCGACTTCGTACCTATTATACAAACAGGAGCGACGAGCGGCTGATGACTTGTTTTCCCCGATCTATCGAAAAATCAATAAAATAAATAAATGATGCAGAATATCATAAATCAAAATCGCCAGTTGGCTCAGAGTTGAACTACACATTCACTTGATCGGCTAGCAACCCAGAAATTGTTGATCCTAGATAGGTAAGTGATAATTTCCTAGTAAGTTCGTACTATGTAACTATGATTCGTACCGTGCTTCGGAGGGCACGTTAAGCAGTCGGTCCCGGACGCTGTCAATAGATGGCGGTCGTTACAGTTCCCAACCCGCAGTGGAGCAGCGTAGTGGACTTAAGCTCCAAGCCCCCTCCTCACCCTGGGGGAGGCCTAAGCCCCTGCAGTGGGGTAAGAATGGGCTGATGATGATGATGAACTGTGATTTGCAGGCAGACAGACGGACTATGGACATGGAGAATTCCTTGTCGAACTATGGATACGTAATAAAAACGAATGAAATTTTTTTCTTAAAGGTATTTTATTTTTGTTGTGTTCTTGTTGCGAAGTGTAAGTAATTTTATACATATACTAACTCTCCTTTCACCTATCAACTTCAGTCTCGTCTAAGGTTAAAATAGTTGAACGTTGTTTCGAATACCTCATTGTAACTTTCACGAAGTTACCTAATGGAATCCTGAACTACAATTTCGCAGTAAGATCAATAGGTACCTAAGTACAGTTACAATCAAACTTTATGGCCGATCCGAAAGTAGGCACAAATCGCGTCGCGTCGTAGTAATTGGAGCGAGAGGTGTATGACTGTACCTGCGCAAGCTTGCTAAAAGCGTTGTATTCAGATCTGTCATTAAGTTTGACTAGTTCTGTATATAGTTTTAAATTGCATTGTAATAAATTTAGAGTTTCAATTTGGAGAATATAATATTTTTAAATAATGTATGCCAATGAGCTTTGTTTCGTATTGACCACCTGTACTTCCATAATAACCTTAATACATGTTTATATACGATACACTTTTATTGTGGGGTCTTGTTTATTATACAGACGATAAATTATCAGACAGAAGTGAAACTTCATAAAGAATGCTCCGTGTTTTCACTATAGATAAATATTGTGATCGTACGGTTTTTTTGATGAGGCGCGTGGGGGTTATTTTAATGGTTAACTCTCTACAAATCCTGCAATACATATTTCTTAATATCTGACAATCCAAATACTGAATTTCATGTTTTTCACTTTAAGAATGACAGAATTTCTTTACAAACTTTCATTTTTATTTTACTTTCTTAAGGGTCAAATTCTAAAAAAAAATTGATACACTACACATTTAGTTCTGACTCAACGGTCAATTAACAATTTTCATTCATTTAACTTCAAAATTGACGGAAGTTCTGTACAATCGTTCAACCCCTATTTCACCCGCTTTAGAGTTAAATTGCCATAAATACTGACATACATATTTCTTAATGTATGACTATCCAAATAATGAATATCATGGTTTTAAATTTAAGAATGATACAATTGTATTACAAACGTTCATCCCCTATTTTATCTCTTTAAGGGTTAATTTCCATAACTCTTGTAATACATATTTCTTAATATCTGACAATATAACCAAATAATGAATTTTATGATTTTAACTTTAAGAATGACAAAATTACCTTGCGAACTTTCATCCCCTATATTACTACCGTAAGGGTTAATTTTACAAAAAAATACTATATATTTAGTTTCTGACCCAAAGCCTACATACCAATTTTTATTGTCATTTTCTTTAAAAATTACAAATTTTCACAGAAACTTACCCCTTCTATACCCCCTGAGAGGTAGAATGTATATAACTTATGTAATTCGCTTCAGCGATTTTGGCTCGGCGTTGTTGATTATATACGAGCAAGTGAGTGGTATTTCGATTTTATATAATATATAGATATAATAAGACAAAGTGCATTGTGTTTAGATACAATTTATTTTGATTACGAAATTGCTACGGAATACTCATTTTATGCGTGTTTCACAGTCTTGATCGATTTATCAAATAGAAATCGACAGGCAAGACGTCGTCTTTTATATACGTAAATATTGGTTTATTCCTCTCAAATTTAAATTGGATTCGCATTAAAGTAATAGATTAAATTTCAGTACCTTATTTAATCGGGTTTCGCCTGTAAACAAGATTCAAACGGATCCTATTACGGATTGTGAAAGCCGCCTCTCACGGTCGAGCCATGGATATCCCGTTTCAAGTATTTTAGATTACAGTTTACTAACAAAATATACGCACCAATAAAAGTTTCTTAAGATTTCGTAACTTAAACGATTTCAGTTTAAATTTACTTAGAAAATGTTATTTCAAGTTTGCTTTGGCACATATCTAATATCAATAATAATCAATTCAATAATAGTCCATTCAAATTGTAACAATCGACAGACTATTAGAATAGGCTACGTTCAGAATTGCGTTTTTCGCGCTACATTTTCGTTTTAGTTTTTAAATAAATATTATAATATATGCAACAAAAATTATATATTTTTAATAATATTTATTTATTTACAAAATAATGCAATCAATGAGATAAAGAAATAATAATAACATATTTACAAATAAATGATATCATTTAAAAATATCTGGGGTCACTGTAACCAGAAGACTGGTAGCGTTACTTCTTTGTTTAACCAGGCTTACACGTTGGCGGAAATAGCTGCCGGCCTTCCGGTCGCCGGACACCTCTACCAAACGCACAGACACTTCCTTGGCGAGCCGCTGAGCCTCTGAACCTCACGGCCCCAGAGTTTCAACCCCAAACGGCGCAAAAAAGTACTGGTGTCCTATATTTAAATATCTATCGACCTTGCGCTGCTTGGAGTCCTCAGCGGCGGACGCAACCGCGCCAGCACGTTTAGAAGTCACCAGAATGTGGAACTGAGCCAACGTGTCAGCACAAGTCGGGTCCCACCCACACTAGCGGCCTGCCAAGCTTCCACACCTCGAGCGTCATGCCATCGGGCCTTTTGTTTGATATTTATTCTTCTTTCTTTTTAATGTTCCAATGCATACGACATACATGTAACATATATAATGAATTCGAAACAGTAAAAAACATAAGGGGTAGTATATAAAAGTATGACGAATAGAGATTTCTAAATAAAGGCTTCGACTCTCATCGAAGGTGTAGAAAAAACTGTTTCCAAATATTTTTTATTGTTAACACGAGCTCGTCAATGCCACTAAACAATGAAAAAGAAAAATTAAATTGGTTGACAAAAAAAGGAGAAAATTGATTGATGATTGATTGAATTTCGGAAATTGATTGTAACCAGAAATATGAAACTTATTGAATTTTTACATGTGAAAATTAAAAAAAAAAATTGAAAACAGACCCCGCACGTTTAAATTTGTTTTTTTTTCTTTCGATGTATCAAAATAATTAAAAAAATAAAAACGATTTAATTGGGCATCATCAAAACACATGATACGAATTAGGATGCACTATAGTTTTTTATTTTCGCTAAGATGTTATTTAAAAGCATTAGAGAGCTCTCTTCTGAATCTTAAAGAAGTTACAAATTTTGTTGAATATTGATCGAGTGATAAATAAACAAATTGAGGTTCGTTTTATGAAAACGAGTAAAGGATGTAAAAACGGATAAAAAAATGTAAATACATTTACATTGAAAACCTTATTAGTTCCACTTGGGTTTCGTATTATAAAGTAAACCTTTCTTGTGGTTTAGGCTTAAAAGGATTGTCTTGTCGCAGGAAATTGCGTTTACTCGAATTTCCTCCGACAAATGTCGTAAGGAATACCTACAAGGAAATATCTATTAGAACTTTTTTCTTTTACCTTTTCACATATCAATTGGCTTCTTATTACTTAAGTAAGTGATATAAATACAAATAAATATTAATAACATTCCTGTATCTTCGTTCCTTTTGCTGGGGAGACGACGGGACGGGCTGTCGGAGCCTCGAGGCCAATAATTTTATTAGGAGCATCGGTCGCCGACTTAAGGAGAAGGGGTGTGACCGCCGCTCTGGGTCTTTTCTGGCACAGAGGCTCGCCATAGCGACAGTGGCGGCGCTAGGGGTGGTGGTACCCGGTGCGGGAGATGATGGTGTCACCCCATATATACTATTTATATTTCAGAAATATGTATATTACTTTTGAAAATGACGTGCAAGCAATTAATTTCTTTAATTTCATTTCGTTGTTTAATTTTTTTGTCAATTGATATTCTCAATGAATCATTAATGTTTTTTAAAATAAAAAAAAAACAATTTAAAATATAAAAAGCTTATTCGAAGTGGCTTCCATTGGCTGTAATATAATCCTTTAAACGTTGAAGCCAGTTATCAGTAAGCACGCACTTTTTCCATGGGAAAACTCTTCACTGCCAATTGTATGGATTGTTCTAAGGACTCCAAATTATCATGGCGTTTAGAGCAAGCCGTACTCTCTAAAACTAACCATAAATCATAATCCAGCGGATTAAGATCGGGACTAGACTAGACGACTGCCAGTCTTTAGCTCTGATGAAGTCAGGCACGTTCGTTTCCAACCAAGACTGCGTGGACCGAGCTTTATGACCCGGCGCAGAGTCTTGCTGGAAGGACCATACTTGGTTATTGAACATGCTGTTGTTAAGGGGCTTAACTACCGTCTCAAGAATGGTATCCTGATACACTTTCGCTGAGGTTTTGACACCTTTTTCACAAAATATGGCTCAGTCACTCCTTCATAGATAATACCCCACCAAACCATCACTGATGTCGGATAATGCCCACGTTGCACTCTGTCGACTGATTGGGAAGCTTTCTTAGAGCTTTGAGCATAAATACGGCCATTTTGTTTGGTAAAATGTTGCTCAATTGTAAAAAATTTCTCATCCGTAAACAAATTTTTTCGGTGACCTCCCTTTGCGTACCGCTTCAATAGTCGTTTTGATTTTACCTCCCTATTCTTTTTTAAATTATCAGTTAAGAAATGACCAGTGCGCCTTTTATAGGCTGCAAGTCCTAAGTCATCTTTTAAAATACGCGACATGGTTCTAGGTGCTATCTTCATCTCTCGAGATAAAATCTTTTGCTTTCGGACAGGATTTGTTCGAATTCTTTCCCTTGCCGCTTTGACCACCTTTTTCGTACGAACACTACGTGAACAGCCAGATCTTTTTCTGTCACGAACAGAGGAGGTCTCATTGTACCTATTAATAGCCCGGTTCACAAACATTTGTACTACCTAGCGTATGTACCACTAATACCAAGCGTATGGAGAGTTTTAAAAATTATATTTGGCTCCATACCTACTTTGCGTAATGCAATCACAGCGATTCGGTTCTCTTTATCACCCCACTCCATTTTAATATCGCAAAATATTGTATAATGTATTGGCGCCAAAATACGGAAACACAATGAACAATCGTATAAAAATGACAGATTCCAAATTCAAATGTAATATTTTTTATTTTTAATTCTAACAGTATTTACGACCAGACTAGGTATATATTTAGCGTTAAATAAATAAGCAGTACTTACTTACAGAATCAATTCCTCTTATTAATTAAAAATAGGGTGTTTGTCACAATAATGTTTCATTCACGAGAATAATTTTAAATAAACCGCGTATAGTTGTTTTAAGTACGGGAAAAATCTGTGTCAATTCTGTAATTGCGTCACAAGTGCCACAACGTGGCCACAACTGAATTGATTGAAAACAAATGACGATACATACATTTCAGTATCAGTACCGCAGGCAAGTCAGATATAAAAATAATTTCGGGGAAATTCCCGACCATAGACAATCAACATAAAGAATAGTTGTGTTCCACTATGAAATATTATAATTTATGAAATAGTTTTTTGCTTAAAAATATGTTACCTACCTATTTTTAACCCCCGACGAAACAAGAGGGGTGTTATAAGTTTGAGTGTGTGTGTATCTGTGTATCTGTCCGTGGCATCGTAGCTCCCAAACGGATGAACCGATTTCGATTTTGTTTTTTTTTTGTTTTGAAAGATGAATTAGTCGCGAGTGTTTTTAGCTATGTTTGATGAAAATCAGTCCAAGATGGCCGCCGCCACAAAATGGCGGATATCATATTTTTGCCCTACTCCATCAATATGGTTATGAAATGAAAGGGCTTGACAAATAGAATACTATACACTATGACAAATTTCAAATCCAAGATGGCCGCCACCACAAATAGCGGTTTACTTATATTTTTTCACAACTCCCTCAATATAGGTATCAAAAGAAAGGGCTTGACTCGTGAAATACTATACACTTGACAAATTTCAAATCCAAGATGGCCGACATATTTTTTTCACAACTCACACAATATGGGTATCAAATGAAAGAGTTTAACTAGTAAAATACTATACACTATGACAAATTTCAAATCCAAGATGGCCGCCGCCACAAATGGTGGTTTACATATTTTTTTCACAATTCCCTCAATATGGGTATCAAATGAAAGGGCTTGACTCGTAGAATAATGTACACTATATTGAAAAATAAGGAATATTAACTAACGAAATGACAAAGCAAAAACTTGAAAATTATTTTTTTGTCTGATCATGTATGAATTAATTTACTTAATTCAATAACTAAGTTTAAAACTTTTGAAATAAAACTTAAATTGAAAATTTAAAAAACCCCCGACGAAGAAAAAACTAACATTTAAAAAGTCTGAAATAATACAGGTTTGTTCATTTTCAAATGATTTTTGATCCTTAAAGGCGTCGGGGACCGCTAAGTAAACTGAAAATACCTAATAATTAACGGTCCCAGACACTGTGTGAAACAATTTTGTTTCATGAGGCCAAACAATATGTTACCTATTTTTAGTATTAGGTATGTTGTTATGTACTAAACACGATTTTATAAATTTTATTATTGTGCGTAATTTCACACTTACATATGCGTTTTTTATTATTTTTGCACATCGGTCTGTATAAGGTGGGTGTCACCCCTGAGGCGCGCTCACCCTGCCTCATCCGCATGATGTAAATATGACTCATGACGTTAACATCTTGACCCCCCTTGAAAACTTTTTTGTATTGTTCTTTTTTAAAGTTTTTATTTAATATAAGATGTTTACGCCCACTTATTGAAAGTCAAAATAAATTGTGTAGGTACCACTTGAGAAAACTAGAAGCTTCAATCTTTGGCTTTCAAATTGATGTGTGGTAGGTAGGAGACAGACACGGTTGATAACTCGTCGTACAAGTCTCTTTTGCGTTTTGAAGTCTGTGATTCAGGACACACCGTCAGCTCCAAGAAAGAGTTGATGAATTCTTGTCATCCTCCAATTTAAAGGCGCGACATTTTCTTCTTTGAGGACTACTAGATCGTCGACGTTATTCCATCATCTGGTACCGATTAGAGTTTTTCAGAGGAACAGATTGCGCTGGCATCGACATCAAGGGTCGGCCGATCCGGGTGTCACCCCCTAAAGGGTGACACCCAGGGCGGGCCGCCCCCCCCGCCCCCCCCTAGCTACGCCACTGCATAGCGATCCAACGCGGTAGTGCCGCGAGCGTTATGGAAACCTTTGCGCCGGATCCGACAGGGACTGGTTATTTTCACTTTTTTAAATAGTATATACAGATTTTATAATACTATTACTACTGATTTAAAATATCTTTTAGATATAGGTGCTACTTAGTGTGCAACTTATTTTTACATTAATGTATTGCAAAATACTTTCTGGTTTGATTTGTATAATGAAACGAATGTGAGGTTTTTAAGTAATTAAAAAAAAAATTGTATCTAGATATCAGGAAGTGAATAATTTTGTCTGAATAATTATAATACATACTCTATTGTTATTCCGAGAGACAATGAGTTATTCTGATTTATATTTATTAAATGTTTTTTTTTCTGTTTAAAGCGCTCATATAAAACTGGAAAAATGAAAAGTTGCAACATAATATACAATCGTGGGGAAGTGAGGAATAAACGCTAAAATTAGAAAACATTGTTTATATAATTTAAATTAAATAAAAAAAAAAATACACAAAAAGATGTATTTTAACTGTAATCGACACGATAGATATTTATCGTTTTATATCCACATTAATCAATACTTATTACAAAAACAAAAAAATCCTATTTTAAACGCATAAAAGCTAGCGACAAATATTTTACAAGTGTCATTTGTTTCCTTCTTTCTTTTGGATACGGCCACGTAGCGTTTGCTCTTTAATTGTACCGAGAAGTGGGCCTTCATTTACTTACACTCTCGACGCTCCGGCTGTACTGTAGACCCGTTCGATTGGGATCTATTGTCTATTTCCTCAAAAATGTGGTCCTATAACCTAAATGACTGACCGATTGCCCGAATGGTTTAAGACCCTAACTGCGGAGCCAAGGATCGTGGGCTCGCCTCCCGCCTGGGACAAATATTTATGTGCATGAACAATTGAATATGTGTATTTGTTCCGTGTTTGGGTGTAAAAGTATTTATATATTTAAGTATGTATATCAGTTGTCTAGTACCCCATAATACGGACATAGTACTTGCTTACTTTGGGACTAGATGGCGCGGTGTGGGATGTCTCCATTTCTCGGACTTTTCTAATAATTTCGTATACATGACAACAACATCTAGGCCCCAAACTAAGCATTAGCTTGTGTTTTGGGTACCAAGCGAAGACACCACATACATATAACAACCATGACCCGGTACCAGTATCGATATTCATCATATAAATACCGACTTGACCTGGGATTCGAACCCGGGACCTCCAGCTTCGCAGGTAGGGTCGCTACCCACTAGGCTAAGCAGTCGTCGTGTAATAATTGTATTTTTTAATTAGTGAGAACTTTACATCACGCAATTAAAAAATTTAATTTTTCAGGGAAATTAATTTTATTTCGTCAGATTCTTTCAATAGTTTCTCTTTTAATAAAATTACAAGACAGAACGTCTCCGTCGCATTCATTTTTCAAGTCGTTACTCAATTTCCTAGCAATGAAAAGATTTTTAGAGCCTCAGTGAATGTTGAAAGGCCTTCATTCACCGGTATCTCATTCATTCACGTTGCGAATGAATGTATTGAACGAAAGACCGAGGCTGTCTGGCCGGCTGCAATACCATTTCTACTGCTAACTGCCTGCTTTGTTGTTAAAAGTTTTACTGAAAACATTTCTGTTCATTCAGTTATTTTATTGCATTTTAAAATGTACAGTATTATACTTACATATCGAATTTCGACAGAAATTGAGCGAAAAGTCTTGAAAGTAATGAATTTAAGTCAAGTGACTTTCATGATATATACCTACGCTCTACAATTTTATATTCGTCGCACAACGGCTGCTACTCGTAAGTTGAAACATTTAAATGTTTTAACTGTTACCTTTAAAGGAAAAAACTCCACTTGTATGATCACTTTGTTGTCCATTCATCCTGTCTGTCTGTCTATCCGTCTGTCAAGACCCTTTTCCTTAGGAAAGTTAGAGGTTTATACCTCTATATATACTTTAAAGTAGAAATCAAAAATCAAATACAAACGTTAACGATTCCTTGGAGGTGTAAAAAAAGCCTCTAAGTTAATCAATAAATCAAAGAAATTGCAAAAAAGTTACGCAAATCAAAAGATACGGCCATTTATGACCTTTTGCGATTTCAAGCCATATGGCGTTGAATAGTACATTAAAAAACGTTATACGTCAGAAGGAAATTCCAGGACGAGAGACCGTCTCGCACTTGGCCGGTTTTTTATATTAGAAAGGTTTCCTCTACATTGCTCATTGCGGATGTTTCAATCCGTGAAGTGAAGCTTTAGAGTCTTGGAAGAGCTGCGTCGCGGGCCGCAGATGCTCAAAGCGAAAAGTTTTGAGGAATTAAATAATAACACTTGCAGCGAGTTTCCCGCCTCATGCCGCTACTGCTGTATTCCCTCGACTGAAATTTTCAGTCTAGTGAAATTATTATCTATACGGTTACTCCGCCTAGATCCTGAGCTTGTATTACCAACTTTGTTTGTTCTTTTTGTTTTATCCACAAGTGTATTGTCATTTGAATAATATTTATATCGCTAACCGAAGTTTTAAGTCAGCCACTCCTCGAGTTTCGGTTGCGTGGAATTGTTTGGCTTCTTCTGTCGTAAATGGTCGTAATGCGATTATAATATTGGAAACGTTTAAGAACAGACACTACATTCAAAAATAAATCGATGGAAGTGTTTTAGATAAAAAAGAGTGGAAAAGCGAAACTCTTATGATACATTGAAACGTCAAGAAGATAGAATAAAACGTCGACTACATGAAAAATTAATAATTGGAATTTAAAAACTACGAATAGAACTTTAAGAAAATTTGTAATGAAAGCTTCTACATATCTGTTATTAATATAAGACTGGCTAAATTTAGCTCAAAAAAAAATTGGCAAAGATAAAAAACAAAAACTCTATATTAAAAATATGGTCTTAACAAATTCTCTGTTAAAATTATCGGAACCGAATTATATTTAAAACAATTGATGACGGGTGGCGAAAAGTGGATCTTTTACAACAATAACGTGTAAAAAATGTGGTAAGCCGCCTTACAGTTTTGAATTTGCCCCTCTCCACCTGTTTCCGTCACTTCAGATACATTAAAGTAGTATATTGACATCAAAAAGGAAAACAAGTTGTTGCAATTTTTTGGCCAAAAGTCCCGATATTTCTACAGGAATAGGACCATACTAGCAATAAGATAACATTATTTACAAGTTCACAGCACGTTATCGATCAAAATGGCACGTACTTATTATAAGTTCATGTAGTTAAACTTATTTATTTCTTTTCTTACGAAAACGGCCTAATGGCCAAGTTCTTGGTGTTGGCTCAAATACCTCTTCGACATATTATTTTTTTCCCAATCCTTGTTCTCCTGTTACTCATTTTCTATTCACACCTTTTTAGGGTTCCGTAGCCAAATGGCAAAGAAGGAACCCTTATAGTTTCGCCATGTCCGTCCGTCCGTCTGTCTGTCTGTGGTTTTTCTCGGAAACTATTGGCAATATATAGATGAAATTTGGAAGGTAGGTGTAATCTATGAACAGCTACACACGAAGTAGTGAAATTAAGATTTTTTTAGGATAGGTCGATTATACATGTAGCTGAAGTACGAATAAAATAAATTTATCGTATATTAACGCGAGAGGTACCAGACGCTAGGTCTTAAAAAATAATATCGAGGTTTCAAACAATTTTTTTCATTTAAGTTAACAGTTATTTAGATATGCACTCCTAAAGTCCTAAATTTTATTAGAGTCATGTGTCCTACCAGCTAAACCGTTGTTTTTGGATATGTGGAAAAAAATTATGACAGTAGTATATATAACATAGTTAAAAGGAAAACTATCACAGCTAAATAGAATGTATTATTCATCAAGTAATAGATTAACTTACACATTGTAGTTTTATAAGAAAAAATTTATGAAAATTCCATAGAAAATGACAGATAGCGTTTAGCCAATAAGCGAAAACTAGATGCATTTTATCTTTGTGATGTTATTGTAATAGATAATTAAAAAAAAATATTATGAAAACTATATTGTATTACTAGGTATAGTTCCAATCAAACTTTATGACGGATGTGAACATAGGCACAAGTCGCGTTACAGTAACCAGGTTTAGGTGTAGCGGGACGCAGAAGAGGGAGGGGTTTATGACTGTACCTGCGCAAAAACGCTTATAGCGTTGTATTCCGATCCGCGATAAAGTTTGAGGCGAACTATACTATTAATTTACGCTTTGCTTTGCACAGCTTATTCTCTTCACAATCGATACTAAAAGTCAAAGGTTCGCTGTAATAAAATAAGTAATAAAAATTGTCTCTGGCTATCAGTGCACTCATGTTATTTCTTTTCGGATTAGCCAGAGAGAATCGAGTGCCTTCTTAATAACTAACGAATTAAAAATGAAATATATTTATGCAATAATTCTTAAATTACATAATAGTAATGATTAATGGTTAAGTTCGATTAACGTCGCGCTCGTTTTTTTAATATTGTATGGTGGTACGGAACCCTTCGTGTGCGAGTTCGATTCGCACTTAGCCGGTTTTTTCTTTCTTAATTTCTCTATGCACTCCACTAATTATCTTTCCTCATTTCCCCCAAGGAGATGTCTTAAAAAAAAATTAATTTTAAAATAGTTGATTGTTGAATTTTCGTGGAAAATGCGAAGAAGCCTTCCATCTAATTTTAGTTAATAAATACATATTTTATTTAATACAGAAACATTACTAACTGAATGTCTACAATTATTACATAAAATAAACGCGAAATACTGGAGCGTTGGATGTAATGAAACGGCATTGTGCCACGGGCCATTCATTGTACACACATCTGACGTGTGAGAGACGGGACTCCGTACGTTGGATTTCATTTACCCCAAGCGTTGTATTCTCCGCTCATAGTTGAAAAATTAAGTTCATTGCATAATTAAAATTACATTTTTGGTTTAAGCAGAGCGCTTTGTGGTATTGCCAACAATGTGTTCAGATGAAGATTTTATTTATATCGAGTTAATAAACGACAAATTTAGCTATTTAAATTCTGAAATTACAATTTATAAAATACACGTTCTCAGGATCTTAAAACTTTTTATGGCGAAAGTGTTGTGAGACTTGGCGTTTTTTTACAGGATTGTCTGTGATGGGGTAAAGGATTTATCTATGACAATCGCCCATTGGGATCAGACTGCTCGGAGTCGATGGTCAATGAACTCAGCCGAATCAAGAGACATGGCTAAAATTTGAAGGAAACGTCAGACAGTGGTTTGCCATTATCTTCGGTTCCAGATTA
Source organism: Luffia ferchaultella (assembly GCA_949709985.1). Lineage (NCBI taxonomy): Eukaryota > Metazoa > Arthropoda > Insecta > Lepidoptera > Psychidae > Luffia > Luffia ferchaultella. The sequence continues at coordinate 4,677,095 of OX453240.1, read as the reverse complement.
GTCTGTCAGCGTTCCTAAATATATTTAAATGAAAAAAAAAATTTCTAGTGTGAACCGATAAACGATAAACTTCCAAATACTACTCAAGAACTTGACATAAAATAAATATCATTCGTACGTGTATATAGGTAATTTAAAAAATCTGTTTCATAAAATTTTTTGAAAATATATCACCTTAAAAACTCTAGAGGTGGATATATTGGTTGTACATCAGCTGCCCTAATTATAAATAATAGCAACAACATAATATATTGTTATGGACTACTGGTTCGGATATTTGGGATGCACTAAAACACTAATTTTAGTTCACTTTATTTTTTTATATAACAGAATAACAAATAAACTTAAGAACAATTTATATCGAACACAAATTACACCGCTATATTACTCCGCACTTCGCAACTTATCGCGCTTGACTTATTTCCAAAAAAACCCGTCCGTTCGACTCTGATCATCGCCTTAAATACTCATCTCCCCTCCACGAGTCAGACGTCGCGAATATTCTAATTTTCGAACATTTAATTTATCAATTACATTTCTATTTTTAGAGTTTACTCGAAGCGTGGGAACAATTTAAGCGCCGGCAGCGCCTAATAAAATGTGCGTTGATTTTTTGAAATATCCAGACGTATTTCTTTGTACAAACCGCCTCATTAATTTCATTTTTCAATTCGTGAAATTTAATTCTCTATCTGGATTTTTCTGTGTTATTGAATGACCGTGGGAACTTTTCGAGTTAGTTCGATGACCTGTCGACGTGCAATTATATCATAGATAGGCGTCACAATATGTAACTGTAAGAAGTGATGGCATCGGATGACAGATTATGGAACTGATATAATAATATGATGATATTACTGAACTCAATTTACTGTGGGCCTCATAAGTAAGAGACGTCTCGGTTCCTATAGTTTACTTATTCAGCTTACTAGCCCACGGTCATTCAACGAGCTATGGAGAGGGCTATGTTCGGAGTCTCCCTGCGAGATAGAATCAGAATTGAGCAGATCCGTAGACGACGAATGGAAGTCACCGACATAGCCCAGCGGAATAGCAAGTTGAACTGCCAGTGGGCAGGTCACACACTACGCAGAACTGATGACTGGTGGAGCCGAAAAATTCTGGAGTGGAGACCACGCTACGGCAAGCGCAGCGTGGGACGTCCAATCTCAAGGTGAAAAGATGACCTTGACGAAAGGGGACGGGAAGCCGCTGGATGCAGGCCGCTATCAGCAGGCCCTATTGGAAACCAAAGGGGAGGCTTATGTTTAGTAGTGGAGTTCCTGTAATTGAGATGATGACGATGATGATGTAACTATAATAGAAAGTTGAGGAAGCCTTTTTACAGCGAATCGTCAAAGCGATTCGTTGAGGATTTTGACACAAAGGAGGTAGTTCTATGTTCGTCTGTGTGTATGTATTTTTTTTGGTGTATCTTCACCAATATGTTAGTCAATTATAAATCGTTTAAAACTTTTTTTTGTTTGCAGGGTATACTGCCAAGGTGGTCTCATTATCAGGTCAGGATCTGATAATAGGTGTTACATAAAATTCATGGCCCGGCAAAAATAGGTCGCGGGCGCCACCTGTTGGCAAACCACAATCGCAAGGCAGAACGCAGAGGCGCACCGAAACGCAGCGACGTGGAATGTCGACAGATGGCGTCCTCGCGAACGATGAGCCAGCGACCCGCTCGGCCATAAGGAGAGCTGATTTTTGATCAAAACACTTGGGATCCGACATTCGAGGTAGAAGGTCGATTTTATAAAGCAGTAAGAAAGTAGGCGGAATCAAGATGGCGGGCGATGTAGACGATCGCCCCACGAACATCTCCCACGGGAAGAGAGAAGAGATAGGTTCCCGACACGCTTTACACCGCCAGCGAAGCGGCGGTCGACCTATTCGTAATATAGTACAGTAAATTTAGTATTTCACACCGCGCCCCAAGTACCCGACCATCCTCCGGGATAGACGGGAATATCTCGTTCTCGAGGTCGCGGTCGTCTGCTGAAGAGGCTTCCTATTCATTCGACATTTGTATCTTCGGTAACTATTTTATCCAAATACCCACGGCCCGGGAGGAGAGTCGAAAGAAAATCGCCGCCTGAAGACCAAGAGGAGACGGAGCAGCCCAGGAGCGGGACACCACGGCCGGCCTGCACCGGACAGAGCGCCAGCCCTCGCCGCCCCTGCGGCGAGACCGAGCTCGACACTGGACGGCACGAGCGAAACGTACCTCCGACCCTTCACGTCGAAACGTAAAAGGCCTGTTTCTTTTTTATTTTATATGCGCATATAACGTAGATTCCATCTCAAATCAAGTAATTGAATTAATGTAAATTTGTATAACTCGAACGCCCGCGCAAACAGACTGACGACGAGACCACCGAAGGCGCGGCGTAGCTTTGTAATTAGATTTATTCCCATATCTGATCTAGATGTAGTAAACGTTCCTTTATTGTATCGTGGTGTTTCATTTGCGACGGCGAGATGCCTTCCCGACAGCACGGTCCTTGAACTAAAGGTCCGAGCTCCGCTGCTGATACCTATCCGAGCAAACAACGAGGTTAGCATCGCCTCACAACGACTAGAGTTCACATTTTATTGTTACGCTATACTTACATCACATAAAGAGTCAACCTTCTCCCTTTTTTAACGTAACATCCATAATATACCTTATCCCTTTTAACGTAACAATGTGTCACGGTCCGAATCGTTTTCCCTTTTTATAACGTAACCGCTGCTTTCCCTTTTTAACGTAATATAGGATCCCAGGGAAATTGCTTGACACCCTCAAATCTTATAGAGCACGCATAGTGTGTTTGAGTTGTATTTTTATTTAGCAATTCAGGCGTCTGCATCTAGGAGTCTTCGTCTCATGCTGCTAAGCTGGTGATGGAAGCCACAGCTTAACATTTAGGAGTTAAGGGATAATACTGTAATTTGTCGATTGTTTCTTCCAAACGACGTTGTCTCATTTGAGTAGTGCGTTTAGAAATCCTATTAATACCAAATCCAAAGACAAATAAATTGCAGTTACTGTATATCTAAATATTGACAAAAAAAAATTATAATATTTTTACAAAAATAAAAATAACGGCCGACTTCAAAAACTTTTACATCTATAACAAATAAAGAACACAATATAAAGTTAATGATTTGCACCAACGACATTTTAACTTTTTAATTTAAGTTTTTGATGTCGGTTTTTTTATCTAGTATTAATTATGACAAAGCCTCCTTAAAGGTGCATTAGCTGACATTTAAATATTCATTTCCTGAAATCATCTTTTATTATTTAGTTGAAAAATTCAAAATATCTACTTACAAAGACAATAATAATAGTAATACAAAGTCTATAATATATACTGTTTAAATAGTTAAAAATTAACATTTACTGTCGAATCCGATGCGAAGGTCGCCATTACCAGACATTACCACGTTGGATCACTGTGGCGAGCCTCAGCGCCAGAAACGACTTAGAGTGGGGGTCACGCCCCCACGCCCTAAGTCGGTGACAGATGCCCCTAACAAAATTTTATTTGCTTGAAACAACTGTAATTGTTATTCATTCTCATATTTCGTCGTTTCCGCAATAATTTACTCTACAATCAATAATAACTAACATAAAATGGTTAATTTAAAAAATGTTAATGCACCAAGTGCGTCAAAAACAATAAGTAAGCAGTGAACCGTGTTGAGTGCTCGAGCCGAGCGTACAAATTTATCTTTTAAGAAATTATGTGGATCCAGTGAAAAGTTTTAAAATGTGTTTCCAAATTTTTGGAAACGTATACTTATTTTCAACACAATGTCTCGCATTGAAACCTCTGTCTGATTTTTTGAAAGTTTTCATAATTATTCTCCTCTCCCTGACCGCTTTTTACAGATAGATGTGTTTTTACACATACGTTTCATTCATGCCTGTAATATTATTTAACAAACACAAAGGTCTAGCTCAAAATATTTGCATAGACATGTTTTCGTACCAAACTTTACTAGTTACAGTCCGCATAGCTGATGTGGGATCCCGTTGACTCTTGATGTGGGATTATGCGCAATTGTTGGAATCTATTTTGCGGGATCGCGATTACTAGAAATTAATCTCTGGATATCAATATTAGTTTCAAATACAATTACTTATGCGCAAGCAAGCACGTGCAAGATGGGTGCCGAATCGAATCCAATGATTAAAGATAAATTGCTTGTTGTTGGCCTTGTTGTTGTTGTTGTTGTTGCGGAACATTCCCTGACGCACGGAAGGCCAACCTTAAATGGCAAATTTTAGCTCTGGTTCCAGATTAGTCATTCCGCGGTTTTAAATATAGTTAAATTAAAAAATTGAGCTTCATTGTGGAAACTACTTAACCTATTCGTTACTCATTATTCATATTTAGTCAGATTGAAGGTAACGGACTATTTAATGAGCAGAGACAATTGATTGATAATGATTGATGACTAGTTAAAAGGTTGGAATGGTTTAAGAAAACATGAAAATAAATTATAAAAGCTCTGAAATTTCATGAAAAGTAATGGAAATTGATTTTTCATCTTGACTTTCTGAGATTGTGTGGGTTATGACTTAGATCTAGATTCTTATGAGAGTCAAAAGCTTTCTTTTCAGTTAATATTCAATGTTAATATGCACTTCGTTATTAAAATTCTGCTAAAATCCTTTCAAACGTCAGATAATTAATATTTCGAATTTACAGTTCCATAGAAAAGGCGTAGGTGTGTAATTATTAAAATTTGGCGTAACGTCGCAATCACGGTTTTATTGGCAGTGCTCGGTGTCGGGTAAAATGGAGAGGGTTGAGGAGAAAAGGGAGTTTTATCAAACAAACGTTTCCGTAGGTAAATAGGCATGAAGTGAAAAAAATGTAAGTGCTTGGATATGCTAAAACTCGAACGCGACCACGATTTCTTTAAGTTTGACATCCGTACATAATATAGATATATGTCGACTAAGTTTAATTACATAATACATATATTTTATTTTAATTTTAAGTTCTGTAGTTAGCATTTGCTTGTTCTAGTTGATATTCCATTAAAAACACTTTTTATTTTGTCGTATAAAAATAAAAACTTTTATAAATTATACTGTTTTTTTTATCGAGTCTAGTTCAAAGGTTTTCATTTTACCTTTTATATGTATTGATTATACAAATGAAACTGATTACATGAGAAATTTAATACTTACCTGCTTTTATAACGTATTCGCGAAAGATGTGTAACTATTCGACGCACACTTACCTATCAGGTTTTTGTTTGCACTAAATCCATAGAGTAAATTAATTTGACAGCAGCGTATGGTTTTAATAGAGTCATAAATATCAGTTCACAGCATCGAAGTGACATTTCGTGTTGTCAGGGGCTTGAAACCGGTGTGCGGGGATTTCTTGGGGGTGAAGAGCGCCGGGCGGGGACCTTGCGCACTGAAACTCGAACTAAAACTCCCCATCATACACCGGCTAGCTATAGTATGAGTGGTTAGACGGTAAACGCAGAAGAGGACTTCTAGTCAATTCGTACTTTTATGACTAAATTACACCAATTACACCCGATTACTGTTTCTATCACAAAGCTAAAAAAACACGTTTCCTGTATGGGTAGTCTCTTAAGATTTGTACTTTTTCTTTCTTTTAATTATTTGTTGAGATATCTATCCTAATAATACTACATTTAAATCGGCTACTTATTACTGTTCGAAAGATACAGTTCTTTAAAATTTAGACAAACCAAATAGACGGACGGACGGACAAACAGACAGAGGTTTAGACTTAGTAATAGGGTCCCATTGGCGCACTTTGGGTACGACCTCTAAAAATAAACTGCAGGTTGACAATAAAATAGAATCTACAAAAACGATTAAGAACATTATTCGTTTAATATGGAACCAAAACAGCATTTTGAACTTTTGCTGTTTACAAAAAATACAAAATTTTCAACAACTTTTCAATTTTTTATTATTAAGCTATTGCATAGCTTCTATCGCGGGCCTTGAGCGCGGAGACCGAATGCAGAAATTCCGTAACCAAAAAAACCTCACGCTTCCCACTACGACGGGCACGCCACACGGAGAAAAATTTTGATAGCGCGATGTACGTTTTTTAAAACAGCGCCATCTATTATAATCTGTTGCACCTATTATTAATGAAGAAAGTCACGAAAAAATAGTGAAAGAAAATGAGTGAGTAATTTATATACATACATTTTATTATTATCACAAATGCAGTATTAATTTTGAATTGAAAATATAATACTGCTATAAAGATAACCTAAATTTTTGATATTAAAATGAGCGATATTAAAAGTAGCCCTCTTTTATACACACAAACACACACACGCGTATAGTTTAAATTCTCAATTTAGATTCTCAATATGTATATATATATAAATAAATTCATTCTTCATTATGTATATAACAGAAACCATCAAACCAAGCACGTGTACTATTCAGTACCTACCTTTGTTTTGGTGTATAGATAATGCACATGAATGCCGCGCAGAGAAAGTATATATGATATTATATCTATATAAATGTACATCGCGCGAAATTCGATAATCACTTCTTAATATCGTTATTTTTTTTTAAATGAATAATTTTGTTTTGGTGTGTCATTACACTATTTATACCTAATTATTTATGCCTATTATTTATACCTAGATATTTTCGTTTTATGGAGAAGAAAAGCGTAAAGAGCTAAAAAGAAAAAAAAAACTAATGCACGTCAAAGGGCATATTATCAGCGTCAGAAAGATTTGAAGAAAAATGAAGAAAAAATAATTAAAAAAAAGAAATACTGCATAAATAAAATAAATAAATAATTATAATTGCTTAAGTTGATACAAAATGCTATGCAATAGCTTTACCGCGGCAGTCCTCGAGTGCCACATTTAGTTTTTTTTTACTAATTCTATAGGTACCCTAAAGTTGTAACTACACTTATGGAATTAGCACAAGTTCTAAAAGATTTTGAACAGTGAGTTCACTTTTTTTTGGTATATTTTTTTTTCAAGTATTCAAAGTCAAGCTCGTAATCATGGAAAAAAGAAGAATGCAAAAAAAACTTCTTTTATTCTGTAATGACTGTAATGACCATGACTTTCGGATGACAATACCTGAAAACGACAATGCAAGGTAAATGAACCAATAACAGTAGACGTTTCAAAGTATTTTTCCGTTTTTTATGCCTTATCCAATGGAATATCTTATTAGTCCTAGTAATAAGTAAATACTCGGATCTCAATATGCCCTCGCTTTGATTCAAACGCCCTTCCCGGAACAATGCGAATAATATTAAGTAGGCGATCCCTTCATTCGCACAGGCTACATACAGTTCACACCTTTCACATATGTCGCTATTTGATCAAACTGAAAATTGGATACTTCATCTAGCAGCTTCAGTAGTCCATAAATGGCCAAAATACTTTGAAAAAACAGTCTGAATTTTTATTATAATATTATCCTCATTCCTCATTTCCCGAATCCCTGATTGGTTCCCGAGGGTATGTGAAAACATTCAAAAAGAAATCGTTGACTACGACGTTCAAACTAAAAGTTTACGAATAACGAAAACATGTTCTACAATTTCTAATTCCTCTTTTTGTTTTTTTATTTTTTTTATACATAGTCTCCTGTTCTATTTATAACATTCAGTGTTTTTTAGGATTCTAATAGGTTCTATAGGTTTACGATATTATAGGTTCGAATCCGGGCGTGTACCAATGAGTTTTTCTGACTTAAGTACATTAACTATCACTGACTCCGTGCCTCGGAGAGCACGTTAAGCAGTCGGTCCTGGACGCTGTCAATAGATGGCGGTCGTTACAATCCCCAACCCGCAGTGGAGTAGCGTGGTGGATTTAAGCTCCTAACCCCCTCCTCTCCCCGGCGGAGGCCTGAGCCCCTGCAGTGGGGTAAAATGGGCTGATGATGATTTGGTACGGTCCTTACCATAGACATAGAAAATGGACTGAGCTGAGTTCTAGAAAGAGACAAAACAACAGTGCGGCCCAATATCTGTCCTTTTTCTATAGGTCTGTAACACATCCGCTTTGCAAGTCAATTAAGATTCTAGAAAATAAATACTGGCTGCACAATCGCTTTACCTCTCTCACACTTTTTCGCACGTATTCTAAGTTGTATAGGGAACAATTTTCTATGTCTATGGTCCTTACATATTTTTTTTGCTTAATTGACATAGGTCATACATAGGTACATTATTTGTTTCATGAGCAATAAATTGATGTGCCTCCATAACCATTATTCTCAATATACTCGTGACCTACTTAACAACGAAATTTTGTCTCCAACTATTGGCCATCTGAAGCGTGATGGACCCACAAACATTCAACTTTATGTCCTTTATTATTTAACTTTGTTGAAATGTATCTCTTAAAATTAACTTTTGGCTTTGGACTCACCGAGCACTAAGAAAATATCATTAATTTTGTGGTTTATCCAAATTGCGATTAATTAAACGAATTAATGAGATTGCCAGTTTTAAAAGCTCACAAAGTTATAATTAACAGAGCGGGACTAACCGTTATTACGGTTATAATAATTACTTACTCCGAAGACAAAATACTTTCATTTCAAAGAGATTAAACTCTGCAAAAGTAGCATCACTTTACCCGGCTTCCTTCCTTCAAAGCTCCCGTTTTTACGTCAATTTTTTTTTGGCAAAGAAACGTTTTCCCTTCTAAGGTTTCGTCCGTTTTAAATAACGGCAGTTCTTTAGTCTGTGTGCTCGTTTAAATGTATATAGCCCATTTAGGACGAGAGCCCTTGGAAACGCCGTCATTCAACAAACAAATTGTTCTGTCAAGACTTAAAATAGCTGCTAATAGAAGTTACAGAAGAGTTATTCGCTTTGCTCAAATGAAATAATTTCATTTGCATAATTTCATTTCAAGAAGATAAAACTTAATGTATTAATTGTTTATTACGTAATTTGTATTTCGTTTATAACCTTTGAAGTTGTAACAGTTTTGGAATATTAAATTATATATTAACACTCGCTTATATTTGTCATGCAAGGTGTAATTTTAGATCGACCATGTAATGAAAATATGCGAAACTACCTGAGATCAGTGGCGTATTCAGGAAAGGGGCGGCAAACACAATGACTTAAATTCAGTAAAATACATTTTGCAAGAAGATCTATGCTGCAATTGGAAAATTATGCATTTCTATTTAATACTAAATATAATAGTAAATTATTTACACCACCTAAGTACCTAATATAATTAAATAGGTATTAGTACTTTTTATTGAATGCTCACCACATTTTACTTAATTAGATCTCTTCAAACGTGGCATTTTTAGAGTGACGAATTTTCATACAAACGGCGCGCGGCGTCAAAGGCTACACCCCATTTAAACCTTAACCGAACGGCGCGAAAAATAATATATGGTATTCAGATCAGCAAAAAATAGGTTTACACGTTTTACCATTGAAAATGGTTATCAGATCCTTTTTCTGTGAGACGTAAATTTAGCTATATCTTCGAGAATACCGGAGGGATTGTGGTCCTAGGAGTTTCAAAGGTTGTAAAATTTGTCAGGTATATCCGTTGAAATTTTGAAACTCGGTTGGTTTTTTTTGGAACTTGAAATTATGTCTGAAAAAATTGGGATTTTTGGGTGTCGTTTTTTATTTCAGCTATCGAAAATTGGCCAAAAACGCATCTGAGGAACTAAATTGTCAAACGAATGGTGAAAACATTTTGAAAATTGACAAATTTCAAAAAACTTGTATTAATGGATATTGGCGTGGTATATGTGGCAATGTATAATTGCTGGTTGGTTTAGGTTTTAAGTTGTTTAGTTTTCATATTACATTATATCAAATTAAATAAATTATCACTATAGATACGTGAGTTTTTATTTTATCTAAAAATTCAAAAGTCATTTTCAAAGCCTCCGATGGTTGGAGGAACTGCAAAATCTGTGAATTTTTTGAATTATCTAAATTTATCGTAATAAAAAAGAACTTAAATGCGTGGGATTTTTTCTCGAAATTGTTTCACCTTTCACAACATTCAACATGAAAGTAATTGCATTTTCACATCTTATCAAAATTCATTATTTTTTTAATTTTTCATAGATTGTGAAGATGCAATTAGTTTCATATTGATCATGTTGTAAAAAAAGGAAAAAAAAAATCGCACATTCAAGTTATTCGAAGTATCAATATATTTCAAAAATTTAAAAAGTTATGAACCTACTTTTTGCTGATCTGAATACCATAGATTTTTTTGCGCTAATCGGTTAAGGTTTAATGGGGTGCAACCGCTAACGCGTTTGTATTCGCTACTACATGGCCACTACACAATTCTCTTAATTAAGTGCGAGTCGGACTAGGCAAATTGACTTACTAATTCTCAGTAAAATTAAGCAACACATTTTATATCTATGCATTTTCTCTTCATGAATATTTCCCGTTTCATGCGGGAATGAAAAGACTTTCGTACATATTACGGATTTTTTGATTTAATTTTAGGTGTAGTAGTTTCTGAGATAAAGGGGGCAATGGGAAATTATCATATGTTTTCTTTAATGTCTATTAAACTATGTATTTTAAAATTGGAAAAAACATTATGAAAAATATATATATATATTTCATAACGAGTACTTTTATTTGATATGAACCATGACATAGGTACTTGAGAATTGTTTTTAATTGTAAAATTTTCCCCCAAATTGATATTTTTATTTGTTTATAGTTTAGTTTATCCTATAAAATATAATTATTGAAGTTCTATGTTTCGTATTTATTTAAAAAATATATACTACAATTTCGGGGTTAAGGGGGGATTATCAATTTTCTTTAATATCTTTGAAACCATGAATATTAAAGTTATAAATAAAATATGCTTGTACTTTTTATGATAAGCACTTTCATTTGGCACATCACTAAGAGCCCTTAAAAAGTTTTTTTTAAATTTTCCACTTTGCTCCCCAAAATGGAAATATTTCATTTACGCTATGCGTTCGTTATTGGGCCACCAAACTCTTTACATGTATCGCATTTTGACTTTTGCATCTAGTAGATTTGGAGAAAGAGGCTGTGACAGACGGAAAGACAGACGGACACCAGAATGACACTATATGGGTTCCTTTTTTCATCTTTAACATGTAACATATTAAACATGTGCAACGCTAGCTTTAAATTAAGAATTGTAAAAAAAAGAAAACAATATTGTTAAGATATGTCAAGTGTGTATAATCAAGCTGTATAATGAAAGTATGAAGTGACACTCTTCACGCGTCCGCCGCACTCGAGTGGGTGCAAAAAATAAACAAAAGCGAAGTGTAGAGCTTTCGTTCGAATAAAGGGATGTTACACTCGCGTGTGTAAAAGCCCAGAGAACTCATTTTCTTGATGGCTTCCCGCACTAGGTACGAGAGATATCGCGTTTTTATTGAGTCACAGCTCTCAGGTCCCAGTCGCAGTGGGAGTTGATGCTGTGTATTTGAATGTTGAGCGTAAATATAAGCTGTTTTTATCCAAGGGTATAACCATGTACCGATTGCAAAAACATGTACACTTTTAATTATCAATTAATATTTTTTTTTATAAATTAATATTACTATGTACAAAAAAATAATTAAATATATTCATCGGACTATATTCCACGCGCACGCAACGGCTAGTTCAGTCTCACAAAGATTACCGCCGCTGCATGCGCGCGGTGAATATAACAACATAACAACAAAGCTGCTTTGTTGTTGTACTGTCCTCATGTTATTATAAAAAAAATATTTTTATTTACACAGTTACTATTTATAGATACTCATATTTTATTACAGTCGGTAGCAGCAATATTATTATTGAACTTAAATTAAAAATGTAAAATGTTAATCGTGGTTTTAACGACAGACGTTAGTTTCAACTTAGTTTTATTTCTGACTTGTAAATCGCAAATCCCGTTCTGTGGTTCTCCATCGCAGTACTGAAACAATACGTCTCTAGTACATAAATACTAACACAATCCTGCACTACAATACAATTCGTACTACGTCTGTATTTGTGCTACGACAATCGTGAAATTATTTTAGAAGAAAACATCAGCGTGAACCACGGAGCTTTTTGTGACGAATGCGACAACTTTCCTTTATTCACAGAAGCAGAGCTTTCTTATTTGTTTAAAATTACTTTATTCATTAATTCTAGAGTTTATAGCGTTTTATTTAGATTCCTAGTAAGTATATTAGAAGTTTTCATATCCACTGGCATATATTGTATAGCATAAAACATTGATTTTATGTATATTAATTTCATAACATCTGAATAAATTATATTGGATATTTGTAATATGTTCATAAGTTCACTAAAGGTCATATTATACAATCCATGTACCGAAAAAAGGTCAAAGGTACATAATTATCTTGAATAGCTTTTAAAAAGAAATGCGAATATCTTTGAACACACTTATTTGACTATAAAGTTAACAATTTTTATTTAGGTGTTTGTGCATAAAAATAAAGTGTGGTTATTTAAATTATTCTTTCCAGATGTTACTATTTTGCACCGGATTCATCTAGACAACTCTAAAGTTAGTCAAGACAATTCGCAGATGAACTTGTGTATATGAATATTGTAATTTAAAGAACTTTTAATTAGATAAAGTTGTAAGTGTATCTTCTACTCTGAAGTTGTGCAACATCTTCTAAACCAATACATCAATGTATTTCTTTTGAGGTTTACAATTAATAAAGAACCACCAATTTGCTACATTTGCTTTGAAAATTGTAAAGTGGGTACATATGTTTTGATCTTGAATCTAGTACAATGATGAAAAGAATGTGTTAGGATATTTACACTACTCGATATGGATAGCAGGCCAGCCTGAGAACGTCGTTGACCGATGATTTCCGCAAATTCAGCTATCTAGTTATAATGAAAAAGAACTGGTGGCCAACAACGAAGAAGGTGTTGAGCAAAATCTATAGCTAACATTTGTCTCACAAATTATAACAGCTCCGTTTTTCCTACCTGGCTACGGAATCAAAAAAGATACTGTTTTGTTTAATGAAGAAAAAAACAAAACATAAAAATAAATAAAAATTCGTATCTTTTCCATACGAATGTAAAATCTTAAGCTCATTCTTTATTCACTGTTTATATTACGAGTACTTCGATGTTTACACTAGCTAGATGCTTTATATATATATATGCTTTATTTTTATTTATTATATATGCTTTATATAAGGATTAATCACAATTAACTGCTTTATGACTGCATTATGATTGTGTTGCATCATGTGAAATTTTGTGAACTAAATGATTATGATTATGACTAGAGGTCGTAGTTATAGACATGACTATAATCTACACACCCCTATTTCATTTCATCCCTTATTCCATATTGTATAGAACCACGTAAATTTTTACAAAAAAATATATTGTCTAAGCTGCCTTAGGAAACAGAAATCATTTATCCTACGTCGGTGTGTTTGTTTGTCTGATTGGTCTTTTAGGCTTGAACTAAATAATTGAGTCATCAAACAGCACTGGGAGAAGGGTTTCCTTAAATATTATGGTTATTCACTATCAGAGAACAATGGATGACCCAGACAGTCATAAATAAACTACGAGGAATACGAAGAACAAAAAATATGCGTTTACCTAATCACGGTAGGACGATATGACAGGAACCATTACATTAGTAGTCTTACTTCCGCATACTTTTCATCTATTATAATATCTCAATCATACATTACTATACTGACGGTGAACGCTTTTCTCAGTGTGGCTAGCATCAATATATTTGTAAAGCTTCAGACATTGTAGTTTAATATTCTTTTAATAATTCAGTAACAAATACATCTTTTGAGGACTAAAAAAAATATTTATATAATGTTCAAAATGAATGCTGTTTTGTGATAAACGTATTATTGGGACGTGCATGCCTTCATTGTTGATGTGTCCCATTTGAAAAGCGAGAATTTGATTTTAAAATCAATGATGATTATTATTGTTTTCTATTACGGAGGGTTTTCTAAATATATCGTAAAACTTAAATTTAATGAATATCGATGACATTTATTAAGTTAGTATTTATTTACGTATAAAATATTTTACAATAGTCCCAAAAAAATTATTGGCTGTACATTAAAAAAAACGAACTTAGTTAAATTATTTCACATGTAATGAAAATTATTATTATTATTACACTCCCTTAGTTAACTTAAATTTTGTATACACATTATGACACATTATATGTAATTCTTCCTGCAGTCAAACTGTTGAAACAGTTTTGCAGGGTATTGCAGTACGTTATTGTATTATATGCTTAATAAATAAATAAATTAAAATTAATTAATTAAAATTAATTACTAAAAGGGCAATTTAAGTAACTAATTTTAACTAAACCAAATAATGAAAGCAAAAAAATTATCGTATTACTTAAGGTCTAAATGTTTTAAAATATGTTTAGAACTTATATTGAATAATACCCACCTATAAATAAAATACTAAAAAAAATATCATTCATATTATTCATTATAACCCAACCCAATAATAATTGTTTGCACTGTAAAGAAGGGTGACAAACACACGTTCATATGGAAACTAAAAATCTTATTGGATTATTCGTTTCGCGCCATGATGCCTGTTATTTTTTCCGGCCTACTGTAGTTTCATTAAGAATAAAATAAAATCTCTAACTTTGAAGTTAGAACCGTTCGTTTTTTGGAAATTGACTCGGTTCGTAGTAAGCATAAAATAATAAGACGAGTTAATACAAAATCTTTGTACTCAAAGTGATTCGCGTTGACGTTAAAAAAAAAATTATTTTTAGAATAACGCTACTTGCAAAAATGTGCTAGAACATTCTTGCAGCGAAATAATGAGGTATATTTTCATATGATTTACAGTAAAAACATCCAACCTTGAAACGATGTAATTCTTTTTAGTTCCATATCAAAAGTGGTAAAACGAAATATTTATGGAATTAATATACGTCTGTATACCTGCCTGTAATTTTCGCGATCGTTTTACGTTGAAAAGTGAAAATTTGTAGAGAAAATAATAATTTGTAATTATTATTCAAAACAGATGACACTGCACTACTTACATAATTAGTGTAGTTGTACTTAATAATAATCTGCGAATTGATTTTAGGCAGCCAAAAGCAATAATAAAATTATTGTGTTAACCAAGGAGGGTGTACTAAAAATTATTATTACCAATTAGCCGTTAAACTAATTGGTATTTTTTAAGAAATATTTTTCCATAATTCTTTGGTTTACTTTGTAACAACATAAATATTTTCGGAATTGAAATAACCTATAACATTCTAACAAGTCCTCTACCCAGTCAGTGAAAATCTCACCAAAATCGGTTCAGCTGTTTCGCAAATTGATGAGCTGGACAAACGAACAAACAGACAGACAAAAATGTAAAAAACACAATTAGTTTGGATTTTAGTGACGTATTTGCACATAAAGATCTGAGCATAAGAAAAGTCTTTATTTCGAAATGACAAGCGGACATTTAAATTTGATTTATTTGTACGGATTAAAAATGTTTTTATTGAACATTGTCAGTGGGGCCACGAACCCAAATTTTACTTCTTAAAACAAAGATCGTTGGTCCCAATATCTGAGTGGAGACATGAGTACTTGGAAATCCTAGTAGCAGACGCCTAGCGAAGCTTGTTCACCCAAAGAAGAAATAAAGACTAAATACGCGACATTTATTTATAAAATAAAAATAATTATCATAAACAAAATAATAAATATAAAATATAATAAGGATAAAAACCTCAAAGGCAATAAATCACAAAATATTCTGCCAGGATATGCCAGTGAGTGGAATGTTTTTTTTTACTAAATGCCTATATATTACGTGTATTTCTGTTTATTACAAGAAATATTTATTGTTTTTTATTTGTGTACCTTTGTGAAACCTTTTAACAATCACAATACTGTGAATCGTGTAGGTATAAGAAAAATCCACAAAAACAGTAGAAATATCCACAATTCCTCAAAGACACACGTTTGCTACACGTTTTTTTTCCGATCAAAGGATCTTTGTTATGCAAAATTTTTGTTTGTTCGTGGGTCGCTCCAATAGAAACATATTTAAAGTGAAATTTTTATATTCGACGAGACGTCTCGATTGCGAACAAGGAGGCTAATTGACAATAGCGATCGCGGGACGCTGTCTCGCCTCTCGAATCACAAATTAACTTTGAGACGTGACTCTCTCGGGGAAAGCTGTTTGTAGGTACGCGAATATGGATTTATAGATTTGGCGATCGTTACAATATTTATCGTATAACGTGATGTATTAAAACTTATACACATGCCTTTATTGAGGGACCATACTGGTAGTGGGTCACGTGCTGAGATTTGGATATTTTTAGAAAAATGTTCACACGCGTTTTCTATTTATTGATTGTTTTTTTTTTTAATTCAAATGGTTGGTCTTTGTTTTTAAGCATTGTTATTGGAAGACCAAGTATTTGGCTTGTCCATATTGTGAGTTTTTTCTCGGTAATCGTTAGTTTGCACCACTTTCTTACTTGAAGCTCTTTGTTTAGGTCGTAAGTTGTATGTACGTGTTTGTAAAGTTCACACAACGTTCAGCCAAACACTTTGTTTAAATATAAAATAATATAATAATATCTTGGACATCCCACACAGCGCCATCTAATCCCAAACTAAACAGAGGTTATATTATATTTAATTATTTTTTCAAATGAACATCATATATTTAATAATTTTTGCCTTAAATCTGTAGTTTTTTAAATAAAATAAAATAATCATAAACTAGTCTAAGAACTTGCTCTGAGGTGAGGTGAGTCATACTCATATCTATTATATAATGCAGAAAACTGTATTAAAACCAGCTCATCCGTTTCGAGAATAATATTTACTGCAGCGCTTTCTGATGGCCTATGATTGAAAACATATCTAAAAACTTGTTCTGGAGTAAAATGTATGTACCACGAAAAACGCTCTAGAAATTGACCCAGTAGTTTCTGACGTAAATAGTGCCACACATACACATAAACACACAACCACTTGCGTCAAATTATGTCTACCGTCTCCGTTCTGTCGTGGGTAAAAACTGCGATATCTGATGACGCGCGTCTCAGCGACATTCTATTCATACTTATATCGCCTCGTACCGGGTGTGAGCGAGCGCGAATCGGTCTAAATAGTTATGAAGCACTTTATGTGTTTATTTTACTGTGACTGTAGTGAACTGAAATGATATCGAACGAATACACATACGAACATAAAAGAAATCGAACTTGGCACCGTCCGTTGCTGACATTTAGTAAAATCGGATTACGTAATTTAAACTGATTTTGAAAATGTAGCTGCGGGCGACCTAATTACTTGCGCTTCCTCGTCGTCAGGTCATCGCGAGATGTCGCATTAACCAATTATAACTCAGTGAAACGTCCTACTTTAGAATTTAGCCAAAACTTCTGGCATAAATTACAGTGAATAGACCTTTCTTACGTCATTGTTTGCGTTTGTATTATACTTATATATTTCTGATGATATTGGTATGTAGGTCGACGTAGTTTATCGACACTTTATGATGAAGCGTAGCCAATGTCACTCTTCAGCTCACAATATTCAAACATACAAACATGCAAGCTTTCATCACTAATAGAAGCAGAGTTCACTGGCAGTTTTTAGTTTATAAAAGACAGACAAATAGACGGACAAATAAACAGACAAAAAGTAATCTATGTCACTCTTAACAATCTCGTTTTTTTATTTATGTCTGCAAAGTTTCATTGCAATCGGTCGGTACGAGTATTGGTGCTGGCGGGGAGCCTGTATAAATACCCGCCGATAAGTAAGAAAGCAACGAGACACTCCAGAATTTTCATATAATTAAATGGAAGTACTAATTGTTTTTAAGGTAACAAGTTTCAGTGTGTACTGTTTAGGTTTAGATTTAAAAATATTAAAATTATAATGGAAGCACTTTTATTGTTTTAAGCGTTTACAATGGTTTTCTGAATACTTCTGAATACTACAACATATCAGTTTCACTGACGAATTATACTTATTGTCTTCATCACAAAGTCTTTAGGTAATGCTTGGCATGGCCAGGTTAGTTCTGCTAGACTTCAATAGTAAGGGTCTGAACATAACAATTCTAGAATCCTGTCGGGGTTCAAAGTTGAGGACAATCGATATGACCTCTTGTGATTTTATATAACAACACCTGATCAGAGATTCGTGTATCGTGATAGCCCAGAGCGCAACGAACCTGTCTTAAATTTATAAGGCCCCGTAGGGCCATGGTTCGAATCCGGGCGTGTACCAATGAGTTTTTCTGACTTAAGTACCCAATATCACTGACACCGTGCTTCGGAGGGCACGTTAAGCAGTCGGTCCCGGACGCTGTCAATAGATGGCGGTCGTTATAGTTCCCAACCCGCAGTGGAGCAGCGTGGTGAACTTAAGCTCCAAGCCTCCCTCGTCACCCTGGGGGAGGCCTAAGCCCCTGCAGTGGGGTAAAAATGGGCTGATGATGATGATCATAGATTCAGAGAAGATTTTCAAGAGAAATGAATTTAAAATGAGCAAGCCATGAACCTAGGAATACCTAGACGCAGCATCACGAACTAACTGTCGATGTACCCTTAGTAAACCAACTAGCTATGTACGCACGCGTCAACTTGAACACGCTCATACCATAGTAAATATATCGACCGCCAGTATGCTGCAAAGTTCCACTCACATAAACTTACGCGACCGCCATTACAGTGCTTCATTCAATTGATTGTTCTGTTCAGTGACAGAGGGTCTAGAGTTTTTATTACGTCTATAGAGCAAGTCTATCATTATACGAGATCCGTAATTTTTATCTTGGTGAAAGAAAACTAAAAGCTCGATTTATATTTTTTGATGTGATGCTTAAATTTAGGATTCCAAACGATTGAACAATATTCCAAGCAAATTCTCTATTAATCTCATTAATGAGAATTTGTTTATAGTTATTAATTTAAGAAAAGAAAAACACGCATAAGTTGTATGTTTTTTGAGAGTGGCTGTCATAGCCGTCATATCACAGAGAAAACCGATTTTAGACCTCAAATTGTACTAGTGATAAGGAATGTTTTCTTTGGTATTGCAATTTCAATATGAAACGTACTTTATCGCAGTCGAATATATCAATACGTTAAAATTTGAAGTATAGATAAAGGAATTTATGCATTAGTTTGCAAAGAATGTCTGTGTTAGAGTCCTATCCCCTGGGTCGTATATAAAGTCGGTCGTGTTAATATTTGTATACATACTTTTGTCCTCACTTATTATTCTTGTAAAGTATTAAAATAAGATAAGAAGCAAAATAAGGTAATATCTTTATATTATTCTTATAATCTTTGGACGTAAAACACAAGGCTTACCGAGCAAAAGAGGCGCTGGGCTCGGCCGAATCTCGGCGAGCCATTAAGTTTTATTTCTGTACAAAACTTGGATTTGAATAAGCCAAGGTTTGCAGTTTTAGTAAAACCCTGCGGATTTCCCGAAAAAAAAAAACTGTAAAAGAAATGCTGAAAAAGTTTTCTGTGGCCCCAATGCTCACGTTTCTTTAAGAACCTTTCAGTTTGACAATCATGGAATAGGTTGAAAGTCAATTTAGTTAATATCGTTTTGCATTACATAAAAGTCTACTTTTATTATAAAACAAAGTATGCGTGAAGCATGATTGTGCATAATCGTCGTGATGTATAATATTTTTCTAACAATGTGATATAAATATCTTTGAAGAGGATTACATTTAAATGTTTCTATAAACACGGGACAAGAAGATGGCAGTGCAAATGGAAGCGAAAAAATGTATGAGAGTTAACTGACAGTTACAGCAATTCGTAAAAACAGACACAACTAGATGCGAGCGGTTAAAAGTGAATTGTTTTAAGATGGCCTTTTCCGCGAAGTTGAATATGCCTCAAGGAAGGCCAACGCTAAACGGTTAGAGAAATTTGTAAACCGTTAACGTCTTTTATTTGTTAAAAATCACATAGTTTTATTTACAATAAGCAAAATATAGAAACGTTTAGGTATAGACTAATATTATAAAGAGGAAAGATTTGATTTTGGTTTGTCTGTTACGGGGAAATTGAATAACAACTAAACTGATTTTTGAAATTCTTTCACACATTGAAACTAGCTACATTATCAGCGAGTAAGTAACGTGGGCTATATTTTATTTTCAAACTAGCTTTTCGCCCCCGGTACCGTTCGCGTGGACTACACATTTGTACCGGGACACGTATAGTGTTTTGCTTAGATATAAGTAGTTTGTAAACTGAAGAATGACATAGGCTACTTTTTATCCCGGAAAAAGGGGTCCCGGTACAACTGTATAGTCCACGCGAACGGAGCCGTGGGCGGAAAGCTAGTTGTAAACAAATTGAAAGATATATTTGAAATTATCACTAAAATTGCTTTTAATTAAATTGAGCAATAATATAAAAGGTATAACACCCTTGGAACAGGTGCCGTTGATAATCTGAAACGCGGGAACATAACACACCCTTCCGCTCATTTGCGTGAAAGCTTTCGCGCTGTGTACGGCAATTTGGCACAACCTACTGAAAATGTAACACTCCAGCCGCCGACGGTTTCATGTGGGCCTCAATGGGACTCGGGTAACATATGCTCGTGTTAGATTCACTGATAAACCTTTTAGAATTAAATTTGTGAATACATATGAGTATTTTATTATGCATATATTTATTATGTGACATTTTATAGACGTGTAAAGTTTTAAGAAAATAATGTAGCGTATGTGTCTGGCTGTTTATCAAACTGGCCATACACAACGTTGTATGTTAAGTATTTTAGATCTAGAATATCAATTTAAATAATAGATTTGGATAGAGAAATAAAAATAAACGAGGAGTGGAATTTGCGGGGGAACAATAATAATTGTTACGCGATTAGTGAGTCTATAATAAAATTGTAATATTTTATACTCGATAATAATAAAACGTGAAGTTCAGTCATTCCAGTTGTATTTTTACGCCCCCAATAGGAACGATTCCTACATTAAATTTTATTCAACAAAGCACTGTTCGAGTTGGATAATCTTAACAAGATGCCGCGTCTCGTACTTTGAAACGGTCAAAAACCCGAGCAGTGACAGACCGTTACGTCATTAACATTCTGTTTTTCGTTTTAAGCAATTGTATTATATGAGAAAAAGAAAGAGAACGATAATGACATAATGATCTGAGAAAAATGTTAAGCAACGAGATACAAAGTGTATTTCTTATGCTCACATTTCTGTAATTGCAACGCTATCTTGTTCTTCCTGATCTCTGGATATTTATCAGGAGTCCGTATTTCCATAAGAAATCCTTGTAATTTCTCTAAGGTCCGTCTGCCTGTCAGGAGTATACCAGGCTAAAATTTCGATCTTTTGTTAATATTTGTAAGCGTTGCGTAGGCGCAGTATTTTAAAATCCGAAAAAAAAACACAATTATGATAGTACATGCACAGCGAGGGCAAAAAAAATTGATACCACTTCGAGTGGGATCTCGTCGAATTGATGCAAACTTCATTTTTTTCTTGAAGTTTTTGATGGTTTTGCAAAATTAGGACAAGGTACGAATTTAGTAAATGTTATAACGACTGTCTAGCGTCAACTAGTTCACTAGTCGCAGCCGCATAGTTATATAATTGAAATTAATAGCCGTACTTGGCCGATTTTTGTTTTGCCTAAATTTTCTGACGCCAATAGATTTTAAGTTAAGTAAGTGAAGTTTAAATGTTCATTAATTACCTACTATATTAATTTTCTTTTCATATGGTAAGGATATTTTGTAGGAAAGATTGTTGTTTATTTTTTAATCTAGCTTTTTCATGTCTTTATTAATAGAGTTAGGTAAGGTTTCCTCAGAACTAGGTAAAGTGAGGATAGGAGACTGTTAACTTCCACCGTTAGTAATATTGTTATAATTATATATTAAAATATACTGTGATTGATGATTACATTCAATATTGTTATAAAACACGATATTTCTTAATTCAGTGGATAGATCTAGAATAATCTTAAATTACTTTATTCACAATGCTAGGTATTGATAACTTTGGAAAAATAACTCATTCATACGTATATAGTTATACGCTTATGACTCAGAGTTCAGTTTTTTCGCGTTATTTGTATATACGTATAACACGATATTGTTTCAAAGCGCGCTAGTCCATTCGGCCCTTGAGTATTTAACTTTTTTTAAAGTTTTTTAAATTACAATTTTGTTGACAAGTAATATAATTTCTATGATCTTCAAAAAATAAGAGATGAAAGGTTAATAAAATAATAAATTCGATATGTGATGCATAGTTTTGCTTAAAATTAAATAATAATTTGTTACGATTGCTTTATGCAAAAACGCATTACATATAAATGATTTATTCTTTTTAGTATTTGTTTAACGCTTCTTGCTGCTATTTGATGACAGCAGCGACAGTTACATGGTATTTCTATTGAATAATACGTTACTTTGTCCGCTAGAATGGGTCTTTTGTCTTCGACTGAGGCCGTTCCTCAAGTTACGTCAAATTGCATTCCCGCGCTAAGAGCTTTTAGGGAAATGAGTTTCAAACGTACTTTCCTATATAAAATGACATATGTTGAACCTTGTCTATAGTAAAAGAAAAAATTACAAAAATAAAAACATTAAAAAAAAATATGTACGTATATAACTTTAATGATCCTCCTAATGTTTCTTTAATACGTAATTTTTTTATATATTTACTTTTGTTATATAAATATATAAATTTACTTAAATATAAAATAATCACAATACGGCTTTAAAAAAATGGACATAGAAATGATACGATTTATAAAAACTAATGGACGTAATCGAATTTGTGTTGACATAGCGACTTACAAAGAAAAACTTTGTCACACATGAAATTTGATTTATAAAACCTATGTTCGTAATCTACATTGTTTTCAAGATACAACAATTCCATGTAGGTAGAATATTATTGTAGGTAGGTAGGAAAATTAACTTCCTCGTATTATTTTGGATTTTTGCCCATGATGTTTGTTGATACTGGTTACAAGAATACAAATCCATGATCCTAAAATAATATGAAAGCTGTTCATATTACTATTATTATATTTACAGCTGTTTGAAAGCTGTTGTTCTGAAATATAGTTTAAAACCGGGCTCATATATCGACCAAAAGTTGGCGATTGACATAGAGAAACACTCTTCTTACACGTGTGATTGAATAGTGCCACACTATATTAATAGTAGAGTTTTGACAAATGTGTGGGTCCGCCTTAACGCGCACAGTAGACATATAATTTTAGTTCACTCACATGAAAGGCCATAAGCCGGACTAGGAAAGCTCTAGTAACATTATGCTAATGAAGTATATCGAAAATTTTGTTGATCGTTTTTCTAAAGTGGTGCTAGTAAACAAACTATATAGGAAGACGCCAAAGGCACTCTGTAATATCGCCAGACCCAGTGGAATTCAATTACTCACAGGGATTTTCTCCCTCATCTTAAATAAGTTAAGCGCTGCTGCACCGATTACTGTCGTTTATTTAGAATGCTGGAATTTAATCAAGTCTTACGTTATGATGTATTTATTAATTAAAAAAAATCGAGTAATTTAATTTAAATTATATGCACCTATCAATGTCGTTCCTTTATTCTTTTTAGCTATGGATGTAGAACAAAACTTCGCCGCTACAGGTTTCCTGACCTGCATTGTTAATCATTGTAAACAAGGTCGATTTACTACGATCCTAGTGTAGGGATCAAATTAACATGGCAATGTAAATACTGTATGCTAACGTTGTGTAAATAAATAAATCACCAATTACCATATATATCAGCCCATTATGCCCCACTACAGGGGCTTAGGCCTCCCGTAGGGATGAGGGTGCTTGAAGCTTAATCCACCACATATTTTCGTACTTGTGGTATGATTATTATGCAATATCTCTTTGTGCAATTTGAGCTAACATAAATGACACGTTCTCGACCTACTTATAAAATATCTTCATATGCACTCTTGTTTATGGTTACGCTGCCACTACCCTTTCTACATTGTTTCAAGATTCATAATGTTGGCTTTGTCACATCATATTAAGTATCTTAGCACAATAATAGTGGTGCATGTTCCTATCTAGATTTAAAATAACGAACTGGTGATGGTTTGGTTAAAAGTTATTGCGAAGTACTCGAGGTGAATTTGCACAAATATGTTACTCACAGACATGCATCTTCCTCAATTGTTTTTAAAATTTGTAAATATAACGTTCTTGTTAAACCTTTGTATATTTTTCTCTTATTTAGACTTCATTTGTTTGTAAATTGTAGTTGGTACGACATGTAACTTCAGTGTTTGTAGCAGCGGGTTTCTGTTAATTAAACGCGCAGGCAGGGCGAGTCGTTGATGAATGTGTTTTCGCTCGTGTAGGATCACCATTATTTGAAAAATTTAAATTAAGAAAATAGGAAAATTATAAAAAAAAACACAATTGAAATAATAAAAAATTTTAATATTTAACCAAATTTCAGTATGTGCCTACCTTGTGCATCTTGTATATTTTTCAGCAATGACATGAAAATTAGTTTTAGATGTATAGTCGTCTATGTGTTTATTAGCGTACATTAATTTCATAACAACTTTAAAATGCAGTATTTAAAAAATTATTTAAACAGAACGGTTAAGTAAACATTTCACAATTCACAAACAATTAAATTATAAGACGCATGGAAAAAAGGGATGTAACAAACTATATATGTATATAAATATAAAGTATAGTTCCAAATAGATATGGCAAAGAAGTTGTAACTTATTAATATTAGGCAATTCATCTGACTTTTGATATTAATGTCGAAAATCATGCTTCGCTTAATTGTAACTGAAAGTCCATGTTTACTTACATATATATCAGAACCAGTAAAGTTATTACAAAATTATTATAATAAAATAAATATATTAGGACTATAAAAACTAAAAAATGTCATATGTAGAGGTTGAAAAAAAAAATTTAAAAAAACACTTAAGAGTTGTATCACAAAATCGCACAATGTCCATACGGCAGCAGGCAGTCTGTCGGCCGAGGTGTTTCGTCGCGTCATTTATAAGTTATTAAAATAAATATATTTGAGCAAATTTGAGCAAACAAGCTTTCCTTCCCTGTGCAAAAAATTGCCGTTGCAATTCAGCGCGGCTATGCGATGAGCGTCATGGGCACATTTGCGTCGGGGGCGACGAGGGGTGGATTATTGGATTAGTTTTATTTTTTATTATTATTATTATTTTTGAGCAAATATTTAAACCACTAAAATCAGATAAAAATAAATCAGAATAAGCAACTATTGAACTTTCCTACTGATAATTTAGTTTGATGATATTCCGTCTAAAATATCAAAAATAAAATATATTTCGATGCAATGATTTCGTTAGATTTGCAATTTTTTACTGTCATTTTGTGTGAACATTGTAAAATCTGATTAATATACTTCCAAGAAAAGTTTATATTCGTATTCAGTATTTTTATTTAATATTTTTACTTATTCTCCATAGGTAAAAATTAAATTCAGTAATTTCCAAAACACAAAATTCCTAAAAAGCATATCAGGAAGTAAAGATTTTACCAAACTTAGGTGTTAAAAATCTAAGTTAATCTAAATACACTTCCATGAACAGGAATTAAACTTTCACGTGTATGCATTATTTTGATTCAAATGTTTTGACAACACAATCATAATTTAAAAATCCGTTGAATCTGGGCTAACTATGAAGAAACTGTGAAACGACTTCTAATAACAATGAAAGAACGGAAAGATGACGGATTGTGATTTACTTTTTCAAAATGGCAGCCACTTTGAATTCGGATTTGATTTTGAAATCATTTAGAAAGGTATTTTGTAGGAATACAATAAATAATTGTTCCAGGAAAACGAGAACCATATATATGGTAACCTGACTTAAGTCAATATTCGCAGTGTAAGTGATTAATCACCCGCAAGCTGACTGGAAACGTTTCTTGCGAACACACAGCTTCGTATCAGAAACATTGAGAAATTAATATGATATACATGGACATGGAATTTGGATTGACCTCCTGATCCTGGAGCTTATTTTAGATTACACTGATGTATGATTGTATTTCTGATTCATTTACAATGAGCAATGAAAGATTTAAAGTATTCAAATACTGATGAAGTGCTTACAAATCCTATCAAACTATTTAACGGTAATAATGCCCCACTTATTTCTGACGAAGTTTATAAAATTTACGCGATAGATATGATAATTATTTTGGCAGTGCGACTCAGTGGAAGCAGCGGAAAATGTGTTGTGATAGCCCAAAGCGCAACGAACCTGTCTCAAATTTATAAAGCCATGGTTCGAATCCGGGCGTGTACCAATGAGTTTTTCTGACTTAAGTACATAACTATCACTGACTCCGTGCCTCGGAGAGCACGTTAAGCAGTCGGTCCTGGGCGCTGTCTATAGATGGCGGTCGTTACAATGCCCAACCAGCAGTGGAGCAGCGTGGTGGATTTAAGCTCCAAGCCCCCCTCATCGTGGGGGAGGCCTAAGCCTAAAAATGGGCTGATGAAGAAGCAGCAGGCAGGTCGCTAGTATATTATAACCTTAATTTATAGTTAACCCTTAAGAGAGAAAAATGGTTAAATTGGTATTTTACCTTCTGATTGGAAATTGAAAATGAAACGTTTCACTGTTTTTGTGGCATTGTAAAATAACCTTTAATAAATGCTAAGCTAATACATAAATGATAATCCTAGCGAGCGAAAGCGCCGGCGGCGGTCGCTAGTAAGGTCTGTCCGTTATATTAGACCTCGGTACACCGAAAGGCAAAAGAGGAACGAAATAGACAAATTAAAATATATTTATTGAGAGCAAACAAAAACTTATCACATGCAACAGAAACTTATGACAAACATTCTTCATCACTCGACGTATCCTTCGATCACCACTTGTATTCGTAATAAAACGTTCTATTTTGTCATTTAATTACTCCGTGAAGCGTCGAAATAAACTGATAAATTTTCGCTGAAACTGTACGCAGCACGAGAAACCCGTCGGTTTTCTTTGTGATGGTCGGCATGTGCAGCGGCTTTCTTTGTTGATTTTTTGTCTGAGTGCTTTGGCGGCGTCTCAAAGGGTGTGGGTACTTTGTAATACAAAAACTCATTGATTAGCCACCTCTCGGCCACGACGCATCTTTTAATGACGTAACCGCAAGGTAACTCCGATCGGTCGAGTGGTTAGAGATCCCAACTGCGGAGCTAAAGATAACAGGTTCGATTCCCGCCCGGAACAAATATTTGTTTGCACGAACATGTATATTTGTTCCGTGCTAGGTGTTAAAAAGTATCTATATGTGTTTTTAAATTATAAAAAGAGCATTTAAGTATGAATACCAGTTGTCTAGTACACCATAATACAAGCATAATATTGCAGATGCCGCTGTGTTCGATGTCTCAGGTATTAATATTATATTATGAATTAAATGCCAAAATGTTACATAATCAATAAACTTCCTATATAGTAGATATCATTTATCATCTGCAGGTTTAGTATCGAATTTTATCGAAAGGAACTGTCATAAAATCCAGTTTTAGTATACTTTGTTTAGCAGAATCAGGACAGCTGCTCTGAGGATAAACAGAATACGGCGCGGCCTGAGCTATAAATCGTGCTCCTGCATGAAAATTAAATAGCAGAGATTAACCGTGGAGCGAAAAATATTGCTGACACAGCGCACCGCCACCGTTTTTATTGCCGAAACGGAACCGAATTAAAGTAAAATATACTTCACTTACTGTATTCGTGGCTTTGCTCGTGTCAATGTCGCATTATTGTTTGAGTTAGCACTTCCAAAATCTATATAAAAGTATTATAAATTTGAAGGTTGTGAGGTTGAAGATGTCGTGAAAGCCCGAACACAGAGAACCTGTTTCAAGTCTACAAGGCCATGTGGCCGTAGTTCGAATTCGGGCGTGTACCAATGAGTTTTTCTGATTTAAGTACATTAAATATCACTGACTCCGTGCCTCGGAGAGTACGTTAAACAGTTGGTCCCGGTTGCTGTCAAGAGATGGCGGTCGTTACAATCCGCCAACCCGCATTGAAGCAGCGTAGTGGATTTAAGCTCCAAGCCCCCTCATCTTGAAGCGAGGCCTAAGCCCCTGCAGAGGGGTATAAAAAGGGTTGATGGAATGGAAAGGTTGAAGGTTCCCACGGGATATAAAATTTGTTCTCTGTAATAGAGCATTTAAACGACGTGATTTTTACATGGAAATGTTTAACTGACGGAGAGTAACATAGGTTACTGTTTATCCTGATTGAAGGTTCCCATTGAACATTTTCTTTTTACGTCGTAAAGAAACAAACAATGAAACGACATGAAACTGTCTATGGGATGCAAATCTAATCAAAATTCGAAATAAATGACGAGTGAGCTGCGTGTTGTGAAATTGAAATGATAGTGGAGTGAAATTCAAGAAAAAAAAACGAGTGTGGGGGAAACGGAAAAACCTAGTTACATATAATGAAGATATATATAGGAGACGGGTGGAACCGCAGGAAAAAGCTAGTAAATGGCTAGTAATATGATCATGTGTTAATACCATGGAAAATACCGGAATATATTTCTAATACTTCATCCGTTAGCCATATCAGGAGTTATATCTGACAGCATAGTTTTCTAATATGTATTCCAGTGTTTTGTTTCACTTATACGCTTCACTCACGCCATGATTCCTTCTCTGTAAGATTTTCACGTATTGCTTAGATTCTTGATATTATATCGGAACTTTAGTGTTATGTTTTAGTGCAAATAACATTTCTGGTTGAGACAAACAACACAAAATTACAGAACACATCTTTTTGTTTTATTATATGTTGTTATCTTTTGTTTATTTACTATTTCATTTTGCGATTATTTGTTATTATATGTGTAATATTGCGTATATCACGTTTCGTAATTGGGTGTCTCTGTAAAATATAGTTTTTAAGAAAATAGAAAAAAAGTTGTTTTCATAAGATATTAGATTTAGGATTTACATACATAGGATTGAAACTTGTGTAAATGTAAAAATTTATATATTTTGTAATATTGAATAATATTACAAAAACTACTGATACATGGTCGAAACATTTTTCTAAAGAGGTTATTAGAAATGTAATTATAAGGGAAAATATGGTTTGTGACTTTTTTTTTTTTATTTTAATTTCAGCTACCATAGACTCGAAGTCCATGTTCTTATATGAGATTTATTACTAGATTTTATGAGCAAATTTAGCACATGCACCGCGTTTGCAGTGTTCTCTTGCGTCAGTGAGTTTGCCCTACCTACATCCTTTTTCCTATCTAATCATATATATATACATGCATATTAAGTTTTTTTTTTGTTTTTTTTTTATACTTTTTTTTTCCTCTTTCTTATAAAATGTTTACATTTATGACACTTTTATGATTTAAGCACACCCGAGCTGGCCTAATCCCCCCACGCAGCGCCTGTTCACAGACACGGCGAGAAGAAGCAGCCGTCACCCTGCTCAACCATTTTTGAGGGAACAGAATGACCCGCCACCTCTGCCACTGCGCTTCATGATTTTGAGTGTGCGGCCAACTCAAGTGCTTTACATTTTTGTGAACACTTAAAACTAACTAATTTTGACATTATGAATCTTAATTTAGGGGGAACTTTTGGGGAGCAAATTATAGGATTTCCATATAGCCATTTGGCACCGAAACTTGCCAGCCGGGGAGTTGTGCCTTATCGCTGTTGTTTCGTCATCGCCTCCACGACCGCTCCGTCCCCGCTCCTAATTGCCATTTGTGACTTAAGTCGTTTTAGTATCGGAGGTGTGAATAATTAGTCGTCTCGCTTTGATACACGCTTTGGTCGTTACGAATGCGTGCGAAGAAGCGAGAGCAAAATCGCATATTTAGTTCACAATGAGTTATCAAAAAGTCTAGCCAATCACATTATGCTACGTCGCAGTCAATCATCATCGCAGTCACACTGACTGTGTACGTGGTGTAATTGTGATGGCAGCGGGTTTTCGTAAGCCGTTGACAGTGAAAAAATGTGGTCTCAAACTTCGTCAACTAAAAAAATTGGTTGACTCCGCAGGCCATTCCTGAAACTTCACGCTATTTTCGAGAACAAAGCGCTCGAAAATATCCCTATTAGATAGCTATTGAGATTGAAAGCTATTGCTCAAGCTCAAAATATCGATGTTCATGATTTTTTGATCTCTTCGAGTTCACAATATTTATTTTCTGAGCTCTGCAAGCTCAAAAATAGAATTTCTATAAATTTAGAGTTCTTCGAGCTCAAAAACCAGGGACATATTCAGAGAAAACGTTATTTTGGAAATTTTTGAACTGCGATATCTTTTGAACGCTTTGTTTGATTTCAATGCAATTTCCGGCATTCTATGCAATTTCGTAAACATAAATTTTTTGTATAATATCAAAAATCGATTGGTCGTAAAATCTCGAATTTATGTTAAAAAAAAAACACTTTTTATATTGTAATTGTAATTTATAAACTGTGATATGTTTTGAATGCGTCCTTGGATGTTCATTTTTTTGACGGTATTCAACGCAGTTTTTTATGCACGAATTACGTATAGGAAATTTCAAGTAGATCGGTTGGAAAATCTCAATGTAACCTAAAAAAACCGTTAAAAAATATTTTTTTATTTTTTTGAATATTTTTAAAATAGTTCAACCGAGTGACTTCAAAACCTAATCAGATATAAGTCTCGATAAACCCTTTCGAACGCCGTATCGTGGGTCTTAATCGGTGGATCCGTTCTCAAGATATCGTACGACAAAAAAAAGTTACATACACAAACACATACGGACGTATAGTAATTTTCAGAATGGCTTCTTAAGACCTTAAAACGTGAAGATCTGTTAAAAACTTGATTTTCGAAAATCGGACCCAAACCAATAACTTCCCTTGTATAGCGGGAAGCAGAGGCGGGAAGTTAAAAAAAATCTCTTATATGACTGATTGTTAACACCTGGCGGTCAGGTTTACATTGAGGCCATAACGTAGGGCGAGAGTTAAAATGTTTAGACATCAAAACCAAAACAATCTCCCCTTCTAAGAGTACTCATTAAACAAATCTCCAAGTTATTAAATACAGTGAGAAATTTTGTGTGGACAATTTCATACATAACCATACTATATTCGTTGCGAGAGTACGCTAGGTAAGCAACCGACTACGGTCAGAATGGGGCCGTCATCGTGGATGCGGGTAGCGGAGATTGCGCAGTGCCTTTGTTCCATTCTCGTTGCTGAAGGTAATATTCTCATTTCCGCCGAACATAGAACGCTTTCAGACAAAATTCTGCTGTATCCTCCAGGATATAGCTGGATAGCAAATAGTGCCAAGGAGTTAACCGGGTTCATACTACACTGGAATGGTTTTTAAAGATAGAAAGAATACTCGTGTAACTTAGAAAATAATCCTAGATACTTGTAAAACACCGAAATTTTAAACCTCTATGACAAAAGTAAATATTTTAATACAGTTATTATTAAAAATTGTTAAATTAAATTATTAAGTTATTGAAAAGTAAAAACTTTTTTTTTATATACAAGCACCATTTTCATATTATCTACTTGTTGATATTATAGAATTATAATTGACATTACAAGTTAGTGAAATAAATTCTGATATATGATTTATTTACATTACGAATTTTAGAGCAATATAATAATAACGTATAGATGACAACAACGTGTAGGCCCCAAACTAAGCATTAGCTTGTGTTTTGGGTACCAAGCGAAGACACCACATACATATAATAATCAAGACCCGGTACTAGTATCAATATTTATCATATAAAATACTGACCCGACCTGAGATTCGAACCCGGTACCTCCAGTTTCGTAGGTAGGGTCGGTACCCACTAGACTAAGCGGTCGTCTACTATGTCTAATATATATTAAATTAATGAAAATATTAACAAAAAAAACTTTCGTATGGTAGATCATGGATCGTGAAAAACATGAATCTCGTCGGTTGTTGCTTAGCAAGCACACTTGAAAAACATTCGGAGATATCCGTTGGAGATACACCGCATTTACATTTTCATTTTATAGTCTGGGCTCCCCTGTGGGGTGAATCTGTACTAGCGCCTTGTATACCACGGGTGATATTAAAAACTATATCTCGGGTGGAAAACTAAATTTCCTGACAATAAATCGTTTTCCTGAACATCGAAAGGCAGTAATATATATAACACTCAATTTCGATGAAAATAAGTTTTTAAATTTGAATTTTAACAACATTAAAACAAACAATTTACCTTGTGGTTGGAGATAAGTGATTTAAAACTCGTTTAGAATCAGCCTTCTGGTCTGATTGTTGTAATTTTTTATTTTTCCGATACCTTAGTTTTTAGTCTGTATTAGTCGAACATTTTTGCACTTTTTATGTTGGGTGTTGGACAATAAAGTGTTCAAACAACAGCCGTTTCAAAATTTGTAACACAAAAGTTATGTAAAATAAAAATCAACAGATAGACCTTTTGTTGCTTTTTCAATGATGTTTTATTTAGGTTATGTAAGTGAACTTTGATGTCACAGCACCGACAACGCATTACTGCGAGTGAAACTTTTCTTTTAGTACTGTAATTGGGCAACCTTGCTTGTTCGATCGACGTACGTACTACGTCTGAACCCGCGGTACGTAAAGAGATGTACGCGTTTACGTGGAACACGTTTTGGTACCGCTCAACTTTCATTACATATCTTTCAATTATTTTTCGTCCGTAAGACATGTTATATGATTCTACGGTAAAAAAAGAATTGAAATTACTTCTCGAAATGGTCTTGTATATCTAATCTACCATATACACATTGCATTGACAGCTTACTATATGACGAAGAAAAGATGCGAAGTGGGGTTTCTTTCACTGTAGTTAGTTTAATATAAAGATAAAATGTGTTACTACTTGAAAATATAAATTTGCATATTACGATAAGTGTCTTGTGTTTGTTCTTTGAGAATAGTTGGAACCAAAAATATTTTATGTACGTATATAATGCGTACATAGGCGGCATAAAGCAGTTAAGAAAAGCGTGGAGAATTAGTTCAAACTTGACCGGTTTTTTAAAGTTATTATTCAATAACTTTAAAGAATCAAAACTCATAACACAAACTGGGACAAAGGATTCGTATAAGTCGGGAAATAGGACTAAAACGACATTTTTCGATTATTAACCACTGACTTGTGGTGTTTACCTTCATAATGGTTCATATGTTCAGAAAAACCCATTCCATAAGTTCGGACTTAATTTAAGGCCTAGTTTTGTTTTATTAAGCGACGACAGATGGCGAAGGTCTCGTGTCAATCAATCATTCGTGTATTTTATCCTGAGATTTTATCACAGTGACATCTGTGCATGGAAAATATTGTTGAATATTGTATTAGAGATATCGGAACCAAAAATTAAACTTATGATTTTTTCCACTTAAATGTGTGAATTGTCGATAAACCTTTATACTTTAATCGAGAAGTGAGTTGCTTGCGAAAAATAATTCTATGTGGTCAAAAAATATGAGGAATAATTCATTCTTCGGAAAAATATTTCGAAAAAGAAAATTTCATGATTTCCCTTTTTTTTAATAAATTTAAAAAGTTGTTTCCAACGGAACTTTATTTTTTTAAGTGTTAAGAAAACACCATAATTTGTTAATTTTTTGAATAAATTTTTAATATTGTTAAAAAATGATTTTCTGTGTAGTACTGTTTCGAAATAAAATAATCTCAGCAAATATTTTTTTATAGTGGTAAATAACAATTTAAAAGAATAAGGTTCCGTAGGGAAAATCTATTAAAATTTATTTAAAAAAAAGTGTGGATTTCTTTCTAAAATTTTTTACAGCAGTAAGAAGAAAATAATGTAGGACGGGATTTTAAAAATATAAATCAATTCTACGCAACGCTTTATGTTAAGATATAGGAAATATGAATGTGTTAATATGCAGTCGTAATCTCAGGTAATAATTAAGTAAAGATGACACTGATACACCGATGTCACACGACCGGAAAACAAAACCGTCAAAGCAAAATAGAATATCGTATTCGTTTCTTTGTACTTACTCTTATAAGTTAACTATGAATATGTAGCATTGTTTAAATATGGCATAAAAAATAGCTGCAGGCCAATTTTCGTCTGGCAATATCTAGATGTTGTATACAGTTGAATATTTATTTGCTAATATTTTTGTTCTAGAAATGTTTTATTGAATTCGAGTTCCTCGTTTCGATTACTGTACTGCCAAAGTCGCAGGCGAAAAACACTTTATTGGAAATTCTCAGGAAGGGTATATTAAAAGGAAGAAATTTAATTTCGAACGATATAGTGTTGAGCTTGAGTTGATATCCAGTGAGCGTGACAGATCGCGCGACCTGTCATTGTTTATTGGACAGTTTGACATTAGAAAAAGCAGTCAACTCGTTTCAATGCAATATACTTCGTTGTGGATTGCGATAAATTGTATCGAGTTGAGTTTAAATTAAAATCATAGATTCAAATAGCAATGTATTGTTACGAGCTGTAGGTTCAGATATTTAGGATGCAAGAAACTTACTTATACTTTATTACGAAACAAAATCTCAAACCGTCATAAATTACTTTTATCTCACTCGCAGTTCGCACTTGACTTTCCAAGAAGCTGATTGACTCGCGGTTGAGAAGACAACACAGAAAGTGCAGCCCCGATCGGTTAAACGACATCCTCAGCCTATACTCCGAAGAGCGTGTAGGATTTGATTTGAACGACGACTGGACGCATTGAGGATGCCTCTGCGCGTTGCTGCTTCTGACGGGCGGTACCTTAGGGGCGCCGCCTCGTTCGACGTATGAAAAATAATTGACTCACGGCACCGCGCCGGCTTTTTAAAGGTCTCCAAATCCCCACCCCGCATCATCTCAAAATTTCTGTCATCGTACTTAATTCTATTTTTGAAATTCTTAATATAATTTATCGTGGGAATATTTCACAGCACCAGGCCTAACATTAACCTGATAGCGATGCCGTCTTAAAATTATGATTTCGAGCGACGCAATCACTTTAATTCG
Organism: Luffia ferchaultella; assembly: GCA_949709985.1. NCBI lineage: Eukaryota > Metazoa > Arthropoda > Insecta > Lepidoptera > Psychidae > Luffia > Luffia ferchaultella. The sequence goes on along the minus strand of OX453240.1, from coordinate 4,641,967 downwards.
GACCGCCTCTTAAAAATAATAGAATTTTCACTTGTAATTTATTTTTATCTCGAATTCCTAGCTATTTCTGTACTTGGCCGATGTGTTTGTGAAGTCGCGTGATCATTCGAATACTTACTATAACACATCGACGTGCTTTATATTTAATATATTAAATATCAGTCAACTAACTTAATAACATGTAGAATGAGAAATAATATTAAGAAATGTTTTAACGCCTTGACCCGTTTTTACTCGACTGCGGTGGGTACCTAATGCTTTTTCTTAAATTTTTTCTAACCTGTCACCCTCTCATACGTATTTTTAAAATCGGGCTGTGCTAGTAAATACAATTCGGGATAATGTTGAATTAAATGCACTTATGTTTTTTTCTGTTATATTCAGCCATAGATAGGTACCATACCGCTACAAAATTCTGTGGAGCCGTACCGCAGCATCGCGTTGGTGTGAAACCAGTATCGTGGTGAAGAGGGATACTGTGCAAATGGAGACGCAATTATAGGAATACTCTAAATGAGAGCGGGACGCGACATCAGAAATACATTCAACCCATACTACGAGTAGCTATTTATTTTAATATTTACCTTATTCGTAGTTTATTAACAGGTTACAGTTCAGTTGCTGGACAACTAACTACTCATGTGCGTTCTTTGTACTCACATGATCAACACACCTTCATCAGCCCATTTTTACCCCACTGTAGGGGCTTAGGCCTCCCCAGGGTGATGAGGGGTTTGGGGCTTAAATCCACCACGCTGCTCCACTGCGGTTTGGGGATTGTAACTACTGCCATCTGCGACTGCTATTGACAGCGCCCGAGACCGACTGCTTAACGTGCTCTCCGAGGCACGGAGTCAGTGATAGTTAAGTTAATAAGTAAATATAAAATAACTTAAGTCAGAAAAACTCATTGGTACACGCCCGGATTCGAACCATGGCCCTATGGCCTTATAAATTTGAGACAGGTTTGTTGCGCTTTGGGCTATCACGATTAACACATACACAAACATATTACTACTGCATATAACACATAATAATGTAAATAGGATGTAACGTGGACTGAAGAGGTTCGCTCGGTTACTTTCTGACTTGGTGCCAAGTAGAGATCTGTCTCTGCTAACCCTTTCTTGTCTATCTCGTATTTTTGGAATACTTCATAATGACATATATTGTTTTAGATACTTGTTTCTCAGTTTAAATTGTCCATGTGTGGTGGAGAGTGCTTAAGTGAAAATAATCTGAAATAAAAAGAAACAAGTGCATGTATGCACAAAAATTAAACTTTTAGAAGTAATGCATATTTTTTCGGGATACAATACGTATGTATGACAACATAACAAAGGTATGTATAAAGTTAGAGCATAAGGCGTATCGTAACGAAAAAAAATCCTAAATATACTGCAAGAAAAGTTTCACTTGAAAAAAAATACCTATGGTTCTTATATGTAATTTGTCTCTCGAGTTTTAACCCCTTATATAGGTAATGAGAAGAATCACGAAATTTAATAAATATAAAAACCAAAACTACAATGATAGTATTATGGACAATAAAACTCAGAGCAAAATAGTATAAGTACGGTCATGACCCAAAAAGATTTACTTCATACGAACAAGGACATATTCAGTTTATTCCCTCGCAGTTTCTGACCAGAATCTCTTTGTAAACTGTCATACACTAAGATAAATACGAGCACAGATACGTTTTAATATTGTGCCAGAATATTTGTTCTAAAACAATTTGTTAACAAATAAAGAATTCACAAAGAAATCTAACTGAAAGCATCTTACAAATTACATCATCACCTTTCAGAAAATACATATAAAAAACACTGATCGTGACCAAAGACATTTAATGCGATGTTACATCGACCACAAATTTGACAGTGGATTAGTTTAGAAATTTGACTATTATGGACGAATATATTAAATTGAGAAGTTTGTGGTCGTTGTCGTTATATTTGCCTCTCGATCTCGATGCACAGTCATCATGTCAGTCGACATCGACCGACATGTTGGTCGCATGTGTGTTGTAGCCTGTGGTTGTAGCACATTAAGGAACAGCCTTGTGCTGATAATTGAACGCGCGAAATGTAGTATAATACCTTTAGTAAATTCCCACTCCCCTGGGAATTATTTTTTAGTCCACGTAACCCGTGATTCTATGCTGCGATTAGCTGTTGCCATTTATTTTCCTATATGCCAAAGTAAACTTAACGTACCTACAAAATAGTACCATCCATGTTCCGGTTAAATAAAAAAATAATAGATAATTTTATGATAAAGAAAATATTAACGGTTTAGAGTTCCGTCACACTTCCGTTTGAGAACATTCGACTACAGCGGGAAAGGCCAACGTTAAACGGTTTATCTCTATGTGTAGAAACTGGCTTGGTTTTGTAAGACGAACATAATGACAGTCGGTTCATAGTCGCTGGTCGGGTAGGGAACATTTTCTTTTAAGGAACCGATAAAAAAGAGCGTTCGAGCGAATTGAGTGTCGAAGTTTCTTACTATAAATTAGAAAGTACGCATTCAATTTATGGTCCGATGTTAAAGGCACACGAATTAGCGGCACATTTATCTATACTTTTATATAAAAGTCTTTGTATATGTGTTTGGGTGTATTGTGTGTGTAGGTGGGGGTTTTTGTGCCGATTTAACCTAAGGATTTTAATGAACCTTTTACAAAATATTCCCTATAATTGTAGAAGTGACATAAGTTATGTTTTAGAGTTGTACGCCATTAAAAGACGTGTTTCTTTAAACTATCTAAGCTTATTTTCATGAACTTGTTTATATTATATAGGTACCATGTCAAAACAGGTTCATAGACATAGACGTTCTCGTATTATGGCCTACTAGGTGGCGCTTTAACAAATATGCTTCTCTGAAATGGCTTCACTAATTTTGATGTGGTTTTTTATAATACATCGATATCACATCAAAATAGATAGAGCGCTGTGTTCGATACTAATCTTGATGCGGGGTTTTTGCATTACACAGTTTATACACTGTTTATACATATATTCAGTTTATTATATGGTTTGTACCATGTTAAAGCAGGTTTTTAAATTATTTTGCAGTTGCAGTGATGTATACGTTATTATTAGTTATAGATCGCCAGAGGGCGCTGCAGTAGACGTTATTTCAAAATGTTAAATATCGTTAGGCACAGGTCTATTGGGTTTAAAAAAGTAATAGGTAAAAAAAGGTGAAATTAATATATTTCAAAAGCTACAACGAATAAAAGTTATGTAAAATTTTTTTTTTAAAGAAGAAGGAAAGTACTTAAAGAGTATTAAAACTTTCTACTAACTTCCACAATGTTCCTGAAAGTCGCGTTCGTTTAACAATCATAGTCTAAATTTACGTTTTTACAACCGCTTGTGTACCCGTTAGCAGTAAATAAAGTACAGTAAATAAGTATTAAGGGTATAAGTAAAAAAACATTAATATGCGTGATTCATATTTTGCGAGTTCTAAGGATTTTACTTGCTATGATTAAATTTGTCACTAAATACAAAATGGGCGAAAAGAAAATATTTTTAGACGTACATAAGATATATTCCTTAATATTTTTGCAGATTAAAAACTAAATGCATGCGAAACAAGAAAGAAAATGGGGGCAGTCAAAAGCCAGTCTACAAAGTACAAACATTCCCACAGAAGGCCAGCGTCATGGCTTGGCATCGCATGAGTGGCAACCTGGCTGCACATAACATGAAATTATCTTTTTAGGTTTTGTTTTTGTGTAATATATGTTCGCGTGATGTTATTTGTGATGTCTACCAAATAAATATTTTTATTTAAAAAAAAAAAAATTTTATTCTTATTTTTCTTTTTTATCACTCATTGTTTTTAAATGCGTTTCAGCCAATTGTTGTCATATATTGACTAAGATACTTACTTCTTATCACGAATGTATTGGTCATCTCACAACACTTGTTGGCTAACAAGTTACTGTTGTTAGTGGGTAGATGATACATCCTGATTCCTTGAAACGAAGAACGCAGATTTTGTGGTGAATATCGATTATGCCGTACAAACTCAGTAGATACATGGTTTAATTGACCTGCATCGATTCGTAATTAATAATAATAACATCTGGGACATCCCACACAGCGTCATCTAGTCCCAAAGTAAGCAAGTATTATGCTTGTGTAATGGGGTACTAGACAACTGATATACATTCTTAAATATTCTTTTTTTAAATAATAACAGTAGAACAAGTAGACATGTTCATGCACACAGAATTTGTCCCGGGTGGAAATCGAATCTGCGACCCTCGGTTTCGCAGTTAGGGTCTCCAACCACTCAGCCAACCGGTCAGATTAGTCAACAGTCAGTAATTACTTCTAAGAATAAACTTAGAAGTGTCACCCATACCTTTTATATTGTAACATCGTTGCCCGAAGCGGTCAACCGTATAACATTTGTCCATTTGAAACGAAGTAGTTATCTTCGTGTTATAAATCACGCACCAAGCCGCGAGATTCGAAACTGGATAGTGCGCCCTCGCATAAATTTCTCCTCTGTGACCCAGGTCCCATTCATCTGTACGATCTGAAAGTTATTTCTTTGAATTTCTATGTTTTTTGTTTGTTTGTGATGTTTTATTGTTTCCAGTTACGAAATATAATTAAGTAATTAATTAACTTAAAATTGGTTGTGCTTATTATTGCCTAGCGTAGAATATTGTAAGATTATCGGATCTTAAAGGAAGCATAGATAATACTTTTCCACTTTTGTTGAAATATTTTATTTGTATTATGAAATTATTACATATTAAATTTATTAAAGTATATATATATCAGTATTCTGGTACCCAAAGTACGAGCTTTACCTAGTTTGGGACTAGATGACGTGTAAGATTTCCCAAATATTGTAACTTGTTAATATTTTCACTAAGAATATCTGAATCTAAGCGTCTCTTAATTGGACAGTTACAAAATGCCCCTTAGTTACACTGGGCCATAACCCATAGCCCAAGAGTATTTGCTATTTATTCATATTGTTAAATCTGACTTACACACGTGTACCACAAATTCATAGATAATAAACAGCAGTTGACACATAATAAGGGTTTAATATATTTTTAGCGACGTGTTTCATTTCTCGACGTTGACAGGTACCACCAATCATGGTTGTCTCTGCGCCACCTCATTTCTGTGAGATATTTCTCAGTATACTTGATATTGTGATATTTACTAAGTAAATTATCCGTGCCCTAAGGTTTAATATAATCCAAGGAGCGTTAATAATAACACTTGGGACGTCCCACACAGTGCCATCTAGAGCCAAAGTAAGAAAATATTATGCTTCTATTATGGGGTACTAGATAACTGATATACATACTTAAATCTTTTTTATAATATATACATATATAGATACTTTTACACCCAGCAATGCAACATAATAGACATGTTCATGCACACAAATATTTGTTCCGGGGGGAATCGAATCCGCTACCCTTGGCTCCGCAGTTAGGGTCTCTACTCTACCCACTCGGTCGGTCAAGCGTTTTTGGCTAGAGATGGCGGCGTGCAAAATAAGTGGTGCATGAAAATGCAAAACACGAGCAATCGAATGTGCAAAATTATTCTCAATTTGTAAATAACACATTGTGTTTCATAGGTTTTGCTTGGAAACAAAATTACGTGCCTGATTTATTTTAAGTTTAAAATATTCAAATATTTTTCTCTTTTCGTTAAGACTAAAATTTTATACGCTGCTCCAGTGCCGGTTGGTGGATTTTAACGACTGCCATCTGTTGATGGCACTTCTGAACTTCTGAAGCACGGTGCCAGTGATACTTAAGTCAGAAAAACTCATTGGTATTTGTTCACAAACTGAGGGGAGGCCTAAGCTCCTGTAGTGGGGCATAAATGGGTTGGTGGAATGGAATGGAGGCATCTAACAAAATTGTATTACTTTATTGCCGGTTTCAAACTAACATTTAAAGCGGACGTCTCTTTGTTTGTTAGTTAATTTATTTGCTATCCTATTACATGAAAAGGTTGACCCTAAATGTAATCAGTAAATTAAAACGGGTTAACATATCACACCTTCAGAATGAAAGTCACCAACTCAGAAATTAGGAATTTTGAATATTACATATCCTTTGAAATCTTGTTATTTGAAAGGAGACCTAAACAAGCTTATTTTACTTAGCTTAGCTTAGCAAATCTTATTTTACATTAATAGGTTGTGCTTTTTATGACGAGAATTCGAAAATTCATAATTTTTGAGGTAGGTCACTTTCGTTCTGAAAGTGCGATATAATCCTTCGAACTTTCTGAATTTTAACCAAATTACCTAAATGATGTACAAAAACTACAACATTAGTTAAAATCGTCTTTTTTCGATACCATTTTTAAGGGTATTTTTACCCCACTACAGGGGCTTAGGCCTCCCCCAAGGTGAAGGGGGCTTGGAGCTTAAATCCACCACGCTGCTCCACTGCGGGTTGTGGATTGTAACGATCGCCATTTATTGACAGCGCCCGGGACCGACTGCTTAACGTGCTCCCCGACACGGACTCAGTGATAGTTATGTACTTAAGTCAGAAAAACTCATTGGTACACGGCCAGATTCGAACCATGGCCCTATGGCTTTATAAATTTGAGACAGGTTCGTTTCGCTTTGGGCTATCAAGAAACGCAATTACGCACGCATCTTAACAGCCATTCAAAATTTAACCAGATGACCAATAGAACTCATTACGTAAATAAAAAATATATGTTACATTTCCATAACAAATTATTTTATCTATACAATGTTATTTTATAACGTTTGGTTGCCTTCTTTGTGACGACGCGCCCGAGACCTTGAGACCAAAACGCAGCGGAGCGTTCAGCGGCAATGAATGGTGACTAGAGTTATTGGTTTTTTCGGGAAAGGTTTGTGTAGTCATATCTAAATGGTTTGATATTGAACGATACTAAAAGGAAACTAGATAGTCGTCGGTTTTTTACCAAAGATCATTATATGACAATTTGGAGGTCCTTTAAATTTCACCTTGTATAGTTTAGAAATACGAGTTTTATGTTGAGAAGCCAAGGTATCAGGTTTCGGAACTCAGTAGACAGGTCAGGTTAGGTTAATGGTCTCATTTAGTGTGTGGGATGTCCCAGATATTATTATTATTATTATTATTGTTATTTAGCGCATTTCATCGCATCGAAATCACATGCCCGTGCCAAAAACCATAGCGCGCTGTAATATATTTCATTTCAGAAATTAACACAATTCTTTTTCACTGTATGCATGTAGCTCATTCATAGATTAATAAAATCAAGTTGAATTACAATTTTGTATATGTGCAGGATTAAAGTTTAATTGTTATTTATAAGATACATTGGAAAAAAGAAAACGGAAAAGTGGAAAGATAGGGTAGCGAAAACCCCTGTAGAGAGTCCCCTCATCCCGAGTGGAGGCCTAAGTTCCTGCAGTGGGGCATCAGTGGGCTGATGGTATGGTATGGTAAATAAAAAATATTTACAAAATTACAATACACACTTCAATTACATTTTAATATTATAGTAAATCACACACATTAATTAGTACATTACATTAATTACAATTTCGTATAATAAAAGATGCCAATTTTCTCGTATATTATTGCAGTGTACAGGCAAACACGCTCAATTCGTTCATTGCCCGACCTAACCGACACTAATCTAAGGAAAGTATTTGATTGCATAGAGTTCTACACTTCTGTTAATATAACATCCTTAAATAAAACGTTTTATAAAAAACTAAATTCGCAAACGCTTCTGCCATCGTTTTCATAAAACAGTATATATATTTCACAATATGAAGCTATGACATGGCAAAGTAGTGCCCAGAACGAAATAACAAAGCGTTGTCCCGCGTTTCACTTTCACAGAGGCAAAGTTCAGCTTCATATAAATAGTTCGAGCCCGCTTTGCGAGAGGAAAACAAATATACTTTGATTCAACGTTTCAGCGAAACGATTGTGAAAAGGCAACCGTTGTTAAACAAGTCATAATAAAATGAAATATAGTTACATGAAAATCATCTCTTTGGTACGTTGTACAAGTCTCTTCGTAGAAAGCTTTTGATAAAATACAATAAAATTGAGCTTTGTGTCTATGAAATTTGTGTGATAATGTAAATAAGAATTGTTGAAGTTTTCTTAGAATTACAACTTGCTTAATCTATGCAAAATTGGGTGATTTATTTTATATAAATATGTTTTTTTTTTTTGAAAATATATTTAGATACAAATCACATATTGATTAAATATGAATTTTTTTCTAACTTGAATGGCTACCTATTTATTTAAATGAAACAATTAGGAGTGCAATAGCCTCGTTGACTATTTAAAAAAATATTTTATATGAAAGAGTTTTCTAAATATATTCTAACAGTGAAAGAATTTAAAAAAATAAATCACTATTAATAAAGTTATGAATGTTTAAAAGTTCCTGTTAGACAGAGAAGGCAATACCGCAAGGCGTACCTATGTGTGACGTCAGACCATTTAAAATATTGTTAAATATCGTTTTGCAAGAAAGAGACAGAGGTAAAATTTTAAAAGCGTATATTTTCTATATTCTTCAACCGAATATAATTTTGCTTATAAATTTTGCTATCGTATAAATGGTATTTTTATAATTTGCTTTATAAATGTAATACATTTATTAAAAGTTAAGTACCGTATTATATAACGCCATTTCACAAAATTTTGAGGCACATAGACTTTCACTTGATACGGTTTTACTTAGGTACCTCTTCGTGTTTTTCCACATTCATTTCGTGCACGCTAGTCGATTTTAGGCGCTTTTTTAAGGTGTCGCCTATTCGGTCGATATATAATATAAAAATAGATAGTATTTATCTACGTACTAGTAGGTAGAAATATTTACCAGGAACAGAAATGTAACATCATTTAGATCTCAGCAAAAAGTCGCTTACGCGCGATCTATTTATAACATAATGTTTTTCATGACGACCAACATTCGATAAGCGTCATCCGAAGCTCAATGGATCAAAAGCTAATGAAGTCGCCTATCCGGGTTCATGCTCATCAATCAGCGGCTTACAGCGCTGTGGACGAAACTCGAGAGCGCTTAACTGGGCCTGTGTTTTTCTTAATAGCCATTAGACGTAATGTTAGAGGGGAAGTTTTGTAATTTTTAGCGCTATTTTTTGCGGTTTAGCAAAGAGACCTGTCAAGGTAATTTATGAAGTTCGGGAAATATCCTTTAGTTGACGGAGTTACTAATTTATAGCTTAATTAAATTCGTGTAGGCAAAACGGAAACATAACCTAAAATAAATTAATAAATACCTATTGAATAGGAATAAAAAAAAACAATGCACGATTTTGGACGTAATTTTCAAATTCTGAACAAAGCAGTGTAATCAGTGAAAATTTAAATTTACTATTTTACTCTCTTTACGAGCTAGAGGCCTCTGACATACGAATAGATGGCCAGACGCATGGACAAAAATATACAATACTAATTTATACATATTAAAATTTTGTATTTTAAAGTATGTACCTATGTTTTTAGAACACGAGTCGGGATGCTGCTTTTTAACACAGATTAATAGAAGTGTTCATAGTGTACGGATATAGAGTTTTAATCGTCTAGTTCATAAACTGTGATATAAATATAATCGAAATACAACGTAAGTATAATATCTTTAAATACATCGTCTTTTGATTTCAGCTCTACATCTGAGTTGTATTTTACGTCCATATACTTAAAAATCTATGAAATAAGTAAGAACCAAAGATACAGAAATAAAGGCTTTAAAACATAATGCGTATTACAAAACGCCCAGACGAATTACAAAACAGCTTTTGTGCTAAATGACATTTAGCCAGATTGTTAGGGTTAGGCCAACTGACCACGAGGCGTAGCTTTATAGACGGCTTTGGTCATTGTATACACGTATACGCCTGGTGTACGCCGACTTAGGCTTAGGGTTTTCGGTTCTATATAAAAAAAAAAGACATTTCCTACCGATTCCGTATTTCAGTAGATAGTGTCAATAATATTGACGTACCGGGCAACCATGCTATGGTATACTATGGTTGTCTAACAACGGCCTTCGTGGTTATTTTAACAATAACTATTCAGAAACACAAGTATGAACTTGTTGACGTGACAAAGTTTCACACTTAATTTTCGTTTTAAAATATTGTAGCGCCACAAACTCTATATATGTAGGAACACGACACGAAGACAACAAAAAATGTTATATAAGATGAAGTCCTAAGCTGTCATGTTTATATTTCACGTACCTATAAGATTACGATTATCTACCGTTTTTCTAATAAATTCAATATTTCTACATAATTTGTCGATACCTACTTGAAAGTTATTTTATATCCAGGTGGAAGAGTTATGAAAATTTTATTTCTAGGGAGGCAAATCTATACTCATAGATAACAAAATTATCAAGACATAATATCTCATACTTTGATACGATCGAAAACGAGAGCAAAATAACAGACACAGAGAATGTACATACCATGAGTAATAATTATTTTTTGTTTTAAGCATGTGGTTAAATTACACAAGAAAAGTAAATTCAAAATATTTATTTATTTTTCCACTACAGATTTCATGTGTACATTACATAAATTATATTTCACAGCGAATATGTAAAAAGACCATGTGGCGTGTATAATTTTGCTCAAATTTATGTGGTCACCACGCGGCATCTCTATGTACATCCCTGCCTACAGCATCACCATAATCAGCCCAGTTTTACCCCACTGAAGGGGCTTAGGCCTACCCCATGGTGAGGAGGGGTTTGGAGCTTAAATCCACCACGCTACTCCACTGTGGGTTAAGGATTGTAACGACCGCCATCTATTGACAGCGTCCGGGACCGACTGCTTAACGTGCTCTCCGAGGCACGGAGTCAGTGATAGTTAATGTACTTAAGTCAGAAAAACTCATTGGTACACGCCCGGATTCGAACCATTCGAAACTGCCTACATATTTTATGTAAATATTTAACATTTAAACAAACCAAGTTTAGTTGTTAGTAAGGAAACCTTAAAGTTTGATAGGTATAACGTTTTTCACTGCGTTTATTTATTCTTAAATAACAAATTTCATTTTTTATGGTAAAAGTAGCGAAAGTTCTTTAGAAATTCGTTCTTTGTTAAACTTCGATGGAGTTTGCTTTATTATGGCCATTTGGGAATTTAAGAAGTGGCTGAATTCTAAAAACTTGTTTTGTGGGGACATTTATGTATAAAATGCTACGGAATTGGCTGATATATAAAGTATTCTTGTATAAAATGGATTTGTGAGTGTACGTCCGTTTCAATGTACGAGTCTTTGATGTTTAAGGTTAAATTAAATACATAGTTTTTATTCAGATGTATAAAAATCTGATATTTGGCCTGAAGAAACACAATGAAAGAGTGCATCCACTTTCACTTCCACCGGCCCATTATGTCCCAGTGCAGGGGCTTAGGCCTCCTCCAGGGTGAGGGGGATTGGAGCTTAATTACCACACTGCCCCAGTGTGGGTTGGTGGATTTTGACGGGATTCGGAACCGACAGCTTAACGTGTATAATATATTTATTACAAAGTTTAATTTAAATCGTGTATCTATTTCAATATCATACATGCAAATACAACAGTGTGCCATTCTTTAAATGAACTGAGTGGATATTTGTCATATATTTTTTAACAGTTTGAAAATATATTTAATACAATTAATAACATATTATAATTGAAATCTACGCAAAGAGAGGTCTTGAATGGTGTATCGTTGTTGAATCTCTATTCTTGTGCAAAATTAGGTCAGTTTCAAATTTTGAACATATCAAGTTTGTAATCAAAACAAAAATATGTGGTGTTTGTGGACTTATAAAACGGTATCCGTAAGGTCAGCACCTAGCCACCTATCCCATCTAAATTAAAGAGTTCACCTACCTACACTCATATTATAAAGAGGTAAAGTTTTTAAGTTTGTAAGTTCGGATGTAGGAGGTAGGCAATCTCTGAATCTAGTCGTCTGATTACAAAACTTCTTCCACCAATATTTACAATGGACCTTCAGGATGAACATAGACTCTATTCGGTCTGTCTGTTTGTTTTATGCCCGGTTTATTCTCCTAAACCTTATATATTTATATAAGTATATATTACACGCACACCAATCCTCGCACACACACCCATTTATCTATCCAACAGAACACACACACACTACCCTTACACATAAATATCTTATATAATATTATATACTGTATTATTAAAATTTTATGTATCAATACTTATTATTGTCGGTTTGAAGACATTTATTAGACAGACATTTATTAAAAAAGTGGCTTGGTTGATGTCGCTTTAAATTGTAGTATCATTAACTAAAAAAATGTAAAACCATAATTGTCTATCAGATATATTTGTAAGTAAAGTTATTTTAGTTTCTTAAGAGCTGTGGTATTTGTTATTAAAAAACTAAATAAATAAACAACTGAACCCAGTTTGTTAGGACTTTCATTTTCAGATAGAAGACTTTTCGGAGAGTAATCTAGATTAAACTTTGTCTATAGATATGAATAAAATAAAAATATCTGTCCATGATTTCGAAATATAGGATTTTTCTTAAAATGAATTTATTCATCGCGGGATTCTCATTTTAGTTTTGAAAGAGAAACGGAGAGCAGACAAGAAAGTAACGGAAGGACGAAAAGAAATGGATCACGTATTTACCCTATTAAGATTTAGTTTAATTAGAATTCATAGAAACATATAGCCCACGCGGAGCCACGAGCGGTCGCTAGTCTAAATATTAAAAAACACCGCAACGATTCTTGATTCGATTATAGCACGTCCAATGTTTTTGGTTTCCATCTTTTCAAACTTTCAAACAAATAGCGCTTGCTCACTTAAGACGTAGATCAATGACTAGATCTAGACAAAAGACGCAGTCGCGCCAAATAAATAGCAACTTAAAATAGTTCCGTGAGCTCTTAGCCGTGTTACAATAATAATAATAACGATAATAATAATAATATTCTTTATTTTACACCAAAAGTCCTTACAAAAAGAATAAATAACTGTTATAACTAAGGATATTACGTGTTACTTTTTACTTTGTCCTTTTGCTCGTTTTGTGCTTTTCCATCTATTAGGTTAGATCTGTGACAAGCACATAGGACGAGCCGACAAGCGAATTAATGATACGAGTACCATATCATACCGTCAGCCCATTTGTTCCCCACTGTAGGGGCTTAAGCCTTCCCTAAGGATGAAGGGGTTTGGAGCTTAATCCACCACGCTGCTCCAATGCAGGTTGGTGGATTTTGGTTGTTTGGTTTGGTTGGTGGATGGAACCTGGACCGATGGTTTAACGTACTCTCCGAGGCGCAGAGTCACTGATAGTTATGTACATAAGTTAGAAAGAACCACACAGGGAATCCTAGTGTGGGGACTAGGGCCCATTTGATGTTTTATTTACCTAAGTATTTAGTTATTTCATTGTCATGGCTATCCTTTTGTTAATGTACCATTTCTTTTCGTGTTTTAGTTTTTAGGTTTTAAGCAGTTTGTGAATTTTATAGTTCCTAAATTATTTATTTATTTAACCCGTTTGTACATGCCCCGGGATTTGAACTACGGCCTTCTAAACAAAAAGCCGGCTCCCTACCACTCGGATATCACGATATTTACAAAGAGATCATAGATACAAATACCTCAAATCATCCCCACCTTCCTCTAACGAAGCGATTGGGACATAATTAAAGCGCGAAAGATGTTATAAATTGTCCTTGTCGCACGGATTCAGGACGAAATTTAACATTGCGGCCCGGATTCATTATACGCTCCAGCGCGCAGTACCGCGAATTGTCGCACACAACGCACCTAGTCATTATTTTGCCAAGTTTCGTATAAAAATAAAAGCAATAAAAACGCGGATTATATAAACATTGAACTTTGCGTTAGAAAAGTTAGGAAAGTTTGTGTTATTATTTTTGAAATATATTGGCGACGCGAAAATTTGGTCTACTTATTTCTAAAATACGAGTAGAATCCGCACCACCAAAGAAGTACATGGCGCTGTCGGCGCATTGTATAAACTCTTTCACCTATAGAATTATTTTTCAGGTCGCACTTCTTAGGATTATAGGCATCTTAAACAACTTCTTAAACGTTTATAGTTGATTCAATTCGACATTCAACGAAATTCTCATATACTCAAACACAGACAAGCAGCTACTTAAAATTTAGTTCATTTCTTTGCCGCGGACTTCTTTGGTGACGCGACTCGAATATGCAGTTGACAAGCGAAGGGTCAGTAGAGTGAAGTTGAGTTGAAATCAGTCGAATCGAGTCGACTAACTCAAGTAAATCTACTCGGTGCATGTTGGAAACATGTCCGAAATGAAAAAGAAATAACAAATTGTTAGTTATTTTAAAATTTATTTACATTTATTTACACATTTCAAATATATAAATTTTGTTGTCATATGAAGTCTATTTTTATATTTTCTTGATAAATATACCATATGTAATAGTAGTCAGTCGGATTCAAGAGCAGCTAAGGAGAGTTACCTTACTTTCTACGAATGTCTTTGATGATTTTTGGTGAGTTCACATAGTCACAATTGAATTTTCGTGTTACCTACCACGTGCTGTTAACTTCTTTGATTTTTAATGCTGACACCTTTTACTATGCAATAGAAATCTATGCTGAATAGGACGTCCCTTATTTCTTTCTTACATTTTCAGCAACTAGTCTATTATTTACGTTGGACACGTTTCTTCAAAAGTCAAAAAAAATAGGTATTTCACAATTTCCTTTACTCGTAAATGTGAAGACATTCTAGTTCATTAGAATGTCCATTAATTCTAGTGGACCACGGGTAATATTTTTTTCCCGTAATCCACCCAGGTGAACTGTGTGGGTGGACCATGGGCCGTGAATGTAAAGATTTGTTAAATTTTCTTATTAGTTAAATGTATTTTTCTGCTAAAAAGCTTTTTATACATAGCAGTTCGAACGTGATGATGTACCAAACGAAAAGCTCACTAAGTAAAGCTGCGCCACAGATTCTTTGTTTGGTTTCGATACAGAGTTATTTACTTTTAGTTCCGACGCAGCTTTTCAGGCTGTTCATATATTAGCGCACACAACCGTAACACGTAAAAGATGCGTAACTATACATACTTTTTAAGCTCTCGTATTACTTTCCATATTCGGAGTTACTTAACGATTTTCGGGTAGGTAAACATAAAGATTATGTTTACATTTTGTACTAGACTTTACATACATTATGTTTATTATATTAATTTGTGACCATAATCAAAGCAACGAACGTTTTGGTTAAAATAGGCACAATTTGGAATTGAAAGTGTTCTGCCAAGTTATTCTAGAAGTTTTTCATAAATATGGGTTTGCCAAATATATTTCTCAATTTGCATAAAACGATGTGTTTTTTTAAATTTCGAATACGTGTAAGAAATACAATTAATGTAAAGCTAATAATTATCACAAAAATAGGTACCTACTTTTTTCTTTTAGTTTTTCTAAATGAAAATAGTAACCTCATGCTCGGAAAACTTTGTAAATATTCTCTATTTAAATTTCCATGACATATCAAAAACACAATATGACCTATGACACTAACTTTTGCAATAACATTTTTTTCTAATTTACGACAATCGTTTGAATTGTATCAGTTTGTAAATAAAACCCACATCAATCATCAATATCATCAATTACAGCAGCCGGAAGTCCACTGTTGGACTAGGACCTCTCTCTAGATCTCCACAACACACGGTCTTACACCACCTATATGTAACCAACGGCGGCACGCCAACTTTATCAGGTCGCTATTCAACCTAGTGAGGGGTCGTCTCACCTACGACCGACGTTTGGTTATGCCTTCATAAACGTTCCCAAAATTAAATTTAAAAAAAAACACGTAATACACTATTTATGGGTACGTCCAACTACCGTTATCGTCTATTTGTCGTTTCCTTAATACAAAAAAAGTTACAAGAAAGATGACTTCATAATAGTTTAGAAATTTCGTTTTGAAGACAGATATTAGAAAAAAGAGTAAGTAGTAAAAATCTGGTTAAGTGTGAGTCTGACTGGCAAACGGAAAGTTCCGCACCACCGTACTATATAAATAACAGATTTCTTGTATTTTTAATCTCTTTAATTTTTACTTTATTTTCAGATTATAATAACTTCTTATAGCGACTATAGTAGTATACACATCATGAAAATTTCAAGTGTCTACCTTTTACCGTTCAGATGATACAATACTGTGACAGACGGACGGAGGCTTAGTCATAGGGTAAAATAATTGAGGGGAAAAAGAATAACAACCGTTTTATGCTATAGAATATTTAGATTGCTTATTGAATTTTTATCGAACAAAGGGCGTATGACAATTATTGTGAATAAATAAATAAATTTCTACCACATTTTTAACTGCTTATCAGGAAAAACTAAATTTTTCTGTGGAGAAAGTTTTTTAAATCGCGAACAAAATGAAAGTCGAGTTTAGAGAGTGCGTAGGATGACGCGGGATTCCTAAGCGTACTTAACTCATGTAACGTTGGTACATTTCCTCGTGCAGTAAGTTTTGCATTATCGTGAAGCAATAACTGTGAACCTCGGTTAACCAGACAGGGTTGTGTTAATTTAAAATTAACAATTTAAGACCCTGCTCAGATTTCTATTGAACCTGTCGAAATACGAAACTTACAAATACTGGAAGTTCTTGGAAATGATTGATGTCTGACCCAACTAACAATCGTAAACAGAACTTCTCGATTCCAAGGCTTCGTTCACCTGTGTCAAGAAATTCTCTATTCGTAAGGGAAATTACTTATACAGTTATTGTTTATATAACATGTGTAGATATTGTTATTAGTTTAAATTTTATATTTTATTTATATACGTATTTTATTAATATTAAATGATATTAATAAATAATTTTTCGTCATTTCATAATCAGATTAATGTGGTTTGTTCTAATCACTATATGCGTATATGCCTTAAGGGAAATAAAGTATTAAAATTCCAATACTGTTTATAAAAAGTGTTTAAGTAGAATCTTAATTTATAAATATATATATATAGTTGCAGGATGTACATCTATTTTATAGTGGCGGGTGCATGTCCAAAGTTTCTGAGAAGCTGCGAAGTTTCACAAGAGTTAAGTAACAAAGCTTGTGAGAGATAAGAGCTTATGTTTCAACAGCTTCTTTGATATACTACGATATATTGGAGACATAATGCTGTGAATTGAAAATGTATCTTGATTTTATCAGCTATATGTTTGTTAAGTGAAAATTAGTAAATAGAAAAGCAATTAGAATCGTTTATTTACGTTTTACTTGTGTTTTCATTAATTAATCTGCTCGGGCATCTGTCCATTTTGGTTTCGAGACAAATTTTATAGGACAATACAAAAACATTTTGATGTTCAACTTTACAAAAGTGGCAAAGTTTAACCAATGAAAGTAAATTGGTGTTGCCTAAGTACTTTCTTCGCTCTAATTTTCGGTTGCAATAACAAAGTTTCGTTAAGTGGTATAAGCACATTTTCGAGCTATTTTATGGAATAAATAACCGTATACTTGTTAGATTAAAATTTTTTAAATGTAATAAATAAATAATAAAAGCGATATGTAATTCAAATGATCTGTTATAGGCCACTATTGCGAATTCTAATTTTCCTTGTAGCAAATTTTTCCCGCATTTTATTTTCATTAAAGTTTAATTTCCTTGTCAATTTTTTTCTCTATTCGTTTTATTTCCTTTTGTGGTTATTTGTCCGAGGCTGTTTTCCTTTGCAACTAATTTTCCGTTCGCATTTTTGCCCATTTATTTGTTTTACACGGTTTCACACGGCCATCTAGTCGGACTAGTAAACTAGGTCTGTACTACGTACCAGACAGTTGATATACATATCTTTATTGAAACATTTCCATTTTATTCAGCCCTTTTTTATACCCCACTGTAGGGGCTTAAGCCTCCCCTTAAGATGAGGGGGCTTGGAGCTTAAATTCACCACGCTGCTCCAATGCGGATTGGCGAATTATAACGACCACCATCTATTGACAGCGACCGGGACCGACTGCTTAACGTGCTCTCCGAGGCATGGAGTCAGTGATAGTTAATGTACTTAAGTCAGAAAAACCCATTGGTACAGGCCCGGATTCGAACCACGACCACATGGCCTTATAGATTTGTAACAGGTTCGCTGCGGCTCGGTCTATCACGACATCACGGTCTTAATTTTCATATAATTAATTCATTAAATAAGTGAGAAACAGCAAATTAAAACATATATATAACAAATACTTTACACTGAGACATAGCACAAATAGATGTTCATGAACCCAAATTTTCGTCTCGGGCGGGGATCGCACCCGATACCTTTGGGTTTTAGTTGTCTATATTAAGCAGGTTATGTATTGTAATGAAAACTTTTAATCTCTGTAACTGTATAATATACGCTCTTTATGTATTCTTAGTTAATTAATTCAGGGTCGTAACCTTATAAAGCTGATATGAAAGATATGGATGCTAGAAAACGCCTTTGTATTTCGTAATCACGATTATTACACTATGATAAAACTGTTCGTACGACACATCTATTTTTACCCAATTAATTACCACCATCGTCTTATATCAAAAGACCGAGCATCCCGGGCTCGTGTTCCTAACACATACATAATTTGATTTTTTTCAAATTCCTGGCTTGCAACTAGCCAGCGGTACAGGATTAACTTAATAACTTGTTTTTTATAATTATTTTTATTAGAAAAGCCGTGTAAAAGCTCTGTTTCAGAATTTAAAACTCTCCCTATCTGTTGAATAACATTTTAATTTTGAATTTGCAGACTAAAATATTATGAAAAAACCATCACTTATTATATTTTGAAATCTGATAAGGGTGCTTGCTATGTCTGATCATTTTATATTATGTTTGAAGTGTAGAATAACTAGCGATCCTTTAAAAAAAATATTTGGCAATATAAATAAATATTTTTAAGGTTTAAGGTTTGACTAAACCTCATCATCTTGCCCCACCAGTTAGTTAGAGTAAAAGTGGTTAGACGGTAAACGCAGAAGAGTGTTTCTAGTCAATTCGTACTTTTATGACATTGAAATAGCTTTTGAATGTTGGCGTTCAGAACAGAGTGGTTTCAATAGAAGGTATGATAAAATACTTGCCATATTAAAGAAAAAAAAGAATAAATTAATAGTTATTTTAGGAGGACCGTCGACATTTTGTAAGCGTATTTCTGCGATATCTTTTTTTGTTTTCTTTTGAGAAAATTGTATGGAATCTGTCTATTTTATGTTTTTAAATGTAAATATATGGCTGAAACTACAAATAAAACGCAATTTCGACATTAAAATAGTTTATAATTTCCCTTAATTTTTTTAAGATTTTCGCTCACCTATTTTTTTTTAACAAACAGCGGTGTATTTGTTTCAGGGTCAAATGATTTAAAATATAGATAACTTTTTAGCAAATTTAATCTAGTTTTCAGCAATATATAACACTCAATAACGTTTTATATATTAAAATGCAGAAAATAGGTTAAGATACACGCGCGGGTGGCGGCCACCACCCTGCGGACACGAAAATTGTTTGCTACTCGGTAGGGTTCATTCCACTTGGATCCACCGATGAGGCTCCACCGGTGGATCTATGGACATTTTTTTTCCTCTTCGATCCAACGGTGGATCTATGGATAATCCTAGTAGAATGAGCGCTCGGTAGTTTTGAGTAAAAACGTAAAACGTTAAAAAATACGGCTATTTATGCCACAAAAAACGTAGGTATATTTCGACACTCTCAAGGGAATCAAAATTTATAGGGTATTTTCCGTTGACCTAGAACTATGAAACTTGGCAAGAAGCATGGTAATACAGTATAAGTGAAAGGAAAAATACTACAATCGTTAATTTGTTGTTATATCACATAAAAAATATTTTTTACTATA
Organism: Luffia ferchaultella; assembly: GCA_949709985.1. Classification (NCBI taxonomy): domain Eukaryota; kingdom Metazoa; phylum Arthropoda; class Insecta; order Lepidoptera; family Psychidae; genus Luffia; species Luffia ferchaultella. Next base: position 4,621,985 of record OX453240.1, on the reverse strand, counting down.
ATATATGTTAAATAACATGCGTTTTCATGCCATCTGGCGGTAAGTAGCTGTCAATGCGTTATATAACTGTACTTACGGAACCGCCAGGCGCGAGTTTGACTTGAACTTGGCCGGTTCTTTTAAATCTATTTTCGTTACATTTGTTTTAGAGAAAATCGTCACTGGAATTGTCTTAAAAACGTTTCAGCTCATAACAGATATCCAATAAATAGTATATGGGCATATGAGATACATTGCATTCATAGTGTTGGAGCAAAGGTAAGTAGGTATCATTGATCTAGTAGGTATGGAGTTGTAACTATGTTTGTCAGGAATATCGAAATGATAATTTTTTTGGAAGTAAATTAAAAGAAAAAGTGTGTTTGAAAAAAAAAATGTATTTGATGGGCAGATCTCTTGTATAGCGGTATGCATTCTATTTTAGAAACTGTTGCATTGTTATTGGTTCAATGAATTAATCTGATTTTTCTTTTCGGGTTCTGTTTTACAATGCAGACGAAGTGTTTTGCCATTACTTCTTCGTAATTTTTGAATCGAATCGAAGAAGTCTAAAAAAGAAGTGCCAACGATATTAATCTACAATTATTTCCGACTTATATATTTAAGAATTTAAAGAGAAAAAAACTGTGTTTATACATTTCGTAGCTTAGTGATAAAGTGTTGGAATATATAACCGATTGACGCATACCGATAAAGTGAAAGAAACATGTACCAACCATAATACCATATTAGAGGACAGCCTATTCTCGGGTAAACAGGTGTGGGCCTACGATGATAATGCTGATGTTGATTAAAAGCAATATTTTGTTTTATTTAATGGCCACGGAATCACACAATGAATAAAATTACCAAGAAAATAGTAATAATAACAATAATAATAAATAATAATAACAACGTCTAGGCCCCAAACTAAGCATTAGCTTGTGTTCTGGGTACCAAGCGAAGTCACAACATACATATAACAACCAAGACCCGGTACCAGTATGAATATTCATCATATAAATACTGACCCGACCTGGGATTCGAACCCGGGACCTCCAGCTTCGTAGGCAGGGTCGCTACCCACTAGGTTAAGCGGTCGTCGATATATATTGGTTCATACTGAAGAAGATATTCTCTCACAATAAGTAAATATATTTCCAGACCAACAAAAATGTATTGCAAAAACAACATATTTACTTATGTTGAATGAATATCCTTTCCAGTGCATATGAAATTAAATTTTCGTGTTTCAAGATATTTTTTTTTCTGTACTTTTCTCGTTGTCTACTTACTAAAAGAATTACTTAGTGTGAATACCTCAAAGGAACGTGTTTTACACTAGTTGTATTTTGTACCTTTTGTAATTTCGAGAAATTTGCCGTGTGGAAACATACCATCGATATTGCTCTAACATTATCGGGTCGAACGCTCAAATGAAATAAAAAAGAAATCGGTATTTTCTCAGAACTATTTTGCTTTGTGCGAGTGACGCGGTCTTTGTGCCTTTAGAAAACGTATCCACATACATTACAGCCAGCCAGTATAGTTTCTAATAAGCAACGTCCTTTATTAAAAACTGTACTTGGGCCAGAGTGAGTTTAATATATATTCAAATATCAATACATTATGTAGTTAACTAAATTATTGTTGCGCTGAGCCGTTCAGTTAATGCGTAGTTCAACTCTGAGAAAACTCATTATTTTAGTTTATGATAAGTTTTCGTTGTTGGCAAACTACACTACAGAATCATACTTAATCCGAGACGCATCGCTTTTTAAATATACGTATTTGTTTATGCATGAAACTTATTAAGAGATTAATTTCATGTTTGTTGACAAGTAGATATTTTAACCGACATAAGGATTTTAAGGGGAATAAATACATAACGATTCAGTGGTTAATTATAACTCTAGATAATAATAATAATAACACACACAATGACAACAACGTCTAGGTCCCAAACTAAGCATTAGCTTGTATTTTGGGTACCAAGCGAAGACACCACATACATATAACAACCAAGACCCGGTGCCAGTATTAATATTCATCATATAAATACTGACCCGACCTGGGATTCGAACCCGGGACCTCCAGCTTCGCAGGCAGGGTCACTGCCCACTAGGCTAAGCGGTCGTCAAAATTTTTAGGTTAGATCTATTATTATTATTAAGTTATTAACTCTAGTGTCCTACGTATCACTAACATTAAATTTTGAGGTCTCATTACGTAGCTGCGATAAAAAAAGTTTCCCCCGAGTTTCAAGACGTTGATCAAATCCACCCTCCTGAAGGTGAATTTTAATTTTGTAATGTTGTGAAAAGTGGAGTTCAAAAAGATCGTTTCGGTACAATGAATATTATTTTCCTTAAATCGTAAGCTTCATATTACACTCGTCGGTAATTTGAAACGTACAGTCAATTTCTTTGTGTTCCTCCACTCGATTTAAGTATATTGGAAGATAATTAATTCCTGATTTTGGGTAACGTTTTGTGCAGTATGCCGATGATAGTGATATGCGAATTCTGAATAACAATATGAAAGACCCACGACACGTAGACTTAAACGGTAATATAGTTCATAGTGAAGCTAGATATAAATGATACACCAACTTGGAATACGGTTACGTTAATAATTTTTAGGTTTACAATCATAGATTTTCGAATACATAGCTTTTGAGACAAACGTAATAGAAATATTCTCCCACAAATTGTAATCTGTGTTACACTGAGCAGATGAAATACACATAAGTCCTTACTACGAGGCGAATGCAGGTAGTGTGAATGTCTACGAATTCACTGTAAATCATTTCTTCATCACTTCACTTCATCAGCCCATTTTTACCCCACTGCAGGGGCTTACGCCTTCCCCAGGGTGAGGGGCCTTGGAGTTTAAATCCACCACGCTGCTCCACTGCGGGTTGGGGATTGTAACGACCGCCATCTATTGACAGCGCCCGGGACCGACTGCTTAACGTGCTCTCCGAGGCACAGAGTCAGTGATAGTTATGTACTTAAGTCAGAAAAACTCATGTGTACACGCCCAGATGCGAACCATGGCCCTATGGCCTTATAAATTTAAGAGAGGTTCGTTGCGCTTTGGGCTATCACGACATATGACACAGACAATGAGTAAATCATTTATGACTATAATATTTCGAAATTCACAATAGGCATAAATAAAAATAAAAATTGAATAAAACGAGTACTGTGCCATGTGAAATTGCCATTTTATCCGCGCTACACCCGCGCACCTTATGTCTACGTCAATACAATTACTATCTGAGAATGACGTGTCTATTTAAGTATTAACGGTATAAAGCAGACTTAAATTGCGCGCTAATTATAATAACTGCAATGTAGAACATAAACGCGAAAAATAGGAAAATATATTTAATTAAGCAAAGCGATGTGTGTCTACTTCGAGATATGGGCCGCGACTGCCGGCAGTAGTCGGCAAGTCCGTGCTTGTCGTAGTGTCAATGCATTATATGATTATATTTCGCATGCAATAGAGAGAGGAATTGCATTGCTGACTTTCAGAAAACGATGGAGGCGACAAATAAGTTTTCGTTGTTCAATGTTAAATATTCAATAACAATACCTAGCGAAAGTTTTTAAGTTAATTTTACCGAAAGTATAATTTTAATCAAATAAACCAAATAGCCAACTGATAGAGGATCTATTTGTAAGATTATTTGCAACTCGATAGATTTAGTGTTTTTGCTAGAATTTTTGATAAATTGTTTTATAAGAGTATACGTATAATAGTCTTCATTTCTTTTCGTACGAAATAAAACTAAACACATTTTGGAAATAGTCAACGGACAAAGTAAGGCCCAAACTCAGATTATAAAAACGCATACGTACTCAAGTATATATATAAGTTGCCTCGTAACCATAATGCTAGCATAATACTTGCTTACTTTGGGAGTAGATGGCGCTGTGTGGGATGGTCAAAGTATTATTATTATTATAGGCAATACTTTAAGTAAACTTTGATTTTAAGAAATATCTTTGGGTGAAAAGAGGCATTTCAAGTCTCTACGGCTCTTAAACTGAATAGTTACAAAATTATTTTACCATGTTCTATTTTCATTTTAGTTGCTACTTCCTTTATCGGTCTTGTTTTCTTTTCTATTTTTTTTTGTAGTCTTCTTGTCCCTCTATGAATATTCACAAAGTAATAATTATGTACGTATTCTTTCTTAATAAAATAATTGAATATATTTTTCCTGGTTTTACTTGAAAAAATATAGAATTAATTCGGATAGAAGTCTATGTCTATGTCTTTGAATACTCAAAAAGTTCACGGCAGTACTTTAACAATAAGTAATGGCTCGACACCCATTTTATTATAAACTTTTTTATTGATTATTACAGGCCATTATTGCTAATAGCAATACTATCTGCATACATACTGTCTATGACATGATATGTTATTTCATAATTTTCGAGGCGTATTTTATTTAAGGTAAAATATATTGCTAATCCAAATTATAAATATATGTTTCCAGGTGCGGAATAACGGGATTATACAGCGATGTATGTGTTTTATTGTTAGAAAGGCTGTGTGTAAGCCGTCGTATGAGTGCGGTGTCGGAAGTTCCAACAGTTTAATTCAAGTTTAATGTTGGATCCCCGCTGACCAAACATCCCACATCAGCCGCCGAATCGTAATTGTGTGGACCCTTGTCAGGCCGCTATGGAGAAACACGACGCTATATCTATGTGGAGGGGCTAACGTATTTACTCATTTTCATCCCGCATACGGCCGATTGAATGAATCCGACACAAATACTGAAATATCGGGTAAATACAGTTACGGTTGAAAATCGGTCACAGTAATTTTTCTCGCTGACGTTTCAAAAAACTAATACAATATTTCATAGAGTCGCAGTTGCATCAATAAAATTATCAATCCCGAGATGCTGATTTTATTTGTGTACCTATAAGATTTAGAATTTTTGAGTGACCGTCTGTTTTAAGACAGTTATATTGTAATGAATATTTGAATACACATTGTGAAAGTTTCGTTATATGCAAAATATACTGTGGACAAAGAAGACGTGAAATAGTGAACACAAAACATTTTCAGAAGATCCATGCAAGCATTTGCTAGTTATAATATATCTATGTTTATCTATTCATTTGATTATAGTCGAGCTTCTCCATCGAAGTTCTCTTTGCTAGATAGAGCTTACGTAATTTACTCACGTACACGAAAGATAGTTTGCGGCCGTCGAAAAGTAAATTGCAAAAACTAAATATTTTTTTCAAATTCCCTAATAAAAAAGAGTTAGGATAATGTTACTTGACGGAGATCACATATGTACGTACCTCACGGAGACAAATATTTGAGTACAGAAATATGTTTATTTGTTGCGTGTCTGCGGGTGTAAAATATATATAAGTATATATTTACTTTACTGGTCTCACGGGCTGTTTGTATTTTATGTATAGTAAGAAGAATAATTAAATGTACTCTATAGAATATTTAAGTATGTATATTAGTTGTCTAGTACGTATAATACGAGCATAATACTTGCTTACTTTGGGACTAGAAGGCGCTGTGTAGTTTGTCCCAGATGTTATTATGTTTGTCAATTGCCTAGCACCAAAAATACGGGCTCTGCCTACTTTGGGACTATTGGCCATGTGTGTGATGTCCCAGGTATTATCATTTTCGCTAAATGTACCTAGTCTGTAAGACTGACAAAATAATTGGTAGTCTTCCTGTTGTCTATCAGTTAATATGTACTAAATAATACAATATAATTTTTTTTTTGCTTATAAAGCTATGAGATTAGGAGAAAAGAGGCTTTTTGCGCTTTTTGAATTATACGTGGCATTCTATAAGTATATGGACATATAACGAAAACTGTAGGCTATAATAATATCATATACCGATACCTAAAAATATGCACACTTCGAATTTTTAATCACTATTTTTTATTAAATTAATACTACTAAGTACGTATATATATACCTACAAAGAACGAAATATTAACCTGGACATTGCATGGTAGTATGTGGCATTAGCTATTTGTAAAAATTATATACTTACTGTTATTTGGCAACATTTTTTTAAGATGCAAATACGGTGAGCTGCATATTTTAGTCGAGTTGTTACATTCGGCTTCGCCTCGGGCCTGTAATAAACCGATGACTATACAATAGCTAGTTTACTGAGTACGAGCATTATTCGCCGTTTTTAAATACATTTGCAATTAATATTTGGTAGATACTTCAAATGTAATAATGGCGGGAGTTAAGGGCGCGAGCGAATTGCTTTGGTTTACGCATGCGTCACAAACAGAATGCTCCTTTGTGATCGGTGTAAAGCAAAAAGGCCTAGTACTGTAATTGCGGTATAAGTTTTGATGTCATAAAGACCGTATTAATAGCAAATGTATTGAAGAATATATTTTTGAAACCCTTTAAAGTACAACCTTTCACACGGTACATCATACGATATAAAAGAACTTTTTTGAGGCGGTCAAACAAACCCCTATTTCAAATCTAAAATTCTTTTTTTAATTTTTCATTGTTAAAATAGCCGCGGATCGCATCATCAACTCCCATCATTATAGCCAATATTAAATTACAATACATTAGAAATATAAGACGTTAAATGAATAAAATGTTTGTTAAATTTCATAAAACACTTTTATATTTTAAATATATATTTAAAGCACAAAATTTTTGTTGAATAACTAGCATTGTATAATTACCTCAAAATTCAAGCAATTAGATTGTGGTTAGATTATAGAGCAGCAGTAATTGAAGGGTAGATTCCTCGAAATTGTTACTTATAGTATAAATTTTTGCGTTTATTAGCCTTACAGTCTTGTTGAACTTTCACGTAATGAATATGTATATCGTAAATAATAACAGTTGTATTTCTTATAATTCAAACTGTTTTAAGGGCTAAGTTGACGGCATGTTCTTCATATCTAATATAAAAATAATTTAGTTTATTTATAACGAAGAGTTTAAAACGTAAAAAAATAATGAATTAGTGGTAATCAAAAAAAAAAGTCTCCTCGAAATAAATTAATAAAAATAGATTATGAAACAAAGTCGAAAACTTCCGTTTCATAGATTTTTTAGCATCACAATGAACAAAAACTTTTATAAAGTTTTGTAATTCTATAATGTTCATAAAAACATTTAAAGAATTTTTGTTTGGCTGCGATTAAGCCATTATTTGTATTGTATGACGGCAAATTGGAGATTAAAGTTAATGGCTATATTCTGGTACCTTTATAAATGTATGAAATTGTACACCATCAAACGAATGGCTTGACTACAGGGGTCTTAACTTGCCGTTAGCTAACAACGACTTGATAGCCCGCTTAATTAAGACTTTGAGAAATTCTTCTCAATAAAGGTTCATGGAGCCTTTGTTAGTGAATAGCAGTTTCGGGACAGATTTGAAAGTGTTTGGTGCGGGTATAAAAAGTGATAGCCCGAGCGTAGCGAACCTATTTGAAATCTATAAGGCCATATGGCCGTGGTTCGAATCCGAGCGTGTACCAATGATTTTTTCTGTATTAAGTACATTAACTATCACTGACTCTGTGCCTCGAAGAGCACGTTAAGCAGTCGGTCTCGGTTGCTGTCAATAGATGGCCGTTCTTACGGCTATCTACGATTTAAGCTCCAAGCCCTCTCATCTTGGGGGGATGCTTAAGCCCCTGCATTGGGGTATAAAAAAAAGCTAATGGAATGGAACGGAAAGTACTCAGTTGTTTTACTGTATACGTTTTACAATATATTGTGTAAATGATATTGCCAAAAAAATCTCTATATAGACTGATACTTTGTTCGAATGACTACAAGTTTAGATTTCACAATTAAATCAAATATTTTTTATTTGCCTCCCAAAAATCCTTTTTAAGGAAATGACAAAAACTGCAGTTAAAAACATACTTAAAAATGATCCGAAGCATTCAAGAAAATGATATTTTCTATTTCTATGTCGGTAAATACCGTGCTACTTTTTTGGACCAAAAACCAAAACAAAATGTCAATAGAAAGTTTTAGGCTTTTAAAACGACTAAAACGCGGAACTTTCGGCTGCATCGTTGCATGTGTAAAACGGTTATAACTAAAGTTAAAAACTGTGCCTGTGTCAACAGCAATGTAAATTTTGGAAATAATAATTAATATTCAAAATAGCTGATTGATTCTGGAAGTGAGCAGCAGTATAAAGCTGGTAAAAATTAAACGAAGAATATTCTTTTGCATGCTACTGCTATTTATTTTTTAACATGCTATCCTCCGAGCTCGATACACTCTATATCCAACGCTTTTGCAACTTTTAGATCCATTCCAAAAAAAATATGATGTCGGTAATCTTTCCAAATATGCGTTTGTTTCGCTAATGATTTGATCATTGGTGTCTAATTTATTTCCCTTCTTTTAATTAGAGAAAAGGAAATAGTCGCAGGGGGCTAAATCTGGAGAATGTGGCGCAAGAAGTTCATCGCATAATTTATGGAACTTGGCTATGGTAACGGCACATGTAGATATTATATTATACGTAAAGGAAATTATTTTTTTATAAAAAATGTGGTTGTTTTTACCTTATTTTTGACAACGGTCCAATTGAAATTCCATTTCTTCGTGAATATTACACATAGAAATTTATATTCACATATTTATATACTTTACTGATGCTAATTATAAATACCTACCAGATTATTACAAATACGACATACTAGAAAGCCAATTTTTAATATAAATAACAACAAATGCATTTAGGTTTGTCTGAATAGTTATTTTTTTATAATTTTTAAATAAATATAAGGTTTTGTTTACTATAAGCAAAACACAGAACAATAAAAAATATATTAATGAAAATTTAATTCATATCAGTTCAGTAATCCTCGTTCATTTTCAGTAAAGCGCCTTCATCGATTTATTTTCGTGATTGAGGAGTCTGTCTCCTCAAGCTACTTATATCTGGGTCCAATGTTTGCGACACATTTTCAATCAGTAAATGAACTTTGAAGCGTGTCATAAATTTTTTTTACTAATTTATGTTTTCCTTAGTTACAAGTTTTGATTAACATATAATTTTGTTCGTCAGTGAAAGTCAGTCAAAACTGGTTTTTAGTCCTAAAAACATGTTTTAACTGTAAATGAGTCTTAACTGTAGCATAATATAAATATAAACAAAAAATTTCTATTGCAATTACTAGTGCTATATAATTATCATTCAATGCGTGAGCAATTAGATTTTGGTTAGATTACAGAGTAGAGGGCGGTAATTGAAGGGTAGGTCCCTTTAACATTGAGGCTTATGGCGGAAATTTTGACGTTATTAGCATTACTGACGTCTTGTCAAAAGTTCAAGCAATTTCATTCATTAATTTTCTTAAATTCTTTTATATTTCAATCAGCTAACAGAGCGGTTAACATGAAGTTGTTCTTATCTAACGGCAAATCATAATAACTGACCAGTCTCTGGTGCTTTTAAGTTTTTCATTTGTGATCATATATATGTAAATTTATAATTTTGAATAAGGAGTTATTATTACGAAAAAGATGAATTTTATAAAATAAAAATAAAATATTTGTCTTTTATAATGTAAATTTAAGCTCAGAGAGTATTCTTAACTAGTTTGTCTAAACCAGGAGAGTTGAACAGTTTCCGTTTATTGTATTTTTGGTATGGTTACACAGAAAAATTTATTTCTGTGAAATCGTGTGATCATTTAAAGTTTAATTTATGAAAATCACATATGAATTAATTCTTATAATTTAATTTCATTTGTTTGCAAATCTCAAAAATTCAAGAATTAAAATATTCTAGCTGTAGTTATAGTCTATTTCTCATTTATATGTACATGGCGATGAAAAGCAATTTTGACCAAACAACATACTATCAGATGACTGAAATATAGAGAGGTCTTGTTTTGCCGATAGTTAATAACAGTTCGAAGATAAACCCTTTAGATAAGGCACGGTAATAGCTCTCTTTAATAAAATACCATGGAGATTTTGTCAGCAAGTAGCAGTTTCGAGACACATTTGAAAGTGTTGGTTTGGTGCGGTTATAGAAAGCTTTACACTAACCGTCCTTTAGTAGGATATCTACACCAATTCTACCGTTTGATAGTATTAACTTGTTTTACTGCGTGCATTGTACAAGAGGTCGTGTTCATGGTGATGGTAAGGAAAAATATTTTTGTTCCATTGACAGAATATTGGAATATGTTTAATAGATATAGTTAGCAAAAAAATAAACCACTACGAGCAAATAAAACTTACATCGCCTTTTCCATTGTTACTGGTTAATAAAATATAGACTCATATGGAGACCTAAGCCTGCTTATTTGTATACGCAATCATTATAAAATGTTCATATTTTATTGACATTTTATGTACTATGTACCGTTTACTCGTTTCTACCGTGACCTTAAAAAACTCTGCAGAAACTCTATAATTTTCTAGAAAATTCTGTAATTTTCGAGAACAGACAAAGACAGTGCTATCAAACCCCTTAAGATCGACGGAACACCTAGGGCTATCTATCACCATAATTGCGAGTGGAAGGCGGATAGTGATTTTTGAGAAAACTAAGAATTTACAAAAATAACCCTTTTAGCTGCCTCATCAAAGAAAAGTAGTCTTTGTTCGTGTGTAAAATGTAAGTTTGCTCATTGCAAAATTTCGTCAAAAATCAGCAGTTTAGCCATAAAAACATTACAAACACAAAAACGAAAATTAGAAGGTAAGTAAAAAGTAGTCATGTCCGTCTTCAAAATGTAAGCCATATTTTTTTACAAAATTTCATCAAGGTTGGTTCAGCGATTAGGCCATGAAAAGGTAATAAACACACAGGTTTATTGCGATCAAAAGCAGTTTTGTGTTTTTTGTCCGGAGTATAGCTATCTATATAATACAATCCATAGGCTACTTTTAACCCAGATATATTTATCTATTCTATACAATTGCAGTGTCTGCCTGTCTCTCTGTTTCTTTGTGGTCCGGGATAATCTCCGAAATCGATGAACCGATTTTAATGAGGGTTTCATTGGCAGATAAAAGACTTTTCGGAAAGTAATCTACGTTACTTTTAACCCAGAAATAATCATATCTATTCTATAGATATAAATAAAATAGTTGTATGCGTCAGTAATTTCAAAAGAAAGGTTTTCAGGTTTCCGTAGCATTTGGCTACGAAAAAGCCAAAAAATTGAACCCTTATAATTTTGTTCGGTTCCTCCGTCTGTACGTCCGTTTGCACAGCCACTTTGCTCGAAAAATATAAGCACTATAGGTATAAATTCAATTTAGAAGTTTGGTGTAGCTTGTCAAAAGCTCTACAAGGGTGTAATGATATCACGGATGAAAATTTATTTCGGTGAAATTGCCGTACGTGTCGGACGAACAAAAAAAATTCCACCGCAAAATTAAATGTTAGTGGATAGGTTTTTAAAAATAGTAAAGAGGTTCCTTGGAATTTTTTCCTTCAAGTTAGTGGTTGTTCAGATACGCCTTGGAGTACTAAAAAGTGCGTCCAACTTTTCAACTAAGGGGTGGTAAATTCTGAAAAAAAATAAGTTTAAAAAACCGTTGCAATGGAAATTGGTTTGAATAAGATACACCTATTTATGATAGTAGTTTTTGGGATATATATTTTTAAACTAATTATTTGAATTTTAATCATGCACGTTCATCCCGACTACGAGACTTTTCGCGCACGCTCTCACTTCGCCGGTTTTTCTTAATAAGACCTTATTGATCGCGAGATTCTCACTTCAGTTTTGAAATGACAAGCGAAGGGCGGAGAAGATCGTAATAAATATAAGACAGGGTGAAAGGAAACAGATCTCCCTCATACTTTATTAAGAACCTATTAAGTTTAATTACGGTATATAATGTGGAACAGAAAAGTGTGTCCAGCCGATTATTCCGTAACTAATAAAGATATTTAAGAAAATCAATCTGATCTTATTACTAGATGCCCTTTTGCTAAAAAGGGTGTATCTAAAAAAATGCTTAACACAAAAAAAAAACCAAAACAGTACTAAACTTTTTTCCCCCTTGAGGGGTAATTTTTTTAACGCCATTCGAAAATCCTGTTCACATTTTACATAAAAGGTTATATTGAATTACAAAGTCGAAATTTCAATACTTTTCGAGATATTAAAAAAAAAATATTCTGATGACTTAGCCGGGATTCGTCTAGTATACGTATTTTTATATATCGAGAAGTATTTGAATTTTGATTTTGTAGTTAATTTTTTTTTAAGTAGAGTGTAAACTGGACTTTCGAATGGCGTCAAAAAAATTACCCTTCGGAGGGGAATTTTTTTTTTATCTATACATATTTTTTTTTTGAGATAGACCCTTTTTAGCAATAGGTCATCATCTAGTAGCAATATCAGTTTGATTTTTTAAATATCTTTATTAGTTACCTACCAAGCTGTCTTATGATAATTGTATTTTTAACAAAATATTAAAATTCATATATCTTTTTTCTTTATTTTTTTTACACAGGTGTTAGATGATCTTATGATGTCTGTTCGAGTGATGTTACTACTGATAACGCATTCAGAAGCTTTCGTTAAAATGGTTATGTACTGCATGAAAATGAATGTAATTCATAATATAATACAGGACTTCAATGGTAAGTGATAATTGTTTGATAATTGTTGTTTGATAATTTGATAATTGTTGTTGTAACATTTGTTTGAACGCGCAAATCTCAGGAACTACTGGTTCGAGTTGAAAAATTATTTTTGTGTTGGATAGTCTATTTATTGAGGAAAGCTATAGGCTATATGTATAAAATAATACTATCTGTCTGTCTGTCCATTTGAGCAAATCTCCAAAACGGCTAAACTGATTTTGATGAAACTTCACAGATATGGAAAGGAAGTGGTCAAAAGTGACATACACTACTTTTTGTATGTCTGTGTGTACGTACATCTGTCTATTCGAGCTAATCTTCAAAACGGTTTAACCGACTTTAATGAAATTTCACGGGCATGAAAAGGAGGTGGTCAAAAGTGACATACGCTACTTTTTGTCCGTCTGTTTGTCTGTACGTTTATGTGTCTATTCAAGCTAATCTTCAAAACGGCTCAACAGATTTTAATGAAACTTTGCAGACAGGAAAGAAGGTTGTCAAGAGTGACATCAGCTATTTTTTGTGTCTGTCTGTCGTTTGTCTTCACTGATCTATCAACGTAGATAAAGCCGAAACTACTAAGTCCAGTCCAATTTGGAACAGTGGTTTATTTTATAACGTATCAATTTTTATGAAAGGAATATTTGGAAATTTCAAATTTAAGGAGGGAGGGACGGAAGGGCTTTATATGAGTCTTTGTTCTTTAAAGTTAGAAACATAAAAATTTTGACATAAATAAAGAATGATGTCTTTCAGGGTTTTTGGATTTCCACATTTTAAGGATGGGAAACGGGAGGTGAAAAGTATGGGAGTATCGGTTTTCCTAAAGGAGTGGGGAGAATGAAGATTGAACGTTTGAATGGGTGTACCCAATATTAGTTACAGCAAAAAGTATGTATAAACCATTTCGAAAGTTAATACTACCTAAAACAGGAATGTGTAGTCTACGCAAGCGAAGCTGCGGGCGGTCGCTAGTAATAATAAAAAAATAATGATAATAATTAATAATAATATAATAATGTGTATTATGCATAGTAGGGATGTATGTATGTGTATTATTTATGTTGAAATATTGAATTGAGGAAATTAATAAACGGAATAAGAGTAAATAAGTAGTTGCTTTCATAATCTTATGTTTTTAAAATTTACAATTGGTATTCATTAATGGATAAGAGTCCTCCTCTCTCCTATTAATTTGCTATGCCCAACAGGGTCTATGTTAGTTGTGATCTGTGCTGTGTCATGTTCTGTATTCTGTATATGCCAGTATCTGCTACATAGAATGCAATAAACATTTGAGTATTGAGTATAAGAATAAATAGCTGTTGTTCTTTTCAACCCCCGACGAAAAAAGAGGGGTGTTATAAGTTTTTTATAATGGAAGTTAAATAAATTGATGTAATTTTCAGATACTTTATTATGTCCAGAGGAGATGAATACGAAAAAAATTTTATCGGACAGCATCAAAATGAGCGAACGGCTTGTAACAATGTACGTGGGCACATCGTTTATCACTTGTATGGTTTGGTCGCTTATACCCGTAATAGAATATAAAAGAGGATATAAAATGCAGTTCTACTACTACCTTTTCGATATTGATTACAATACATCTCCCAAGTAAGTGAACTTAAAAACATATCAATTATATAAGAAATGGTCTAAGGCCTTTGAATATCTTCGACAGATCACATGTGACACGATATGATGCGACAGACGTAAAATAAAATGTCTTAATATGAAGTACTTTATAATTTTTTTTCTCAATTTCACTTTAATCGCGTATCGAATCACTTGTTTTTTACTAGAAATGAAAAAGGACTTATTACTATTGCATTGGCATAGAAACTAATGTACGTTAATATTTCGATAATATTAGACTGACCAATTTGCCGAATGGTTAGAGAAAGACCTTAACTGTGAAGCCAAGGGTTGCGGATTCGATTCCCGCCCGGAGCAAACATTTGTTTACATGAACATGTCTATTTGTTCCGTTTTTGGGTGTAAAATGTATCTATATGTGAATATATTATAAAAATAATATTTAAGTATGTTTACCAGTTGTCTAGTACCCCATAAAACGAGCATAATACTTTCTTACTTTGGGACTAGACGGCGCTGTGTGGGACGTCCGAGGTATTTATTGTCCTCAGGTATAATGGTTTTTTTTTCATCATTATTTTAGCCGCTGGACGCCCCAGGGGGGGGGGTCCCCTCTTGATCTCCACATATTACTGTTTTTGACAACCTGTAACCAACGGCTGCCCGCCTCTTATTCCAGGTGGTCCGTCTACCTAATGAGAGACTGTTTCACGTTATGATGTCCGGTTCGTGGTCGCCACTCAAAAACTTTTCTTTCCCAGCGTTTATCGGTTCTGCGATCAATGTGACCTGCCCATCGCTACTTCAACTTGCAAATTCTGTGAGCTATGTCGGTCACTCCAGTTTTTCTGCGGATTGATTCGTTGTGAATTCTATCGTGAAGAGAAACTCCAAGCTTAGATCTTTCTATAGCATTTGGAAAGACTTTGAGATTGTTAGCGAAACCGACATTTTGGGATCACGTTTTATTTCCATACGTTACAACTTTCCACGGGTAACAAACACTACTAAAAGAACATCCTCCGGCATTGAGATTATCGGACTTCAAGTTGCTACGTGTCTTCTGGAATGCTACTCAATCGATTTTGATTCTTGATCTCTCTATTGAAATTAAACATTCCGGATCGGTCACTTTAAATTTTTAGTCTCCAACAACCACTGGAGCGGGTATCCAGGCCATTTGACATGATTTTTGTCTTATTCATGTCTTTTTATATCCCTCGTTGGGGAACTCTACTGAGGTGTTTAAGCATGAAGACGAGGTCTTCCAGTAATTCTGCCATAGTGAGAATGTCATAACCAAATCAAGGGTGAGTGACGTTTTGGTCATTAATTTTGGTACCGTATCCTTTCCAATTTAAAAATTCAAAGAAATCTTCTAATGCTGTGGTGAAAAGTTTCAGAAAGATTACGTCCCTCTGTTTTCAAACTCTCTGCAATTGGGTCGGTTAATTTATATGGATATCAATGCATTGCGTATTACATATATTATATAATTATAAATACGTACTTTTTTTAAAATATAATTGGTGGAAAACTTTGACACATCAACTAACCCGGGGTAGTTATACAATTGTCACTGAAAATCATTACTCTGCTGACAAAATTAAAGTGTTGGTATTTTTATTACAGTTTCGAAGTAGTCATCGCTTATACGACGTGGATAATTACCATCATAGCGATCGCAAATACAGCTCTCGATGCGCTCATCGTGAATGTTTTAGCTCAATGCAAGACACAGATTACGATTTTAAGGTTTAGTTCTCCATTCTATTCTATTTTATCATAAGTAACACTCACCGGTCAGCCGAGTGGTTAGAGACCCTAAATGCGGAGCTTAGAGTCGCGGGTTCGTTTCCCGCCCGGGACAAATATTTGTGTGCATGAACATGTCTATTTGTTCCGCGTCTAAGTGTAAAAGTATCTATATATGTATATATTATAAAAAAGGATATTTAAGTGTATAACAGTTGTCTAGTACCCCATAATACAAGTATAATACTTGCTTACTTTGGGAGTACATGGCGCTGCGTGGGATCTCCCAGATATTATTATTATTATTAACACTTTTTGTCTTATAGTTAATAATGGGTGTTTTAACTGTTATACAAGCACACTTTTTTTCAGAAACATTTGAATTGTCTTTATACATTAATCAGATTATTTTGTCTGCTTAATTTGTTTTAAAATACGATTTTTTGTAACCTATTGCAAGTCTTTTCAGTTTTATAGTCTCTGTAAGTTTAGTAGTAACTGTTAATCATGTTATAGTAAATAAATGCACTATGTTTAAAATGCCAACTTATATACAGATACAATTTGGAACATTTACCAGAGAGTTGCAAAGAATTAAGAATTGCAGATGAAAAAGAATATAACAACGCTTTGTTGCGGAAACTTATAAAATGTATGGAACATTATGACATTATTATAAAGTATGTAGTCGAATTGCATTAATATAAATT
The DNA here is from genome assembly GCA_949709985.1 of Luffia ferchaultella. Taxonomy (NCBI): domain Eukaryota; kingdom Metazoa; phylum Arthropoda; class Insecta; order Lepidoptera; family Psychidae; genus Luffia; species Luffia ferchaultella. Next base: position 4,605,294 of record OX453240.1, on the reverse strand, counting down.
TGTAAACTATACAAAAAAAAACTTACTTTGTTATAACAATTTGTTTATCAGAATATTGAAGAAATTCATGAATATCTTCGGTGCAGCAATATTTTTTCAGTTCGGATGTAGCGCATGGATAATATGTATGACCGCTTACAAACTTACAAATGTAAGTATATTTATTAAGAAAACAATGAAATGTGATTACGTGAAAGTTAAGACTCGATCAGCTTACGCCACAGCACATTTATTAAGACTTGTTTTCCATCGGCTCACAGACAAGTCAACCTTATAGACCACACTTTGACAGGGAGTAGCATTCGCCAAGGCTATGTAGTGCCACTACATAACTACGTCTCTTGTGAGCGGTCAGTTGGAAGCACGTCGGAAGCCATTAAATTGTCAATTTTGAACGAGCCAATGAAAACTAGCCGACCTCTCCCCGCACCCCGCCACTTTTTGGCGATTTCGTTTTCGTACTGACGTTTATTAAAGCGTGGTCTATAGGTTGACTGGTCTGTGCATCGGCTACACCCCTAAGATTAACTCCTCTACGAGTGACAGCGACACACGACAGACATGAGCATGAGATGAGACGTTGTTGCGACAAAATCCGCAATGCGCAAACGACGAGTTATATTCGGTGCACCTCATGGCGTTGAACGTGTTTATTTTATTCTATACATTAAAATGTCGCAGTGTCGCCTCACTTGTAGCTTGTTACATGTAAAACGGATAATTACATTGAACATAAGGCGTGTTATGGCGTATCTATGTCATTAGCTTTAATTATTGAATAAATATAAAATTTTTAGACAATCATCGTTGTTAATGGAAAAATTTCATAACATTATAGTAATTAAGCTTTATTACGTTTTAGGTCAATCCGTTGTCTATGGAATGTCTATCTTTTATTTTGTTTATGGTTTGTATGCTCACGGAACTGTTTCTTTTCTGTTACTTCGGTAACGAAGTAAAAGTGGAGGTAAGAAATAAGTTAAGACGCACTAAGCTTTAAAATAATGCAGTGATGCTTTAAGATGAGACGCTACAATGATTGATTTAAAGGGCTTTTTATTAAAAAAATGTATTCGTATGATTAAGTATTTAAGAGATAAGATATTTTATTTACAATGGCATTCGTATCTATTGCCGCTTTCGCTATAATGTATTAAGTATATGATTGACCAAAATTAATTTACAAAATCTTCAACAGAGTGAACTGATTGCACAATCTATATATGCGATGGCATGGATCGATACGCCGCCGTCGTTTCGGAAGTCGCTGATCATTCTTTTGGAGAGAGTAAAAAGGCCCATCAGTCCCATAGCTGCGTTAATCATACCACTATCTTTGGATACTTTCATGAAGGTAAAGATTTCCATCGATTTAGTTTCGAGTACTACATACTAGTACCTATCTACTAGTTGCTATCTAGTACACTTCAACAGACAGTCGATAATAGATGAATGTAATTTCGAGTCTGCGCCAACAAATAATCAACGATTACCTTAATATCATTAATCCGCGCATCCCACTGCCATCATTGTTTGTTTGTATGACGCCGACTTAAAATTACTTACTTACATTAACTTAGGAGCTTAGTAACTAAAAAGAACTGAAAAGCGGAAAATCATAGAGTAAATTAATTCCACAGCGGTGTAGTGTATGGTTTTAATAGAGTCATAGATTAATGTCAATTCACAGTACCGAAATGGCATTACGCAATTTTGCGGGGTATAAGACCGGCGCGCGGTGACCTTCCGCACTGAAACTCGGACTAAAACTCGTCATCTTACACCAGCTAGCTAGAGTATGAGTGGTTAGACGGTAAACGAAGAAGAGGGCTGCTAGTCAATTCGTACTTTTATGCGGAAAATTAACTTTTTAGTTTTAATAACTGTTATTAAAAAGTATATTTTTAGCTTTTCAGTTTCTTTTTTTTGTTGGTTTAATCATTATTGGTTAACTTCGAGGTATACCTATCGATGTTTACCCTCATTCAATAAAAAAGAATCATTTAAACCGGATAAAAAGTTCTCCTATTTTCTACCAAAAGTTTTTATTTGTCATTCACAAAAACTTTTAAATTGCTTTCTCTGTATGACTGAGTAGGATTCGCACAACACGCGTTTTGTATCGCAAACGGATATTTTCAATAATGTACGATCGCTGGAATTGAACGTACCGCGCGCTTTGATCCTCGATTATTTACCAAGGGAGTAGCATATATCGCTTCAAATGTAGACAATAACGAGTGATCCAGTATATAAGTCCCTAATCGATAAAGAGGAAAGAGAATGTTAGTTGTCGAGGCGTGACGCTGACTGTTTTCAAATTGAGATTTCATTACAGTCGTTTAGGGTAACATTAGACCAAAAGGCTAAGAAAGAGCATACCTTGAATAATATTGCAAGTTGACAATGAGCATATTGTTGAATATGAAGTAGAAAACAACGGCTCATTGAGTAGTTTCGTAGAAGAAAAAATAGTAGTTAGCAAATTTTGTATTCATCAAACAGAAGGCAAAGTACTTGGAGCGCGCGCCCTGAGTAAGTAAGTTATCTTCGGTACTAATGCCGGTACACTAATATTTAGCGCGAGACACACGTGTAGGGATGTCGACATCGCATGACCACGAACAAATATCTTTTTTGTTCGTAGCTTCGCATACATATCAAATACATTAAACATACGTAAACTTCTGTGACATTTTAATTTTTTTTTTTTAAGTAACTAAACTTTTTTTGTCTGCTCTCCCGACGCTTGCGGTAGTGATCGCCGGGAAACGTCCTCTGTCCCACCGTATCGCTTCTTACCACTAGTGTCGCCTATTTATCGCAAAGATGTTCTTCTTATAGTATCTTAACCTACTTTGCAGAAGTTTCATTTTTTCCAGGAAAAATCTCAAAAGTTGATCAATTAATAAAAAAATATCTCTGTTAACTGCCTAACAAAAAACTTTGAGAGTGGTTAGATATGGCCACAAAGAAAGGATGAAGCGTAATTAAAAGTGACTCAGATTATAAAGGTCCTGTATAAGAAGCAAATAATAAAAAAAAATGGACCCTCATCTATATAATTATTTCTATTTATGTTCTTTTTACTAACTTTTAGAAGTCTGTTACATATATGTATATATGTATGTTGTAATGATTTTTTGGTATGAATATTTTTTCTCGAACCTAAATACATGTTTTAATGTTGTACATTACTTTCATTGCATTACCCTAAAAAATAACATAACACAACGTAACATACGCATACATCACAACAACGTCTAGGCCCCAAACTACGCATTAGCTTGTGTTTTGGGAACCAAGCGAAGACACCACATACATATAACAACCAAGACCCGGTACCGGTTTTAATATTCATCATATAAATACTGACCCGACCTGCGATTCGAACCCAGGACCTCCAGCTTCGTAGGCAGGGTCGCTACCCACTAGTATACTAATGTTAGTTATACCCCAATTACTATGAAACTTTAGACCATCCCGTAATACTATAATTTAATTCTATTTTTGTTTATAAACACACTGACTTCAAATCGACATCCTAAAATATACTCTCCCAGAACACAATTCTGATTCAGGGTTCACCTTACTTAATCTGAAATATAAGTGCGATACGAACTCCAAAAAAGTGGACTAATACAATCCCCATGATAGTACTATTTATGGGAAAAATTATGAAAAAAAATTGAAAACGTACAAAATTCTAAACAAAGCACAAAACAAAGAACAAGTGGATTATTAAGCAAATAATTGCAATAATGAAATTAGTTTTTGTTTTCAGGTCATTAAGTCTTCTTACACTTATTACGCCGTTCTCAGATCAAGAAATCAGGAATGAAGAGAAGAAATTTTCCCATCTTAAATAAGAAGTTTATTAGAAGAGAACGAAAAAAAAATTATAGAAAACACTAGTAGTAGATAAAACTAGGACAAATTGTATGTACTAATTATCACTTCGGTCCTTTCGCTTAGAAAAGCCATGATAGTAACTATGTCGAATGTAGGTTTTAATTCACCTCTATGTAGAATACAAAAAAGAACTTTCAGTTAATATTGAACATATAACTGACAACATAGTTTATAGTCGATTGGTTAAATAAATTCTGTTAATGAATATAGTAATTATTTTATTTACACACCAAGAAGAAATTAAATTCATAATGATTATAATGAACTAATTTCAATAATAAATTATTGTATTTAAATACATTTTTACCCTTTTAAATTTAGGCTAAGTATACGATTCGTAGGTCTGAAAAAAAAAATTTAGCCGATGTCATTCTTAATGGTATAGATGCATTTAATGTATAATTTTTTTAATACTATATTTAATAATTAATACATAACTTCGTTTAAAAGTCACCTTTATTCTGACATCATAGAAAACAAATATTAGTAATTTTATTGAAAATACAATACGGTTGCTATTTAGGTAATAAAATACCTCGAGACGGTTTTTTGGATTAGCATCACTTTGTAAATACTTCTTAAAGGTACTTACCTAATTGATGAAAAACATATTTTAACTTTTAAAAGAATTTATGGATAGCAGAAAAACACTTTACATTATTTCGAAAAATAATATAGACACATTTCCTTATATTGTCATTGAGTGTAGTGTTGTAAACCGTTACCGTCGCACGTCGTGACGACGTATTTTTATTTTACGCCACAGAATCTCTGGCCGCCTTATTGCTTCCTGCATTTCTATTATTTTTATTATACCCATTACTTTTCAATATTGAAGTCTGAAGCTTTCCACGTAATGGCTTTCTCTTTCCGATACAATGTAATATTTGTAGAACTTTCGTAGAGATGTAGGCTATGTTGACATGAAAAGAAAATTATGGAATTTTTAATAATGTTTTTCTAATGTGAATTTTTTGTTGTTATTATTTATATTATTATTAATATATACAGTAATTTTTTTGTGATCTATATGCTTATTACATAAATAAATTATTTTTGCATTTTTACAATCGTTTGACACAGATTATATGGACCAGGAGTAGCACCCGAAAGTAGCATAATATTGTTTTACTTTTTATGATCCCTGAACTCAAAAGACAATGATTTACTCGATTTATGTTGTAAGTAGTAATACCGTGTAATCTGACCGTTTTTTTTTCAAAAAAATTCTATATTTTTCTTTACTAGGATATGGGTCCAGTACTATTTATTTATATTTATTGTCCAGCACGTTAAAGTTTTGAAATTTCGCAAAAGAAATAATTTATTTATTTAATTATTTAACGATAACCAGTAGTGATACATTAATACTTAATAATAAGATAACACTTCTCTATAAAAAACTTACAAATATACATTCTATAAAGATTGTCATGGCCTGCATAAATATAAATATTTAATAATAAAATTATAACTTACACTGGGTCTCTACACATAGAAAGTTTTACATTTTCAACGATTAAAACGCGTCATCTTCGGGCGTATTGTTAAAAAGCTAACTTAATAAACCTTTTTATTGGAAAACGGAAGATTTTCTATGAAGCTTAACTTCCGTCGAGGGTCGCTTGAACCTACACCTTTTTTTCTTATATATTGTTAATATAGAAAATAATGATCCTTCTTTGGAATTATATTGTTACGTACCTTATAATTTTATTTAATTAAAAAAAAGTGTTATATTTTTCTCGAAAACAGATATAAAATTTCATAAAAATATTTGAAATAAAGTAAAGTAAAAAAAAGCAAACAGGCTCTAAATACGGCCAACAAACCTGAGTAATATCTAATCTGTAAAAACTTCAGTATGCAATCATATCAAATATCTTGAAATGTCTAATATCAATCACATCTATGTCTATTTAAAGTTCAGAAATTATGTGAGTTCAGGATATTTGAATATCAGAAAATTTTAGATGTTCAATTAGGTATAAAAGGAAATTGGTACGTGATCCATTGGGAAATGTTTATTCATGAGTCGGTCGATCTGGCAAAGTATAGAGATGATGTACGTATTGTTATTTTATTGTAATAGTCCATATGTTTCGGGGCAGTAAAATATAACTGATCCTTGAGTTTTACATTATATTTTCATACCTATAACAGTGTTTAATGTATTTCATTCATAAAAGAAAAAAAAACAATAAAACCAAATCTAATTAACATATAAAATTGTAACTGGTCGAGTCAAAAATAATTCCAAGAAAACATGGTCTATAAATAAATGACGAAACAAACCAAGCTATAAAGAACGTTTACCAAAATTTCATTACTTCAGAATTTCAAAAGAATATAAGACATTGTAATTGTATTGTCAATCCGAAATCTAATAAATTTTTTTCTCGTAACAAAATTAAATTATTTCTTAGACATCAAAAGGGATTTAGAAAAAAATATTAAAAATATATTTACTTCTCTTTACTAACAAAGTAGAAATAAATTTACATTTGTTAACACTTATTAGAAAACTTGATGTCATTTACTCTGTAATAAATATACTATTATATTATATAATAGACGAAGATGACGTTATTAGTAATTAAATGTTTATTAAGAGTACATGTAGTTTTTCACACATTATGAATAAGGTGTTGATAGGGTACGAAAAATTATGGGGTATTAACAGACTGACGCTGAAAAAAATTGGATGACAAATGTCAATACAAATTGAATGCAAATGGATAGTATTATTATTTTGGATTTCAGTTCCATTCTGTCTGAAAGAATTCTTCGATTTAGTCACTTTAATACACATGTAAAATCATTGAAAAAAATCATTCTGCTTTGAAAGCTGTCTTAGGAAGTCATCCTTGATTTCATAATAGTAATTAGCATAGAATACTAAAAATAAATAAATAAAATAAAAGAAATAAATGTTATAATGTAAATAAATTTGACAGCAGAGTTTGGTATTATTAATAGTCAGAAATGTCACTTCGCAGTATCGAAACTGTTAAATGCAATTTCGCTGGCGCGCAGGGACCTCGCGGACTGCAACCGGACTGAAACTTGCCAAAGATACACCAGCTAACTAGAAGAATAGCGGTTATACGGCAAGTGCAGAAGAGTGATTTTAGTCAATTCGTATTTTTATGGTAATAAGGCTTCTAAATTATAATAGATTCCAACAACGTCATAAAAAACAGTTTTGAAACACATTTGAATGCGCTGCTATGGTTACGCCAGGTTCCCAAGCCGTCGCGCTTTGATGGATCGTTTCCACGAAATACACGTATACCATTTGTTCATTATAATTTTTTTTGTCGTTTACTTCACGCAGGAAATCATATTGATTTTTTTATGTTAATTTATATACATAAAAGTACGAATTGACTAGAAGCCCCCTTCTATGTTTACCGTCTAACCACTCATACTCTAGTTAGCTGGTGCAAGATGGCAAGTTTTAGTCCGAGTTTTAGTGCGCAAGGTCTCCGCGCACCTGGCCACACATCCGCAAAATCCCCGCGCGCCGGGCCACACATCCGCGAATTTTCCCGCGCGCCGGTCTTCAACCCTGCAAAGTTACGTAACGTCACTTCGATACTATGAAGTGACATTTATGACTATATTAAAACCAAACGCTGCTGTCAAATTAATTTATTTTGTGATAAGGACAATCACGAGGTAAACAATTTTGAATAAATGACACTCGAAAGAAATTGTGTTCATACTTTTTAACATTTCAATTAATAAATTGTGGGACTAGTTCATTTTGAACCCTATTTTATATTGCAATAGTAACGAGAACTGTGAATTATACAAAATTCAAAGTAATGAAGCTAATTAAAAACAAAGTAATAATTGATTATTTGAAGGCAAATTATAGAAATCCGCGCGACTTGTGAGTTATCGACGTAAAATGAACGTTTTAATGCGCCAGGATTCAGGTTGCGATTTTTTAAAAAAATTAATTGAAAACTGTTGAATATTAAGCAAGTAAAGCACCGCTGCGCTGTCCTGGTAGTCCTAAACCTTGTAAGAATTTTTAAATTATTTTTTGAAAATTCCTTACGATTAATAGGTGCAATAGTTTAAGAATAATTTTGTTTTTATAATTTGTAATGATTGATTTATGGAAAACAAATAAGGTTTGGCTATTCCCGAATTATGTAATTTTTTTCTGAAAAGTTAAAAAAACCATTTTGGCTCTTTAAAAAAATACTTGGAACAACTTGGCACATGGATTTTATTAAATTTTGGTGTAGTATATATTGTGCACAAATGTTAATCTCTTGGACCAATTTAACTCGAAAGAGAGATAGAAACATTAGTTTTCCCATGAATTTATCTTGAATCTTTTATGCAAAATTTATTGTCAAATAAACTAGGCACTTAAATTAAGAAAGAGGGTGCCAATTATTTATTTTCTATACTATCTGATTCAAATGTTGAGGAACAAGTTCGTTGCACTGACTATGACTACGTCACCAGATGTCACGTCTATTAACGACAGAATTAGAAAAAAAATTGTTGGGATGGATTGGGTAGGAGTTTGCTTATCACTCGTGTCCAGTATGACGTACCTAAGCAGCGTGAGGTTCGTATGGATTCTGGTTTCTGTGTTTTAACTGTTTATTTATTACAGGTGGAACTGCCTCGTTCCTCGTTTGAACTGAACCCTTGACTGCCACGGTTTTCTACTTCTAACCTATAATATAGTGTAAACGGTCTGATTTCAATTTTGAATTTAATTTTTTTTTTACAAGGTAGTCGATGTGAAAAATAATTCTCTGTCTGGAAAAAGTTATTTCGATGAAAATCCGTTACGATGCAAAGTTATTAGAAATTCTAACTTTCGGGTGAATGCACAAACTTTTTAAATCAATACCTACGTTCCATGGTCCCGCCGTAAAGTTGCCAAAAAGAGACATTTTTAGATAACTCACTGGTCTCTATTTATCTGTGCTAGATTTCTGAATGCCCGAAATTTCGTTTTTGTATGAAATTGCAACAGTATTTATGACGAAAACAGGAAAGCTTTTAACTTAACAATTATTTTCGAATTACATATCAACGGTCGTGTCACGGCGTCTACGTTCTCGTGTACTTAAATATTCTAAGTGCTAAACAAAGAGAAACCTCCCACAAACCAAAGCAGCGGCGGCAGGCCACGCATGTTTTCAGGTCTTTAAATCAACTTACACCTTCTACGCACTTCTAAGAGAAGTACAAAACAAATAACTGTTTTTAATATTTGCTCGTCAACCTAAAAACGAGAACTGTGAATTATACAAAATTCAAAGTTGGACGAAGCGATGGACGCCCCTTGGCCAGGTGGACAGATGACCTGAAGCACCATACCGGGGGTAGTTGGATGCGAAAGGCGGAGGACCGCGTGTGGTGGCGAGCCTATATCCTGCAGTGGAGAGACACGGGCTGATGATGTTGATGATGAACCTAAAAAACACGCTTAAAGCACAAATAAAATTATGGTAGGTACTTACATTTTCTCGCACAAATTATGAAATAAAGTTTTCATTTAATTGGTTTTATTTTTCTCCATTGAGATGTAATGATCACAGAAAAAAAAATAATGCTTAATTAAATTCGTTCTGTTTCGGATTCCAATCAGATGATTTCGTAAAGCTCACAAAGGAACTTTGCTTAATTAAAAGTGTGCTTTAACGAGAAGAAAGATTTTGAGAATTAAAAGGTATATTATAAACGTAAGGTATATAACAGGTAAATTATGTAATTTAAGATATAAAGAGAAAAATACTGTGTAATTGAAATTGCATAACGGATTTCAGAAATTTTTTTTTGAATGGAAAAAATGTAAAATATTTATTTTTTACGCCAGTTCGTGAATTTAAGGCGCGTGAAAAATAAAAAGTATTTTCCCATTTGCACTGGAATTCACGTTCATGTGGTTTCTAGTTAGTAGTGTACCAAGTTCGGTGGATAATACAAACATTATTTCATATAGCAACTTGAATGAGTCTATATCGACACTAGTGCAGTTTTTCACAAACCAACACCAAGTCTTCAAAGTAGTGTATTAGTTTTGGAAACATATTTCATATGAAAATATAAATAACACTATAGTAAAATCTAAATAGATAAGCAAAAAACCTTGATAAGTTTTTTCTGACTTTTCCTCGCAAAACAAAGTTTTGCATGTATTTTAAATGTGCTTACTATTCCGAGACGTTACCGTTACATCATCGATTTTTTCCGTATTACTTTTCTGTCTGATAGGAAATTTAAAACTCCTGCCACTGTTACAGAACCACCGAACTCTGAATGTAGCGGACTAGAAGCACATTTGCTAAAATCAACTACTCGAAGCCGACAAATTTTGGTAACTATATTTATTAAAAAAAAAACATTTTCGGTTTGTGATTTCCTGTTTCAAATCTATAAGGCTGAGCGGCCGTGGATCAAATTCGGGCGTATACCAATGAGTTTTTTCTGACTTAAGTACATAACTATCACTGACTCCGTGTTTCGGAGAGCACGTTAAGCAGTCGGTCCCGGTTGCTGTACAATACAAACATCTAAGTAATTAATCGCGTAGGTATATGCGCCCCGCCCTTCAACCTTCCTCACACCATGAATCAGTTGTGATAACTTTGGTTTCCGAACTAAACGGCAAGCATCACCCGTTTCTTGTCTAGAAGGTCGTGGTTTGACTCCCAGGAACCGGCATGTATACCAATGAGTTTTTTCTGACTTAAGTACATAACTATCACTTACTTCGTGCCTCGGAGTGTATGTTAAGCTGTCGGTCCCGTTTGCCGTCATCAGAAGGCAGTCGTTAAAATTCACCGACCCGCGCTGGAGCAGCGTGGAGGACTAAGCTCCAACCACCCTCATTCCGAGGGGCGGCCTAAAAGGACGTAATGGCTGATATGGTGAATAAAATTTGTAATGACGTTTTTTTAAGATATGAACGTATATAAAGCTATAAAAGATATAAAGCTTAATTTAAATCTGCGGTCTTTTTTTAATAAGGAAATTTGTGTAAGGTATTCGTGACAGAAATTCCGGAGGGAAATCAGATTAGAATTAGAAGTAAAGTCCATAATTATATAATTTCCACGCTAGCGAATCTGCACGCGCTCGCTGAGGTGAATTAAAAGATAAGGACGAGAACTACACAAAACTTAGCATAAAGTGGGCGTAGTTAAAATTAACTAAATTTAATATTAAATAATATTGATGTTGGAAGAAAAATATATAAATTAGCTTTTCATCACCGAGCTAAAAACTACCCACATATACATGTTGGAGTATGCATACACAAGCTTTCTTTTATATATATATATATGCGTTATAAATTTTTGGAAAGAATGAACGAGTTATCGTTCGACTACTGGAAAGTGCGAGCTGTGGACCGTATCGCAACCGTAACTTTTTTTAAATATATATTTGACGACCGTTTGGCCTAGTGGGTAGCGACCCTGCCTATAAAGCTGGGGAGTCCCGGGTTCGAATCCCAGGTCGGGTCAGTATTTATATGACGAATATTGATACTGGAACCGAGTCTTGGTTGTTATAGATATGTATGTGGTGTCTTCGCTTGGCACCCAAAACACCAGCTAATGCTTAGTTTGAGGCCTGGACGTTGTTGTGATGTATATGCTATTATTATTATTACTTATTATTAAAGAATTATTAATGTACCAGAAGCACATAGAGAAGTTTCGTTTAATATAATCTACGCTTCGCCCACTAAATGTATACATCCGAAACCCTGAAGACTTTCTGCTAAGTTCGAATGCCTAGATGAGTGTGAAACTGTCGACAAAACATATGAAAGGTTTGTGGGAACTATCCTCGCGGTGGAGTTAAAGTTAATGGCGTAACGACTAGATATAAGATTGGACTTTGCAGTAGACATTTATTTATTTGATTTTATTTATTTATAGAGTAAAATATTTTTACATCTTACACTAAACAATAAATTATGCGTACCTTTGCATCAGCTTCGGCAGGAACTGGTTATATTTTTAGCTTTTTACATTGTATATATAGAAATTATGTTTGTTTGTTATATAACTGTCAATTGATAAATTAAGAAAATAATAAAAAAAGGGAAATTACGTGCGTCGTTCTAGCATTCTCTTACATTCTATACATGTCAGATCATAGACAAATTAATAGACTGCCGAGATCTCTAAAGCTACGTACGCCGTTCAATACGAAACTTAACAGAGAATCAACGTACTGGGCGCATATTTTTATGTTTGCGATACCGTACGACGCAGCCTACTAATAATTTTTTTTTACACTTCTTGAGTTTTAACTTTACAACACTATAAGAACTTTAAACTATACCTTAGTATGCTGGAAGGGGAACGTAATATATTTAAATAAGTAATCTATGTTCTAGAATGTTCGTTCATGACAATTTTAATACATTTATTATTTAAAAATTATTGTCATTATCTCTGAAAATTCATAAGGACAAAAGAGCCTTACACTCGATTACAGCGATGAGGCTTGGCAACCGTCACCCTTAGTTCCCCGGAGCAGAGCGGCGAAAAATGGGTTTCAGGGAGTTTCACTTGGTACCTTGTATCTTAGTGCCAAGTGGGATCTATTAGTCTCTGCTGTTTTCTTACCAGAGGCAGACGTGAGTTTATCTTATAAATGTTTGAAAATAAGCGAAACCTTTACTTGGATTTCTTGTTAATTCGTACGAGATTAATACTGTAACTTGATACATTCCGTTTGGACACGCGCCCAAGCAGGGTCCAATGTCTTTGTGGATTATCCGCTGTCAACCCGACAAAGGATAGAGTGACGTGTGTACGGGCACTTACATTATGTATAGAGGATTCTAGAGAATTCTTGGCTCTACCGTCATTATTACGTTGATTAAAATGATTAACATTTAATACAAATCTAAATAGATTACAGTGAGACTGTTTTAGGGTAGCATTGTCTTGCCACTAGACATTTAAACCTGCCATGCTGAAATACAGCCATTCTTCAACGTTAAGGAGTTAGGACTATAAGTTCACTACGCTCGTCCGGGAAGTGGGTTGGGTTGCATATTTATTTGTTGTTATTACAGTCGCCGGTTACCAGGGAAGACTTTTAGTCATACTGTATTGCCAAAATCGCAAAAAAATTACTTTGCGGTACTCGATTACCAGATTTTGACAATATGCCGATCTGAATGTTTTGTAAATTTACCTAATGTAATTTATACTCAAATGTGCTCGACAGATAAATAGTTTCATCCGTTACTTCTCTCCCTCTGGCCTACGTCATTTTGTAGCTAGTTTATTATAAGTAAGTAGGAAAAATGTATTTAGAAATAAGTATGAAGACCACACGCTGACAAAAAAAAATGATTGGAAAAATGATGTGTTTGAAAATATCTTTAAACCAGAAAGGCCAGCAGATTCGTTCCAACCTATATATCGATTTCGAGATTTTTTTTGTTTCTCTCTTAGATTAGAATTAATATTTTATGCCAAAGTCTAAATACATTTTTTTCATTATTTACGTATAACAGAATCCAGTTGTTGTAATTATTTTTTATTAATAAATTTGATTACTTTCACCAACTGGTACTTCGTTTTTCTAATACGATTAAAAAATTTAATCCATCTGTATTAATAAAATTGTAGTGCCTGTCTGTCTGTTCTGGCTAATCTCCGAAACGACAGAACAGATTTCAATGAAACTTTACAGACGTACAGAGGGCCTTATCGTGGGTGACACAGGCTACTTTTGTCTGTCTGTCTGTCCGTCCGTCTGTCTATTTGAGCTAAGCTCCGGAACAGCCAAACCTATTTCAATGAAACTTTGCAGACGTGTAGAGGGCATTATTTGGGGTGACACAAGCTACTTTTTGTCTGTCTGTCTGTTCGTCTGTTTGTCTGTACGAGCTAATTTCCGAAACGACTGAATCGATTTCAATGAAACTTTGCAGACATGCAGAAGGTATTATGGGAGATAACATAGGTTACTTTTTGTCTGTCTGTCTGTTTGTCTGTCTGTCTGTTCAAGCTAAACTCCGAAACGGCTGAACCAAGATTGTTAAAAGTGACATACAACACTTTTTATTTGTCTGTCTGTCCGTCCGTCCGTCCGTCTGTTTGTTCGAACTGATCTCCGAAAGGGATGATTTCAATGAAACTTCACAGATGTGATTAAAAAATTATCAGGAGTTTTGTTTGATTTAGTTTTTGTTTTATCAGGACTTTTCGTTTGTCTATCTTTCCGTCTCTTTGTCTGTTCGAGCTAAACTCTAAAACATTTAAACCAATTTTGATGAAACTTCGGAGACGTAAAAAGAAAAGCATGAGTGATATTCGCTATTTTTTGTTTGTTTGTCTGTCTGTCTGTACATCCGTATGTTAGAGCTATACTTTTAAAGATTTTAATGAAACTATGCAAGCATTAAAAATAGGTTGTCAGAAATGATATAGGTGACTTTTTGTCCGTGTGGTTGTCTGTCTGTCTTTATTTTCCGGCTAATCTCCAAAACGACTAGACCATTTCAATGAATCTTCGGAGACATAAAAAGGAGGTTATCAGAAGTGACATAAGTTGGTTTTTGTCTGTGTATTTGTTTGTCTGTTTTTTTCGGGCTAATCGCCGAAAAGGCTGATCCGATTTTATTAAAATTTTGCAAACATAAAAAGGGCATTATCACGAGTGAAAAGCAATTTTTTTAATCTATAATAAAATAATAGATTAAAAAAATTGCTTTTCACATACATTGCATGTAGCGGAAACGACTAAAGAATGGGCATAAGGGAAATCATGCTGCACCCCTACTGCACGTCTTCACACACTTACTTCAGAACAATCAGAACAAAGGTATTAAAACCATGTCTCATGCATCTTACAGCCTCAACTTAGTTCCTTTTGATTTCTATTCATTCTCAATTGCTAAGGATAAAAAGAAAGTTTTTTCAAGTGTTGAAGAAGCGGTAGCTGTTTAAGGATCAGCCATTTCTGACCTGACAGAGGAAGACTGGAATACATGTTTTCAGTGCCGGTTCAAGCGGATAGAAATTTGCATAGTAAATAATAGACAATAATACTTTGTTTACTTTTCGTGTCTCAAACTTATTAATACGGTTGAATAACTTTTACAAGTGTTTCATTTGTCAAAGCGTCCTAGGTTTATTATTCTTTTTTTTTAATCTAAGAAAAATATTAAAATACTTTCTAAAACTGCTAACTCATTGAAAATACCACAAAGAGTATTGTTAGAGACTTACCAATAATAAATTCGCAATAATATTCTTCAGGACGCCCGAGTAGCAATCCTCTTATACACGGAAAACAATACGTGTTTGAAGTTTGTGAACAGAGGCACGACAAAGAAACCAGTGGTATATAAAACGAGGGGAGTAATTCGAGGACACAAAGACTTCCTTAATGAGAAGAACCCTTAAGAAATTGTTAATGAACGCACACAGCTTCATCAAAGCATAAAACATCAATAATAATAATAATGATATTTATTTAAAACAAAAAAGGTAAATATTACAATTAAATGAATCGCTTTAAGATTACAAATTACATTCGCAAGACATCTGTGTCTAAACTACGTAGTCAGGAATCATCAGGAATTTTCTCTATGTTTATAATATTTATAACACTAACACCACGCAGTTTACAAAAATGTATGACTATTTAGAAAAAAAAATGATTATAATAAAAAAAAAAATTTTTTTTATGATTAGGATTTGTGTTAAAAAATAATATATTATATTATATACAAAAAAGTGTAGTAAATCAGAAATTTAATTTGTTTCAGATTACACCCAAATATTTCTGATACGCACACACATTGTGTAAACAAATAAAATGGTAGAGCATTATAGTTTAGGGTCCTACTGCATGAATCCTTACGTCTCAAGTTACAGAAAAACCAAACCGGTTTTATGACATAATACATATTTAATTATAAACCTGTGGACCGTCAGCCGACTACCAAATCAAGATTAGTTTTAGGGTTAGTAGACCTAGTTTTGGACATCCTGAACGAACCTGAATGACATGACTAAATACATGAGTAAAACTTTTAGGTGATATATCACAGATTTTCACAGATATCTGTCGCCCTGTAGATTCCGAGATCGAATCGAATTCACATACAAACAAATTAGGTAGCGTGCGTGTATGCCTGGGAGCGGTGTTGGCTGTTCAACGATAGCCGAGCGAGCTCGAAGCTTATTTGCTTTGACGGAAGCAAACGTACGAAGGTCATTCTTGAACAAGCCGTCGACACGGTTACAGCTCTTCCCGTGTTTGCTACCACTGTTTAAATTACGTGTTGAATGCATTTTCTGAAATATATATGCGGATAATAGTTTTGGTTAAATTACTCATCCGATAACGATGACGCAGGAGAAGAATGTATGGGAATGAATAGGAATTTCTATTCCAGATTGGTCACTGGTTAAGTTTACCACTCTCTTAAATTATAAAATGTTTGTATAAAGTTTGTAAAAAAGTGTACAAATAAATATTTGTAGATATTTCTATAGATATTTTTGTTGTCTGTTTGTTAATAAAGCTAATACGTAAGAATATTTTTATTTCCCTGTTCATTGAGTCCAGATCGCCCCAGCGACCCGACTTCTCCTCTGGGATGGAAATTTAATAAACATAAATAAAAGATGCCCCTGATAAAGGCAGTCACGTAAATTAGCTTTTTTTGGCTGAGTACGGAGAAATTAAAAAGGGAAAATAAACAAAAGTTATTTATTAAAACGACGACGCTACGTCAAACACGAAAATAATTGTCTTGAATTTCCCAGAAATGAAATGTACCTGGTTGTATAAATTTGTTTATGTTCTCTTTGAACAAAAACAATGTTTTTATTCATTATATTATTACTATTACGTGACTTACGAATTTGATGAATTATGCCCATTAATTAAAAAGCGCCAACTTTGCCATTGTAGACTTAATTTATTATTTCATCTTTATAGCGGTTGATAATATTAATCTTATAATAGATATTGTAATTAATAATATAATTGCATTATTATTATTGAGTGATTATTATTAATAACGGTATTTATAATTTTTTATCATTAAATTCGCGTTTTGGTAAACATCCTATACGGTCTCGCTGCCTTATAAGTGAGTAACAGACTTGAAATTTAGATATTTTGTGAAATATTCTAATTTCCAGTCTCTCATTCTGTTTATGAGACAGAGACAGCTAAGGATAGACAAACAACAGACTGACAGCAACGGGGCTCCGTTTTGCCTTTTTAGTACGGAACCGTAAAAACATTTTTCCATAAATATAATATAATATAATGTGTCGTGATAGCCCGAGCGCAGCGAACCTGTTTCAAATTTATAAAGCCGCGAGATCGTGGTGCGAATCCGAGCGTGTACCGATGAGTTTTTCTTATTTAAGTAAATAACTATCACTGAATCCGTGCCTCGGAGAGAAGTAGTCGGTCACTGTTGCTGTCAATAGATGACGGTCGTTCCAATCCACCAATCCGTATTGGAGCTGCGTGTGTATTAAGCTCTAAGCCCCCTCACCTTGAAGGAGGCCTAAGCCCCTGCAGTGGGATATAATAGGCTGATGACATGGCATGGCATAAATATAATGCAAATCAACGAAATAAATAATTTTAATTTTCAATGACAAATCTGATGCTTGTAGTATACAAATAATTAACAAAATATTTCTCCACTGCTTGATAGAGGTAATAGTAACTGAGTTACTATATCATAAATAGTTTCACATGTTTACAAAACAACTTTTGGGTTTATTTTATTATTCCTACGTGCACACCATTGACAATTTCCAATCATAGATTTGTTCCATTAATTGAAATTACGGTTAAAAATACACGACAGGCAATTAAATGTGAGGGCTTTCTTTTGGTAAAGGCAAACAACATTAAAAACACGAGTGCAAAGGGTATTGAGAAGAAAGCACAGATCTACAGAAATAAACGAATCGCCGGAATTATAATTGTCAAGTTAGACTCCAGATTGTGTAAGAAATGGACGTCGATATATTACTTTTATTTCGCTGTGTAGTATTGGGAAGCGAAGAAGTAACTAAATAGGCTTACGTGTTACTGACTGCTTATATAGAATCTGGCATTGCAACAACAACATGATGCCGTATTTCTGCTTATTCTGAAGACACATTCCAAGAACTTGCATAAAAAGGTCATCAAATTACATTATCTTCAATAAATAATAATAATACCTGGGACATCCCACACAGCGTCATCTGGTCGCAAAGTAAGCAAGTATTATGCTTGTACTATGGGATTCTTATTTTTATAATATGCATATAGACATGTTCACGCACACAAATTTTCGTCCCGGGCGGGAATCGAACCCGCGACCCTCGGCTCCACAGTCAGCGTCTCTAACCACTCTGCCAATCGGCCAGTCGATCGATAGTGTTCAGGAACACCATCCACGTTGAAAATAGTGCGTGCGCTTTATTTTAATAAACAGCTTCTGCGTATTTGTCACGCATATTAATAATTAAGCATGTCAAATAAAAACAACGCTGAACCATAATTTAATGAGGACGTTATCACTGCACCCCAAAATTCGTTTCATGACTTGACTTAAACTTGAACTTGGGAAATGATTCATATAAAAATTTAATTGTTTTCAGTACAATATCACAGTAGTATATTAAATGTTATCTTTTAATATAAGATCAAAAACAATAAATTTATATCTGAACTGAGCCGTTTTTTTTTGAAAATCAGAAGCAAAAAAAGGAAATAGAAAAGTTTTCCAAAACGATGGAAAATCTGTAATAAACGTTAATTTGAGAGTAACAAATATCATTAGCGATACTATAACGAACAATGGTGTGATGGCGTAGTGGATAGCGTTTCCTAATTTTCGTAAGGGATGTAGGTATAATAGGTATTTGGACAGGTGTGAATATAGCCACCCATCATCGTGGGCGGAATGTTCTACGCGAAACGAGAAACATAAAACCCAACTCGCAGATTCCAAGAGATGAGGACATCAGCGATTTGGAGCTGGCTACCGGGTCTACTTTTATGTACCCTTGATCTACAAACCCTAATATTATTCTAGTGTAATTTTCACAGTCGATTTCACTATTTGAAGGGAATAAAAGTTTTCCATAGAGTTTGTCCCGGCGCGGCGCCTCTCACTAAACTTTCTGTTCGTGAAACTATCTCTCTTCAGCCTGATAGCGCATAATACGCTTAAACTCTCCCCATAAATTTGAGACGAATAAAGTACTTCCAGATCCCATTAAATTCGAAGGAGAGATTTTGAGTGGATCTTTTGTTAATGAATATAATTATTATTATATTATTTAAGTTAAATATTAGGTCGGGGATAAAGCCTTTTCGCATACAGTTTGTATATACTTTTAAGAAAATCTCTTTGGCTGTACTAGTTGAATCTTGCTGGTTTTTATACCATTAAAAAGGTTACATTTCAAAAAACAAACAATTCAGTAAAATATTGTTTCCCGCCGTTTTGCATTTGTTTTGTGAATCTAATGATGAAATTCGATACATTTTAAAATTTTATTATAAAAAAAAGAAAAAATACAACGCAAGCTGCGAAAAAAAACTCTGACGTTTATGGTCCTAATGCTGTGTTAGTAAGAGTAGCACAAAGTTAAACGTTTTCAGTCCGGGAATTTTGATGTCAAAGACGCACCTCGCTGTTATCGCCCTGTAACGGCTAAAATGGACGTCATTTTTGAAAAAGTTGAGCGACATCGGCATATCAGTAGTGACGACATAGCTGCAGATCTGGGAAGCGACCACAAAACAGTTTTGACCCATTTGAAAACAGCTGGGTATACAAAAAAGCTCAATATTTGGGTGCCACATGAGCTCACTGAAAAAAACCTAACGAACCGTGTACTTGTTTACGATTCTTTATTAAGACGTAGTGAAACCGAACTGTTTTTGAAGTGATTAATAACTGATGACGAAAAGTGGATCAATTACAATAAGAACGTGAAAAAAGGTTGTAGTCAAAGGTCGGTCAGGGTTCACAGACTGTGGCAAAACCCAGGCTAACTTGCAATGAGGTGATGCTGTGTGTATGGTGGGATTGGAAAGGTATTGTATGAGCTTTTACCACCGGGCAGAACCATCGATTCTGATCTCTACTGCGAACAATTGATGAGATTAAAGCAAGAAATTGAGAGAAAGCAGCCGGAATTAATCAAAAGAAAGGGTGTGGTCTTTCATCACGATAACGTTGGACCTCACACATCTTTAGTCAATGAGAAAAAATTAACAGTGTTACGCTGGTAGGTGTTAATGCATCCGCCATATAACCCTGACCTTGCAACTTCAGATTTCCATCTGTTTCGGTCTCTTCAGAATTATTTAGACAGTATATGGTTAACATCAAGAGAGGACTGTCAAAACTACTTGTTGCGTTTTTTTGATTAGAAGTCTCAAAATTTCGACAGCAACGGGATCATGTCACTACCTACAAAATGGCAGACAGTCATAAAACAAAATGGTCCATATATATTGTAATTAAATGTAAATAAACTTTTAAAAAAAAAAATGTCGTGAGTTTTCATATAAAATGCGAAGAAACTTTTTTATTATTTTAAAATAATTGAACGTTTGACATTAGTTAAACACATTTGGTTTGAATATTGCATGGTAGACTGACCTTGGTATTTCAGTGTATTAAGTATAAAAGCGATTAAAAGAAACGATCTGAATCGATACATAGAGCCCAATAAATAAGCAGTATTAATAGAACTAGTGTTTGGTCACTGCTTGCAACGCATGGACTATGTAATAAACATTTCTACTATAATCATAATTTATAGTACGGTCGTTTAGATGCGTTTGAGACGTGTACATGTAAAGTATGTATTCAATCGCATAAGAATAATTCGTGCGTAATTGTTAAGTCTCCGTACGAATTAATAAAAAAGCAGTTCATGTTGAAAAATTTATTTCATTACAAGTGCAAGAAAGACTTACAATTATTTTTATTAAACAAACGTCCTGGTTCGACGAGCAGGTAAAATGCATGTTATTTATTTTGAACTTCCCTCAGAACTGCGTAGAAAGTGTAAGACGATTTTAAAACCTGAAAAAATAAAATCATTCTAAAAATTTAAGTTTTCTGTGCACATCGCTTGCACAATGGCTTTTCTGGACCGGATTCGTTGGGTTAGAATAGCAAGAAATTGCTCATCCGACTTGTTGAAAATAAGATATTTCAAAAAGTTTTAAAGGAAATACTAATTGATGAATACTAATTGATGAATGTTATTTAAACAATAAAACATGCCAATTGTCGCTCTTCAGTACACAACTACGAATTTAAATTGTAATTCTTTATATATGGACGAAATAACAATACCTCGGTATAGCTAATAATCCTAGAGTAAATAAATTTGACAGCAGCGTTTGGTTTTAATAGAGTCAGAAATGTCACTTTACAGTATCGAAAATGTCAAACGCAATTTCGCGGGGATGAAAACCGGCACGCGGTGACCTCGCGGTCTGAAACTCGAAATCTTACACCAGCTAGCTAAAGTATGAGTGGTTAGATGATAAACGTAGAAAATGGCTTCTATAGTCAATAAGTACTTTAATGGTAAAAGTACAATAAATTTGACAAGGCCCTCATTGAGGTACTCACCCTGACATTTAATATTGGACCTAGAATAAGTTGACATTTTAGTAAATAATTAATATTATATTGTCTAGATAAGTTTTATCATCATCATCATCAGCCCATTTTACCCCACTGCAAGGGCTTAGGCCTCCCCCAGGGTGAGGAGGGGGTTTGGATCTTAAATTCACCACGCTACTCCACTGTGGGTTGGGGATTGTAACGATCGCCGCCGTCTATTGACAGCGTCCGGGACCGACTGCTTTACGTGCTCTCCAAGGCACGGAGTAAGTGATAGTTAATGTACTTAAGTCAGAAAAACTCATTGGTACACGCCCGGATTCGAACCATGGCCCTATAGCCTTATAAATTTGAGACAGGTTCGTTGCGCTCTGGGCTATCACGACACTTATGTTTCACTACACGATAAGTTTTATACTATAATTTTAATATAAAAAGCAAATAATGAAAATTCGTATTACGATTATTAGTTATTTAATCGGTTAAGCTATTTCCGGGATATCGGGGATCATATCGAAAAAAAAGCTGTTTGAATATAGAAACTCTTTCTTTTTTTAAGGCGTTTAGCCAATAAGGTAAAACTAGACGCGTTATAACTTTCTATGAGATCATTAAAATTCAAAATCTTGCATAGGTTTACAAAAGTTTTTTTTTGTTATTTTTGTTTGAAATTTCACGTATATAGTGACGGGCAACTACGGAATCATACCGCGTGCCCCAATACACACTTGACCGGTTCCTTGATTTAGGACCCGTAATCCTAACAATTAGTTGTGACGAAATAGTGATAATGTACTACTTGTGACTTGTGAAAATATTGTGTTCGTAAATAAACAGCATCCACCAACCCGCATTGGAGCAGCGTGGCGGATTAAGCTCAAAGACCCCTCATACATATGGGAAGCTTGTATGGTAATTAAATAGCAACGGCATTATAGTTTGATAAAAAACTCCAATAATTATTGACTAGACCTCAGCGATTAACTAAATTAATACAAAAACCACGTAATATATGATAGTAATATATAACTACGTTAGATTAGATCATGCATTTGTGGTAACCGTATGTTACGGTGAATCGAATATATTATTTAGACTGACCGGTTGGCCGAGTTGTTAGCGATCCTAACTGCGGAGCCGAGGGTCGCGGGTTCGATCTCCGCCCGTGAAAATATTTGTGTGCATGAACATATCTATTTGTTCCGTGGATGGATGTAAAAGTATCTATATATGTATATATTATAAAAAAATAATATTTAAGTATGTATATCAGTTGTGTAGTACCCCATAATACAAGCATAATACTTGCTTACTTTGGGATTTGATGGCGCTGTGTGGGATGTCCCAGATATTATTATATTATTATTACATATTGCTTTACAGGGTAGCTTTAAAGGGTCGTTACTGTACATTACATTCGAAAGGTCAAACGTAATAAACTATAAGATGTAAATATATTGCAAATTGTATTTACCTTCATAAAGGTCTCCAGTGACAAAGGTATAATGACTCCAGCTGCAGGAGTGATTGGTCTTTTAAGGCGCTCCATAAAAATGAGCAGTGAACGACGAAAAGGAGCTGGAGTGCCTGGCCAGGACATTGCCAATACAGAATTCGGGAGACACTCGCTCTACAAAAAGAACAGAATCGGTTAGTCGACTTATAGTCAACTGATGTGCCTACAGCGAAGCTAGTTTCTGGTAGCAGTTTTCATAACATAACATTAAAACTGCGTTTTTTGTGGGGAAAAGCTGCTGGCGTGTAAACACTATTCGACTAAAAAAAGCTTTTTAGAACTATATGTACATCATGTTCAGCTGAACGTAATTCAAACTTATAGAGTATGTAGCGCTTACCGTACTGAACAAAAAGTTTTAAATGAACAGGTGGCGCAAATTAACGGTTACCGAGAAGAAATAACTTTTTATTTAATCAGTTTTACTTGCAAACTCAATAAAACACTACGAGGCTGTTTTGCGAATCTCGAAAATGGAGAAATACTATTTGTGAAACAACTGATAAGGTCAACGACCGACTATTCTTTAAATCGGAATGTTAGTAGAATCTCGGTCATGTAAACATTTTTAAACAGGCGGTTGACGGTAGACCAGCTGTCTCAGTATAGTATCAGATATCTTAACAGTCGCTGACCACGCATTCGGGTTGTTCGTGTTTTGAATTTTCTTTCTCAGTAATCGTTAGTTTACGCCATCTGCTTTCTTAAAACTTTCAGTTTAGTTCGTCAAGCTGTACGCATTGTTTGAGTTTCGACTACGCCACGAGTGCGCTCAGCCGAACACGGTGTATAGGTACATCAAAATCTGCAAACAGTTTGAGTACACTTTAAAGTAAATAAATTGTCTAAAATGATTTGAATTGAATTGAATAAAATGAAATGAATAGGTACACACACAAGTACAATATTAAAAAATAACCGATCTGAAATATATTGGAGTCCAACTAAACATTAGGTTAACATTTATTTATATACAAGTAATGAAATATGGGAAACGATGGGTCCAGGCCTTTTTGTTAATTTGATACTAACCTCGTATTTAAGCTCATTTCCGTAGAAACAAAAGATAAAGAGTTCAATAGAAATCCCTACAAAAAAACCAATCAGAGCCATGGCTTCAATGGAAACCAATTCCACCTGAAACAAATGAATGGTATTACAAAAATGTTATATATACTTTAAAATTCGTTCAAATCATTCACTAATGTATACTGTATGTAATAAAACGTTCTGGATCATTATACTGAAAAAAAGTATATCCTATCTAATATTGTGAATAAATTTAGATGTAATATCATATAAACAAACAATCAAGCTCCCGATTGTTTGTTTATATGATTATTTATTTCTTTGTTTGTTTGTTTTCTCCATACGTAATAATTTAAGAACCGGAATGGAAAAATAGGGGATGTAACGTACCTTCTTTCACGCATGTGTAGCTGCGGGCGAAAGCGTTACATTTTTACTAGGTATGTGATTTTTCAAATTTTTTCCTTAGTTTTCGCATTAAAAAAAATGTGTAACCGAATCGCTCACCGAGAGATCGATTCCACCACACAGTATATTTTGTGTTATGCATAAAAAAAAATGGAAAATTGTAATCACAACAATAATTTTTTTTTAATGTTATATAACTACTCATTACCGATTTTCGGATATTTTTCATGACTTGTGCCGTAAGACTTTGTTACTTGCAAAATTTTATGATTCCAGATCAAGGAAAAGTACTGAAATGGCAGTAATTTTTGATTGCATTGACTTAGAATAGAAACTTATTATATTTTTTTTTAATTATTCAAAGTATCTTAACCGTAGGTATTTGTTAATAATTTCAGCTCGATACCGTCATGCACTTCTGCGAAAAGAGGTTTTGACGGACAGACAGACAGAGAGACAAATGTGCTTTTGTTTTGTTTTTGAAGAGGATGTTTTTTTAGTACTAGTATATTCACTTTCAAAACAACAATTTTCTTTAATGTAATTCAAGGAGGTAAGATTAAAGAAGACATATTATTGTGGCCACGACAATATTGGACCGATTCTCTTGTGCAAGGAAAATATTGTATTGCAAGTAAATGATTTTTTTCTGAGCATTTTAATATTTTAAATTTATTTTATCAACTTACGTTTATAAACTTATAAGCTGTCAAACAAATTATCCCTCCACTGAAGCCAAATTGAAAGAACAGTATTGTGCCGAAAGTCGTATGTAGATTATCTTTTATTCTGTTAAAAAAAAAATTGTATGTCATGCATTATTTTGTAAAAATAACTGTGTACTATGATATGCTGCCCGATAGAGAATAGCGATAGATTAGTACGGCAAAATGTCTAATTTTCGTACAACTAAGTTTCGGGTTACGGAGGTCCGTCACTAAGAAATTCAAAGCGATGTCTGTTTTGTTCCTCAAGCGATATGAGTTACGTTGTTGGATTGAGTGAAAATGCATATCGAAGTACAAGAACTTTTGTGCCTCGGCATTTGAAATTTACTGTAACAATATACTGTAGTAATTTGTAATGAAATGAAAGAAGAACTTTATAATAAACGTAGCTTGGTCCGACAATTCACTAGTCTGACACGTTCTGTAATCCGGCTCTTGGCGGCTTTGTTTTTGGCGCACTTCCAAGCTTTTTGTGATTGGGTTCTCTCAGTTTTTTCCAATGACTGATGTGGTCAGAAAAACAGTGTTTTGTTAAGATTAGTGGTTACCAACCAGCTAAAACTTAAAGTTTTGCGAAAAAAATAGATCGAATCTTTATTTTTTTTGCAATATCTATATTTTTTCCTAGTTTTTATTACATACCCACACAAAAGTGTGATTTTCTTTAAATTCTTTGATGATATCCCATAAAAATGGTAATTAAGTGAAATTATCTTTTCCTACTAAAACAGCTTTGATATTTTGAATATTATGTGTCAGATGTGACAGTGCGTCCACTTAATCTATAGTTATTAAGTAACTTACTGAATAATTTTCGCGTAATGTTCCATACATTTCAGAAGTTCTTTTGACAAAGCTTCGTTGTATTTAGCTTCGTTTATACTTTTTAAGTTTTGACACGTTTCTGGTAAACGTTCCAAGTTGTATCTGTTGATAGGTTGATAAGGATTCAATCATTAATTACTTCTTTTTGTTTCCCTTTTGCATAACGTTCCTTTTTTAAATTTAGATGAGATATGGAAGAGATTAAAATCCTAGCAAAAGTTGATTATGCTTCAGTGAAGTTAGCCAGTGTAAAAAGAATAAAGTAACTTATGACGAGTTAGTGTGTGTTAATGGAAAAAAGAAAAATTGATCAATGAATGTTTATGTACTTTACCAGAAGCGTCATAAACCTTAATTACCTTGATTACCATGATTAAGAAGAAAAAGAAAAAGTGTCATAAAATAATAAATATTTCACAATAAGTCAGCCACGTTGTGACTTATGAATGAATAAACATAAAAATATTTATGAATGTTCTTCATAAATTTTCTTTTTCTTCTTGCCAACTTATTTATCTAGACAATGTAAGTTCTTCCTCAAAATTTTGTACGAATAATATTGTAATAATTAATTAATTTGTAATAATATTTATTATAAATTCATATTTTTTTATATTTCAGATTTAAATATTTGAGAGTTAAAACAAGATCATTATTTTATATTTTAAAATTCTTTCTGTTTTAATTCAATAATGTTGATCTTCTTCTTAAACAAAATTAACATACGATAAATAAAATGAAATCTTGTTATTAAGAGAATATGTTTTACCCAAATAAATTATAACTAAAAAGCAACTACGGGAAATTTTTCATTTCTTGTTCATGTACTTATTAAATAAAATTTTACCGACCAGCACATTAATCTTTATGGAAGTTTATGATCATCAGAAAAAACAATAAAACACGTAAATATTACCTAAGAATCGTGGTTTGTGTTTTACACTGCGCTAAAACAGCCGCAATAAGCGCATCCAAAGCCGTATTCCCGACTGCAAATACAACGATAGGAATCCCAGCGTATAAGGTGACAAATATTAACCTGAAAATATAATTGTTACAAAAATACACCTTCTGTTCTGCAACTTAAAAATATTTGTTTTAGCGAATAACGCGATATGATTTTAAACATATATATCGAAACAGTTAAAATTCAAAATATATCTTAAATTATTACTTCCTTGGGAATTTTGTAGTTTTCGATATTTTCTTTCCCCGTGAGTTATGACTTTGCCCTACAGCGATGCAGTAATTTTAAGTTAGCCTACATATACAATTTTTTCACATAGTTGACATGTTGTGTTGTTCCTATAGATATTATTTCTCAAAGAAGTTTTTTATTCGTTCTGCTCTGGCCCGTACCACAACATGTTACTCGTATTTACTCTCAGTGATTCCGCGAATTATTTCGTCCGATTACTATTTGTCATTAGCTATTTGCCCGAAATACAGTTAGGGCTCCGCAAAGGATGGGCGGCTGCGTTGCATGATCGACTTTTGGAGAGTGGCTCGCCTCTCTCGGTATCTGCTGATCCGTCTGAGTTTATTCAGTTCAATTTAGCCGCGAGCGCATATGTGGTGACATTCAGTGGGATAGCGCTGCTGACGAACAATTATAATAGCGTTTTCACACTCTTCTGTAGAGTTCCTACAATCAACTGATTTTATATAAAAAACTTACCCGCTCACTTCATTGTAATCGATGTCAAAAATGTAGAAATAGAAATATACTTTCTTCCCGTAAGCGTAGTCGATAAACGGTAAAATCGCCCAAACGCAAGCGATACTCAATGTTTCACCCACGAAAAATAGAGCGACAAACTTACTAGTTTTAGCGCTATCGAGTAGAATTTTTCTAAGCTCTGTCTTTTCTGGGTTTAGTAATGGATCTGTAAAGAAAGAACAGTTTTTTCAAAAGAAAAACAGTGTCTTAAAACAATCTTGTCTTTTTTTTCAAGTATACAATTATCACAACTACATGCAAATTTATTCAGTTCATTTTTTTAGTTCCTTTTCTACTATACAGTATATTTTATTGTATAATAATTTAGAAAATATGCCTCTAGAAACATGGTTTCTAGAAACCACTACAAAATTCTATTAAGTGCATATGTCGCAGGATGATTTGATAATTCGAATTTTCGCGAAAACCCTAGGGATTTTGCAAAAACACGGATAATTAGACAATGGTGAAAACATTTCTCAATCTTATTGGAAAAATTTTGGTTTTTTGCAAAAATTCGAATTATCAAATCATCCTACGACACATATATCGCGTAAACACTAATTTCAAATTACGGTGTTTCATAGTGAGATTGCAAAGAAATTAATTATAATTCAAAGCTTTAAATACAGCTGTTTATTTATTAGTAAATTTCAAGGTTCAAAAGGATGTATTGGAAAAAAAAACTAAACGAGTACTCACCAGTGAAACCGTCTATAGTTGCCATAAGCTTGGCTTCTTTAAAGCGGAAAACGAAAAGTTTAGCGAGAGAAAGTGTGTGGTAGAGGATTTGCACAGTAAAACGCGCGAACGTCTCTAAATCTGCGTTGATCTGCGGATGCTGAATATGTAAAATATATAATAACGTAAGCTTCTTGAGCATCGTGCAAGCAAAACATGTATAATATACGTATTGTAGATAATAATCATTGTTTATTGACAATTTTCAAGTAGTCCATTCAACTTTAATTGTGAATGGCTTTCCGAAAATTATTAAGGTATTTTAAAACAGCAGTGAAATAATAACATTTTATTTGGTTTACCCATAGACGTACACAGAGATACGGAGTCGTGACCACAAAAACATGAGAAAAAAATATACGCCTCAGATTGAATATACTCCGCTTGAGGTTGCGGTAATATTTATTAGTTTACTGGGAAAGCAAATAAAGATTCTGAAATCAAATTAACAAAATATTTTTTAAAACAATGATAATGGTATATGGTCTATCTAATTTCCAAGTGCGTCATTTTGTACGGGTTTTAGATCTTTTCCAAGTAAGGGATGCTCCTTGTTGATGATTCTATTATCTAAGGTTGTACCATAGAGTAACAAAATTGAAAGCAGTTTAACATTTTATTTTATAAACAGGAAACTGTATTATTTAAAAAGGAACGATTGAATTTTTGTTTGATTTTTCTTCAGTCTGTTCGAAGTAAGAAATTCAAATGACTTATTTTCATTTAAAGTTTTACGTATTGTAGCGTTTTGCGAATGCACCAAAAAAAAATGGCGGAAAAGAAATAAATCGTGAATCTAGTGACGAAAATTTTAATTAAACATTGGTGCTAAAGTAAGAAGTTTCTTATGTTGAACTAAACTTTCTTCCGGAAAAGTCACACAAAAAAATTCTGAAGCCTATAAATTATTTATTATTTAATTAATTAAATTTTTTAGTCACCAAAACTTCGTTCTGAGATCTATAAAATAAAAGTATTGCAATATAGTATTGCAATACAAGTAATTTTTTCACGTCTATAGTATTTTCTCTCTGGTGCAGTTAAAAGTATGTATCACACGAGGGTAAACCCTTTTTTTTTGCTTTGATTTGAATCCTGCTATGCTAATCAGTATTCCAATTTTGAATTAAGTATAGAATCCTTTCCTTGCCTGGGATTTAAACGCAGCATTCTATTCTAATAAATAATCTATTTATTAATCAATACATTTAATTACTCTATTATATCATATATAAAATAGCGTACCTAAAGTGGTAAAAACAAAATGAGAAAATTTTTAATAAA
Organism: Luffia ferchaultella; assembly: GCA_949709985.1. Taxonomy (NCBI): domain Eukaryota; kingdom Metazoa; phylum Arthropoda; class Insecta; order Lepidoptera; family Psychidae; genus Luffia; species Luffia ferchaultella. The sequence goes on along the minus strand of OX453240.1, from coordinate 4,575,487 downwards.
ACCAGCAATTGTTTCGATAAATCGAGTGGTTAGTGACTTTCAGGACCAAAAGTTGCAGGTTTCGGGTTTGATTATATTAAATATTTGTGTGCACGAATATTTTTTCCGTGTCTGGGTGTTAAGAATTTATATATTTCATGTATTACAAAAAAATATATCTTAGTAGTCGAGTACCCATAGTACAAGTGTTACATAGACATTTTTCGAGAGTTATAAGTCCGAAATGTTTATCTCTTGTCTGTTCTTATATTGATAATACTTACATAAAAAATGAATATTATTTCCTGCAGGAAATAAACGACAAAAGAAATTATAATAAAGAAGCGATATATTTCATGAAGATGACCAATCAAAGAACGAGAACTGAGGAACTTAGAGTAGCCGCAACAGCGAAGCACATTCAAATGTGTTTCAAAACTATTTTTTATGACGTTGTGGGGATCCATTATATTTTGAAAGCTTTTTGAAATGAAAATAAACTTTCTAAGTCGACTTTCGAAAGGAAAATAATTTATTTCGATGACTTTATTTATATATTACGGCAATTGAATGTAAGTGGTTTGGCAGACAATGAAATTCAACGTAATGACATGCACTAACATATTATTTATATAGACAAATATTATATTATTTGTCTATATAAATAATAAATACTACAATTTTCTCGTTGTCTATTAGTTGTAACAGGTGTAATAACTAGCCGTAATTGAATATAACTAATTCACAATGTGTGAAGAACATGTGGGCTTCAATAGTAGAGGCAAGCGGCGCGGTGGGCGGCGGCTTAGCTACCTTACGTGGGTGAGTCATGAGCTGACATAAAATGAATTTCGTATAAAAAGGCGGGCCGCTGTCAGGCGATATACTGACAGTTTCGACAATTCGTTTAAAATGTGTTCCTCTTAACTTTTCAACCGTAGGGATAAAAAATAAAAAAAAAAATGCAGGTAGTAGTAGTACTTAAGTAGCACTTTACGAACACTTTTAAAAACATTGTTACAAACAAGATACGTTGATATATTTTTGAGATGTGCGCAATTTTTCGTTACCAATAAAAATGTTGTGTGGTCAGCGATTATAAGGGCATTACCTACGTACAAGCTACAGAACCCTAAATTAATGCAAATTCAACACGTACTTAGTAATTTTTTTTAATTTCGCCGTTCTCAGCTGGAAAAGTTAATTTACGTGACTTCCTTTTGTCATGGGCATCTTTTATTTATGTTTAAATTTCCACCCAGAAGAGGTAGGCTCGGCCGATTCATTGCAGCGAAGTTTGAAATAATATACTTACCGGGTGATTTTTTCATCAAATTCCTAATCAAAAACGTATTAATTTTTGGTGAAAATACCAAAAAAGTCATTAAGCACCTACAAAAATATTGAAATATGGCATCACAAAATTATAGTATCCGCGAGAATGCGCGGGCAACTGACAATTGCGTGTGTATCCTTTCTTGACTTTCAATATGACGTATTATGATAACTGTCTTGTTTTGTTACATGACGGTGATTCGTTTTGACTTACGTTAGCAAAAACAAACATTTCGAAAATGTATAAAACTTGTGGTTTTTAATTCATGTTTAGGCGCCCAAGACTCGAGAACCTAATAGAGGAAGAAGAAGAAGAAAAGTAAATTTTGCATGAGTTTACTCATCCAAAATTTACTAAATGCTGTTCCAGAGTACGCAGCGCAAAAACTCTCATAGTTCCATGTTTCTGTCAAGGTTCTCGAGTCTTGGGTGTCTAAACATGAATTAAAAACCACAAGTTTTATACATTTTCGAAATTTTTGGATTATAACATCTGCCCCCTTACAAGTCACGAAAAGTTATATAAGTTTCCTAATTTAACAAAATTATTCAGAATTAAATTATAGTTGTGCAACAAAATTTCGCTGCGCATAATTTTAAAGCGAAGCTGCCCGCTTTAGCAGACTTAAATGCCAATCTAGATTAATGATATTCATTCAACGTGATGAGCTTTTCTTATATATATTGAGTGCATTTAAAGATTACGATGTTTTAATAAGAAATGAAACAAAAATGCAACTAAATTACTAGTAGGACGGGTTTGAGTAGCAGTGATTCCGCAGAGCCACCAAAATTTTTTTAATTATTTGATTTCTATTCTGGATTGTAAATAATAAAACAAATATGATATACATCTATACATATACTCACGCCTGCTTCCTGTTAAGGTAGGCAGAGACAACAGATTTCCACTTAGTACGTTCCTGGCATACTTCTTTCGCCTCATCGACATTCATCACTCTTCTCATACACGGTCTCCGGCTACTCCGAATACTCCGGGTACTCTGGATTTGACCCTTTTCTAGTACGTCCCCAATCTGGTTTCTGAACGTTCGTCTAGGGCGACCTTTCCCGATCCTACCATTCACCTCCGCACAGTAAATTTCTTTCGTCAGTATTCTTTCATCCATCCTCTCTAAATGAACAAACCACTGTAGCGTATATGTATATGTATACATTGTATTGTAATGTAATATTAATATGCATTATCATAATAATAGCAACAATATATGTATATTATTGTACATTATTACACACATAAGTGCTTTTATTGCACATTATTAACAATCCAGAATATAATTCTAATAATTAAAAATTTTGCAAAGATAACTGATCCATTATATGAATTCATACATAAAGATAGTTAAAAATGTAAACCATCGAAGAATCAAGTTTGTTTCAAATCAGTTTATTTATTAACTAACTTAAATACGCCCTTCTAGTCGTTGTCCGTTATCATTACTGTTCTCATTCTCTCTCTCACTTTTACTACCATCTTACTAATGCTTCCGTCTCCGTCTATGTTTTAATATGTACTGATTCTTTTCCTCTCTCATTCCCACTCTATCACCTTCACCGCCCTGCCCTCCTTCCTATAACTAGGCCTAGTTATTATGTCGGATGACTGTCTTTAAGTTGTTTTTCTATTCCCTGGGAATCGATTTTTTCTGGACAAAAGTACCTTATGTCCTATTCTATACCCCCGACAATCTGTATACAAAATTTTATGATGATCCGTTAAGTAGCTATGGCGTGAAAGCGTAACAAACAAACATACTCACTTTCATATTTATACTATTAGTTATAGCAAATGAATAAACTAATGACTAATATTTCTATACGATAACTGATTTATATTTCTGATTTTAAGTATGTAGCCAAATCCATCACGTTCTTTAATATATACTATATGCAGATATATTTAAAATGATATAAATTCAATAGTCATTCTAGTAAGTATATTCAAAACAAACTGTGCAGTAATAAACTAGAATATTTTGAAGTAGGTGTTAACTTTTGAATTTTCGGACTCACCGAAACCCTGATACACATGAACTTTGTTTTCCTAGTATCACTACAGGGAATTGGTCGTGGTAACACAACAAAAGTTAAATGAAAATGAATGAAAATGGACTGTCATAAAATATTCTTATCCGTAGAATAATATGATTTATTAATATTTGAATCAACCAAAAATAGAAAGCAGTTTAGATAGTAATAACCTCACCACAAATTATCCATATACTAAGTTGAGTATAAAACCTTTTTGTTTGTAATCCAAGAATTGGCATTGAATATAAGAATCTATATATTAATACGGGAAGGAACATGGAGGAGGGTGAGATTTAAGGAGGAGAGCAAAAAGCTAAAATCTATATATTATATACAGGTGAGTTTTTGAGATGAGACTGTATGGCTAAATTCTAAACTATGATGAATAGTGAAAAGCGTTTAAAGGAGACGTTAGATCAATTCTTGAGAAAACGAAAACTGCATATTCACATTTTTGCTAAATCTGTTATTTTAACAAGGAATCAAACCACTTGATGTACCCCTTTTTAAACAAACTTATGTGGAGTGGTAGTGCAGAAAGCTAAAATCGATACATAATATGTGTTACAAATACTGTCAAACATACGAGTATTGTCGTTTGATGCAATTGTAATCGACTTACTCTCGCCTAACTATTATTAGGGGTTGAATTGCCAGTAGTAATGGCAGACTACAGATGTTTTTAGCCAATTAGCAAAAATTGAGAATGTATGACTAGGAAGGGTTCACGGATCGATCCGAAATAGCCCTTACTTTATTTTCTCAAATTTGCATCTGTATTGTTCACCTTGGAAATCTTTAAGAAGCCTTAAATTGATATCAAGAAAGAACAGTTATAACAACTTATCGCAATTTTTTCCTAAAAATCCCGAAATTCCTACAGCAATACGATCATGACACCTACAAGATGGTAACGATTTCTTGATCAAAACAGCAGATATTATTTGTAAGTAATTCAAGTAAAAAATTTTTGTTCTTGAATTTTTATTAAAAAGAAATATGAGCCTTCACGGGACGTCTGACAGATGTGAAACATCGAGTTTGTAGAAGTAATATGATTAAAAAACAAGATTACAACAGGAACTAAATATGGCATAATAAAAAATTAAATATTACGAATTTTTTACAGAAAATGATGACCATTTGTTTAATACCTAAACATTAATTTTCACTAAATACAAACAAAAATTACAAGTTGCAACAATCCAATTCTTTTAATCTGTGACTTCCGTAATAGTTATATTCGATGTTACCTCTGACGGTGACGGACAATTGGTCAATAGATGTCTACATCAATATAATAATAATAATAACACATACAATCACAACAACGTCTAGGTCCCAAACTAAGCATTAGCTTGTATTTTGGGTACCAAGCGAAGACACCACATACATATAACAACCAAGACTCGGTGCCAGTATTAATATTCATCATATAAATACTGACCCGACCTGGGATTCGAACCCGGGACGTCCAGCTTCGCAGGCAGGATCGCTGCCCACTAGGCTAAGCGGTCGTCATATGAAGGAACATTCTCCCCGCGTTAATAAAACTAGCAGTAAAAAATAAACGAAACCATAGAAGACTGTATTTCTATTAGTTTTTAGTTGTTTTCATGAAAGAGCTTTAACTACAGTTTTCATGATATTTGACATCACACGATAATTATATTTATTACACACAATTGACTACTAGTGAAAACTTATAATTAGCCTTAGTTATATACATCTTAATATATGTTTGTTCTAGCTGTTAGTTTTCCAAAAACTGTAAAATAAAATAAATTGCAGCTGTGGCTCTGAAATTAGTCACAAAAATGTTACAGGAATACAACTTCACAGAAGCGGTACGAAAGGAAGTATGGTGGACCTACGAAATCGAGCATGCGTATAGCATTTCATAGCCGCACATATAGTAATAATACTTACGACGTTCCACACAGCGCTATCTAGTCCCAAAATAAGCAAAGTTGTATTATGGGTACCAGACAACTGACATATATACTTAAATATTCTATATATACATGACAAGTATGTATTGTACTATCACCTGCAAAACATCCAGATTTAAAAAATTCGTACCATTTTCGTTTACAGGCTCCACCACAGTACATTATTGCGGTGACAAGTTAGTGTGGCCCCACTTTTACTAAATATATTAGATCGAATGCGGGTACTAAGATGCCATCTTTTAAATGTTTAGACCTTAGAACATCGAGAATGACCGAGATAGAGTTTGTGAGCCGGCCAAGACAGGCACAAAAGCTATTACGTCATTAGTCACTAGCGCCAAGCTAAAGAGTTGTACGTGAGGGGGTTGCTAAAGCTAAACTGGCATCCCCCAATGGCCACTGGGTTGACATGGGTAATGTCAATGGTAGATTTTGTCTCTAACGATTTCATGTAACTTTAGGGGCACCCGAATTGTTTAAGCGTGTCGCCGTTTCTCGAATTTTAGAATTACTAATTAAGTATCAGTTTAAGTAAACTACCGATGTTTCATTACAATATATATTCTATAATCGATTCAAATTAAGCTTGAAATGTTGTATTAATACTTTTATATGGAAATGAATATCGATATTTTAAATATATAGTTCTAATATTTTCAGAAGTAGATAATGTAACAATTTTTTTTGTAGACACATAGATGATTCGGAGTAGAAAGTAAGTTTCATTATAAACTTTTCGTTGTGGTAAGCACAATGTTTTTGAAAGTTGTTTACTGTCTTGCAGATTTTCAGGAAAACACTAACTTTTGTTGGATGGAAATTGCCTATTAACAGAGAAATGTTAATTTAGCATCCGGAGCAGTCAAGTTCGTTGGCTTTAAAGGATATTAACGTCGCACGAGACCGCTGGTCATTGTGAATTCATGCAATATCTCACAGAAACTAACACACTTACTCCGTTGTTATTATACTCACTAGTAATTAACTTATGAACAATAATATTTAAAAATAAGGCAAATCGTTATAATTTAGTTTTAGATTAGTTAGTAACTTATGTCGATCTAACTCTGTTCTTACTTACTAAATTAGTTGTAATTACCTGAGGATGTACGCAAAAAAGTCTATCTTGTAGAAATGAAATGATGAAACTGTTCTTTTATATTAAATAAAAAATAGTTTCTTGTTCTTGAACGTTTAAAAAATGTGACGTCACACATCTGAAATAGCTGAAACCAAATTCCTTCACACAAAAACCTTAAATCGTAATCGTATGGAAAAGTTATATTAAGGTATTCATTGGTTATATATTGTTACTGGCCTTCCTGAGAAAGTTGACATTTAGATGATTCATCTGCTATTTTATAGAGTGAGTTAATTTGACAGCAGCGTTTGGTGTTAATCATGGTTTTAGTAGAGTCATAAATGTCAATTTACAGTATCGAAGTGCCATTACGCAATTTTGCAGGGTTGGCAGGGATTTCTCGGGGTGAAGAGCGGCGCGCGGGGACCTGGCGCATTGAAAATCAGAACAAAACTGACCATCTTACACGAGCTAGCTAGAGTATGAGTGGTTAGATGGCAAACGCGGAAGACGGCTTCTAGTCGATTCGTGCTTTTGTGGCTTATTTAATAGGAGAAGATTATTTTCACACTTGCACCTCGCCGCAGTGGAACCATTGTGATGTTACAAAAGTTACGTTGGATATAAAATGTTATGAAAACAACAAGGGAAGGCTTGTGTACCTGAGAGCGGTTCCACATTAATTTGGATGGTGTCGGGGTTTAAAAACGTTTGGAACTGGAAGTGGTTGGAGGGGTGTTTAATTGGATTGACGAAAAATCGCCTTTATGAGTTAGGCGAATCAAAAGAAATTTGTGTGTTCTAAATTTCACTTGAATTTGGGTCTGAGATTCGGCAAACTGAATAGATCAGCAAATAGGTTGTTTGTTCTACAAAGTATTGATTGTGTGAAATAATGCGTACTGATCGGAAATTTTTATCACTGAATAGAAGTTGTTGATATGAGGACTTATGTATATGAGAGCTTTATAAATATAATGTCAATTACTTTTTAATGCGAAAATCCACTTTAGCACTTTCTCACATAAAATCAATTCAGAACCAACATAATCCACTTTAGCACTTTTTAGAACCGAAGAAAGAAGAACTTATAAGTTTAATAATGGGTATTAGTTTGGTACATTTCGTATATAGAGGTCTTTCCCGAGTTCATGATAGCCATCAACTGATTTCTAGCGTAGGTACTGGACGTAAATATTATTACGAGCGATAGCTCCAGTTGATTAGGATGCACAAAAACACCGATTTAGTTGTACTTATATTTTATTATGAAACAAAATCATAAACTGTTGCAACCACAAATCTCAACTTCCACTTTTGTCGTACTTATTGTTCACACTTGACTTTTCAAGAAACTGACTAGCGCACGATACAACAGCGGCCTTATATAGCCACCGAAATTTCCACCTTCGAAAATCAGTCGTCGAACAGTTTATACTTTCTATTCAAAATTTACCGTGGGAATATTGTAAGTGCCATGTGCCACTTTTGGGTACCAAGTTCCGTCTCAATAAATATAATCTACGAGCGCGCAATCGCCTTGTGAAATCACCTCTAAAATAAATTCAATTTCGGAGTTCTTTTTTACCTCGGATTTGTAGTTATTTCTGTATTCCGTCAATGTGTTTGTGAAGCCGCGTGATCTTTCGCGTCGTTTCTTTAACACATTGACGTGCTTATATTGACAGGGATAAAATTATTTGCGTACGTAACGATACTCTACATTTATGAAACAAAAATTTTCCCTGAAACCAATTTCAGAGTTAGTTATGCTTAAATACTTTCTTCATTAACTGATAGTGTCACAGGAAATCACAAAACAAAACATCTATTTTCGATATCACATCCACGAAACTCGCATCGTAACATATCTGACATTAGAATCCTCGACGCAAGTCAACAAGGCAATATATGAAATATTTTAGATTCTCATATTATTTATACTTACGTTAATTAAGTAAACTTAAAAGCATCCAAGCTCTATAGCCGTTTACTTAAGAACATCACAATAAACAATTTCAGTGAGGGGTGTAACGTTTTCAATTGAGTTTGGAAATTTCACTCGAATAATCATAATGCGTTTGCGTAAAATTAATTCCATGCTTTTGAAATGCTTATGATGTGGTAAAATACAATAATCTTACTGCATTATTTATTAGCTATGTTCCCTTTAGCATTACATTTTAATAATTTAAAATATTTGAAAGCGGTAATATATTTTGTAATTTAGATTTAGTATCGTGGTCATTAAAATAATTTCTCTATTTTCATCACCACGATACAATTGCGATGATTAAAATGTAGTAAAACCTTCTTTCGAAGATTAAAACAAATACTTTTATGTGACAAGCATTCGACAGTATTCGGTTTTATTACTACACGATAACCCCGAAGAGGCTCGTCTTACGCCCATAGCCGCATCCGCAATTGCATTTCGTATCACAACCGTTAATATAGAAAATGAATTGAGCAATACTATGCCATACCATATCATAAGCCCATTATAGCCCCATTGCAAGGGCTTAGGCCTCCCCTTGAGATGAGGGGGCTTGAAGCTTAATCCACCGCGCAACTGAGTGCGTGCGCACATAGACTGAGCAATAATTTCGTGAAATTGACCACTCTCTAGAAAAAAACAAAGTGACTATGCTAATACCTGTCCTTTTTCTGTAGGCCTATATAACTTCCGATTCCGTTCCTGCAAGTCTGTGACGCGAGTCAATTGAAATCTTAGAAAAAGGTAACTACTGGCCGCCGCACTATGAATGACGCGGTAATAACGAGAAATGATGGGTAAACATAAAGTAAAATTTATTTAAAATACAAGAAGGAGAAAAGCCGACATGTTTTTAAAAACCTGAGCTTTAATAAATTTTTATTTTTAATAGTTTGGTTTAGACTTAATTTAGTTAGATCGTTTGATAATATCACTCTAATGACATCATTATAATATTATTTAACATAATTAAGAATTATAAACCTGCAAAATAATAAAATAAATCGGTTGACCCTGCAGCTCATCCCTGAAACTGCCCGCTATTTTCGAGATCAAAACGCTCGAAAATATCCATATTAAAAAGAAAAATGTTCGTTTGCGAAAGATCAGTAAGTAGTCCTTAAGTCTCGCCAGGTCTGGTAGATTCTATCTTGATTCAGTGCTAGGATATATGCATAGAGATAATAGAATAGAGTACGCAAGTCGGTCCCAAATTTGGGCCTCAAAAGAAAGACATAGAGAATAATCATACCTCGAATCATCAGAATTATGCTAAGTCTATATCTCTTTATTTTGAGCAAGCGCAGTTAATAGCTCATTGATTGATAATTGTGTGCGCTGTGACTTTTAAATGGGCGTCCTAATGCACATGTGGCATAAAAGTAAAATAAGGAAAGATGGATAAGGTACAGTTATTTTCGATCCTGTTGTCTCCATGCACACAGTCACACTCATTGCTTTCTGGAGCTTGCCTACACTAGATAAGTTCTATGTACTATGTAAATTATTGAGTAATTGTAAGTAAATTTGATACAGTTCCAAGCAAACTTTATAGCGGATGCGAACATAGGCACAAGTCGCGTCGCAGTAACCAGTTTTATGTGTAGCGGGACGCAGTGGAGCGAGGGGTATATGATTGTACCTGCGCAAGCACGCTTATAGCGTTGTATTCCGATCCGCCATAAAGTTTGAGGCGAACTATGCTTACATTAGAGTAAGTCTATTACTAACACGGGGTGTACTTTGGTGTCTGAATTAATAAAAATTCATTGCATTTCATTTTATTAAAATATAATTGGTTTTCTATATTTCACAGTTAGAAAGTAGATCGTTTTAATTAAAAAATGTAAGCAGATTCATTTGGACTTAATACGAGTAGGTATCTCTGAATAAGATGATAACGAAATTCCTTTGCCTGGTAATTTTTTAATACCACAAAATTATTCCTATTTACTCTCACAAGGGATTTGGCGCGAAGATTAATACCATTCATTTTCATTATGTTCAATTTTTATGCTACGATAAAAAAGAAATCTTGTTGTTTGGGTTTTAGCGGGTATGAATAAAAAGCTTTACACATTTTACACAACACTACCCTCGGCCCACGACATTGTTCGCGTGTTATTGGTTAAAAAAATAAGAGAATAAGATTAAGATGCTTAGTTAAAAATATAGATCGGCGAATTTTTTGATAGTGTATAATACGTGAATTCCCTTAATTTCAACAATTTACAATAATAATTAATAGATTGCTGAAAATTAATTTTAATGGGAGAAATTATATTTTTACATGTTTTAGAGTCGGCGAAAATTTAAATATGGGATTAAAAATAGCATATATTTTTATCACCTCAGTAAGTTATAAAGATCCTGTGATTTATAAAAAAAGTTAATTTATAGTTAATAGCGTCTTAAGTATATCTTTGGGTGAATAATATATACCATAAATTTTTGTGCACACTATGGCTTATAGTGGGATTAACAGACGAACGAGACCGCTGAACAAGAAAAATAATGCTTCTCTGTTAAACGCTTCCAAAGCAAATATTAAATAATATATAAAGAGAATTTTTAAACCGAGAGACGTACCTACTCGATAAATTAGATTAATAATGTTATTCTGAAAGAAATTTCATCAAATTCAAGAAGTACTTAAGTAGATTAAAACTAAACCTGAATTAATATCAGAAAAGAAATTTCATGAAAATAAATCATATTTTAATTTTATATATTTAAAAATTAATACAGTAGGTATCAATAAAACAAATAACATGGTATACATGTTTACTTTATTATTTGTTTTCATCGGCTGTAGCAGCTTATGGGCTGATCCGCACGCGACGACCGGCACGGCAGACGGCAACGGCAACGGCATTGAAAACGTTAACGGCATTTCCAAATGCACCATCCACACGCTACGTCACGGCAACGAACGATTTTTATCGGATTTTAAAACACAATAGTAGCGCAACACATGCACCCGGGGCTCCCGAGACGAGCGCGCCGTCGATGTATCGGACGTGCCGTATGTGTCGATCCGCACGTAACGTTAAACAACGGAACATAACGTTATCGACACCAGCAACGGCAACGGCACGGCGAAAATTGATTGCCAACGATACTTTTGCCGGTATCGTTGACGTTATCGTTGCCATTTTATCACGTACGGACGCCTGTATACAAAATGTGCGTAAGTAATTGGAAATGAGTGTCGTTGGCGTTGCCGTCTGCCGTGACGGTCGTCGCGTGCGGACCAGCCTTAAAAAATTTTCCCCTTGCTGCAATAAATGGGCAGTCGTGGTCATATTACGAACAAAGATCGCTGTTTCTCTCCAACTCACAATGGTAGAGTCAACAATGGAGTACCCTGATGCATTTCCTGTCAGCAGCATAGAAGTTTTATTGTGGGTGAGTAATTCTATTCTTTTGATGTTGGTTCCAATAAATACTAATAAAGTCAGATTGACGGCAATAATTTTTGACTTGTTTTGGTTCTTTAGTTGTTTATTAAAATAAAATTAGATTAACAGTAAATTTAGATTAAAAGTTAAAAAATCGATTAAGTTATATTCAAGTAATAAATACCAGTGTTTGTAGAAATTAAGGAACACAGATTATATCATATCTGGGTGTATAGATACGTGCCCATCAATGATGTTTTATTATTCGGTTCGCGAATAGACTCGCGTGGCTAAAAAAGAGATGCAAGACTTCGGGTAATCTACTGTTAAGTGTAAAGGTTTAAAAACACTCAGCAGAACATTTTATATGTACGAAAAATATTAGTTTTTGAAACCTTGAAAAAGAAAATAAATAATCTATGAAACACAATACTAATAATCGAAGTTTGCTCTAAAACTGTTGAACAAAAAGCCTCGTTAGGACCTCAGATTTATTGTAAAAAAAGCAGCTTATCGTAAATCACGAAATGTCAACCTCAAACGTACATTCAATCAAACACGACGATTGTATTGTCAGAATATCTTCCAGGTTAGGTCTGAAACGCTGTTCTTCTTTTCAAACATTTTCATATATCTCGTAGTCCAAGTGGCTTTCATATTCTAAAAATAATAGACCAAGTTTTCTAACTAAACACACGTCATTTTATTTTTAAAACTAATCAAGATCAGCATGACAATGCAAAAAGAAACTTGTCCAATCCTTTTCAGTGGGAAGTTCAGTCGAGAGGAGTGAATTTCGAGACTTATTTTCGATCTTACTTCCTTGACGAGTTTGCACAAACAAGCGACTTGGGTGTCCAACTTGTTCGATTGTGTAAACTCATCGCTTTTGAAGATTCTTACGATAATTGAATTGTGTTACTCTCGTGAATGTTTCTAAAGACATGACAGTAAACAAAAGTTGATAAAACGACAACTTCATTGCCTTTTTTGAATAAACATCTAGGATCTTTATCGATTTATAGGAAATATTTCACTCTACATAGACTCGCCGTGTTTTTTTGTACAGCATTTAAATTTAGTTCTGTATACTTTAGTAATAAGTATAAAAATGTTGAAGCTAAGTGACATTAATTGTTTCTAACAGACAGGGTTATAGAGGTTTTTATATAGAAACGTAATTTGCATTTGCATAAATTACGTGTGAACAATATAACGTACCAACTGAGGAGCACTCTACTGACGTTCGAGTATCATTTGGAAATATGTTGTAATTGGCACCTTTGACAACTATGTCTGTGTTTTAATTCAAAAGAGTAATTTATTATAAGTAAACTAAAGTGTTTATATTATTGTCTGTTGAATTGGTAAAGTAAATGAAAGTTCGAAAAAAAATGTTAGTAAATTACGTTAATTTATTTAAGCATACAACAGCAAAAACCGAAGATCTCCTTTGGTTGTGGCAACTGTTCTGTCTTAAAATTTTATTAATTATCATTTAAAATATAATAAAATATATAAGATACGAAATAAATAGATGTATTCACCTTCTTACGATTAGCGATTTAACGATTTAACCAGCATGCCACCAGAAACGTTGGCCCAGTTCCACAGCAGAACAGTACGATGCTTGTAAATCTTATGTTACCTGCTCATGTAAATTCCGAGAATTTGGATGCTCTTTGCGGTGCAAACATTGCGCCTTAAGGAAAAAAGGATGATGATGGTCACCGACTTATAGCCGTAGACTTCCGCACTACACCGTAGTGTCCTAAAACATTTTCGACATAAACACTTTGGGACATAAACGTTTTGGGAGCAAAAAGATAATCTCAGCGTCGCATTATCAAAAGTGAAGTATTGTTCAATTTAGGTTTGGGTGTTTTGAGATATGCCAGATGGCAAAAATTACAATACTTTTATATAGCAGCTGATTTGCATACTTTGATACATATAGGTGAGCATCTGTGTGAGTCTCGTATTAAGAAACAAGTCTACTTTCTACTACTCGATACGGAATCCATCTGTTTTTTTTTCAAGTCCGTGCTCCATAAATAATCTTCATATGATCCGAGTGTCACACCCCTGGCACTAGAAACTGCATTGACCCGATACGGATTGAAATGAGCCCCCGCCTACAGAGCACAAAGGCTTTAGATATTGCAGAAAAGAATCTTTTTTTATTTGTTCACAGTATAACGTGGGTCGAGGATTTAAGGGTAACATATAAAACGCTATATACACGCCAGTATATAAGAAAAAGTGAAAGTGTATAATGAATATTACGGTAAGTAATATCAGAGGTTGCTATTGGTTACTTGGAATATGGTCCGAAAAACTGAATTTTCTCACAATTGATGTGTACATTTGCAATTGGTTGAATTGAATTGAATTATATATATCGGAATTTTAGGTACAATATATCTGTGTCGACGCAGCTACTCCTTTTCATTTTAAAAGAATAAAAACAACAAGACGATTATGATTTTTTTTAAATACAAAATTGTTTTATTTTTTTATTTTTTTTTCAAATTTTTACTGCAGTTTTTCCCATGTTATACGATTATAAATAAAAGTACCAGGGCGACTGAGCTTTGCTCTGCGCCTTTCGACTTTGCTGTTGAAATGTGATAAAGTTCCAATGGGAAATGTTTGTATTTATTTCTAAGTTTTCCGTATTTTAATTATTCGATCTTTTATTATAAAATGCAAAAGTGAGTTTATTGTATATTTGTTACGCTTTTACGCCTTAATTACACATCCGATCATCATGAAATTTTACATACACGATATCAGGGTACAGAATAGGATACCTTTCATCCAAAAAATTCTATTCCCGAGGAATAGAAAAATAACTTAGACGGTAGTCCGGCATAACATCTCGGTTTACTGATGAGAACAGGAAAAGGAGTGGTGAAAGGGAAATGGCGGGGAAGTAGGAGCGATAGGGTAGGGGAGGGAAGGGAAAGGGCTCGTGCGAAACGGGCCATGATACAATAGGATATATATGTGAAATGGTTATGCGAGTGAGAATGAGAGCGGGAAGAAGAACCAGCTCTGTGAAAGCAATGTAATGCAACAGTCCATACCAAAATCACCCTAGTTGTTTTAAAGAAACATTTCTATCGCATCGTTCTTTGGTGGTTCATAACTCAAAACTTATTTAAAAATCTGTTGTTAAATAATACTTATGTAATTCAAAAACCTATAATCAAATCAGCGCCCAGTTGTGGTTAAACTCTTCTACTGTAACACACCATTAAAAGAATAATTATGTTGCAGTGACCCCTTGCTGGCCCTGTTAAACTTATTGCATAATCTGCTCTTAAATGATATAGCTACTGGTAACTGAAACAAAAAAAAGGCGTCAAGGGCGGCCCAGCCGTTTTATAAGAAACATATCTATTGTAGGGCCCCATGGTGGCCCATTACTGCAAAACTTATTCTTACAACCTACTCTTAAGCGGCGTTTCCTCTTGCTCCTACTAAGCTTTCCCACTGGTAGGAGCACGAGGACATCTTATTCCTAGTGCTCCTACTGGGCGCTCACACTCTCAAAAGACTCATTACAAAGCCTGTAGTCCTTTTCACTGTAATCACTTCATATCAATACATTCAAAAAAAGTTTTTTGATAGTGACTTAAGTGTTGAGGTCAGATATGAAATAACTAATATAAAAAACAAATGCAGTCATTTTTTGTCGATTTTATTTAGGAAATAGTTCCGCTCATGGAGATTTTTCCTTGTATTATTATTTACTTAATGCAAAATATACTCCGTAACACCCATTTTTATTCATATAAACCCTAGGATAGATTTAGCAATGTCGTAAAAGGATCGCATTAATTATAAGACTTCTTTTGAATGTACTGATGTTTGGATAAGAAGTTATTAAAGTCAAAAGGACTTCAGGCTTTGTAATGATTCTTTTGAGAATGTGAGCACCCAGTAAGACAATGAAGGACAATATGTCCTCGTGCTCCTACCAGTAGGAGAGCGTAGTAGTGGCAGGAAGAAATGCCACTCTTAAGTGATACCTACGTGCAAGTAACGTAACAAACCGCTTTAATATTGGTCTAGCCGTTATAAAGAAACACATCAATGGCAGCACCCCTTGGAAGTCCATAACAACAATATTTATCTAATAACGTGCTCTTAAGTATTACCAAAGTAATACAAAAGACGAGTCAAGACCGGCCTAGACGTTATATAGTCTCTAGTGGCTCATAACCATCAAACCTTTTTAGTAATCTGTTCTCGGGTGATACCTAGGTAATACAAAAAACTGAGTCAAAATCGGCTAAGCCATTTTCACAGGGAACTTTCAACTTTTTCGCGTTTAATTTGTATCTGTATTCTAAAATGTACATTCTATGATAAGACTTGTTATTAGATAATACGAGAAAATTAAAAAAAAAGAACGTTTAGTGGCAGGAAGAATAGTGTTTTATACTATAATTTTGTGACTTTGACAAGAACCTAATTTTAAAACAACGATCTACTTTGTGATGAATACAAAAAACTTTATTTAATAATTTTGTATATTGAATGAGAAATTTATTTAATAAAACAAAATGTTCCATACGAGTTACCAGAAAATTGTTACATTTATCATAAAATTAAGTTAACAATACTTCTAAACTCGTAATAAAAAAAATAAATAACTCGTATGGAACACTTTGTTAAATTAAATAAATTTCTCGTTAAAAACCCAAAATTCATATTTTTCCTACAGTAATATTATAGTACGCATGACTGTTTTATGGTCACAAATAAAACTACAAATTCTAATCCCAATAACTGTCCGTGTATGAAGGCGTTATAATATATGACCTTTTGAGCTATCTGATATCATTAAACTCAAATCGTGAAGTACTCGTCGGAGCATTACTCATTAAATTTTACATTAGAGAGTCGAGGTCATGCTGTAAACTTTTTATGAATGTTAAAATCTAATACCATCAAATGATGAGAATCAATCAATTGACTGATAACCATGAAGGTATGAAAAAAAAAATTGAACAAAACAACATCGTGCGCCAAAACAAGACAGTTGTCGTAAAACGTCATGAAAGAGAGTCAAATTTTTATAACGTTTGAACTCACAAAACCCATTTTATGCTTCTTGTTTAAGTAATGGCATGCGTAAAAACTTTCATACTTACCTACATCGATAGAAAATTACGATAACGATCGTGTTCGACATTGTTTTCCGGAATAGGTAAATGTAAAGCAAAAAATCGGATTCAGTAAATTAAACCCTAGTATATTACACATTTGACGATTATCGACACTTCCTCTTCACTAATTTGGTTCTAGGAAGAACGCTGAGAAACAAACGACGAAAATGTTTATTTGATGATAGTAACCCTGGAAAGCACTAGAACGTTAGAATCTTCGCATATAAAACACTTTTGAAAACCGACTGTTTATGTGATTTGATGCGATAGTCAAGCTAGTATAACGAAATGAAGTGTCACGTTTAGAGAAGAAATAAAAGAGTTGTCAATGTGAGTGTCAAAAAGACATGCAAATTTATCGAAAATGAATTTTATTACGATTCGTGCATTTATTTTGCTATATACTGTTAAATAGCGAAATAAAGTGTAACTGAAGGCTACCTAAACTTTGCGTGCGTTTAACTAGCGCCATGCAGAAACCCAGTTCGTTATGATATCAAAATCGTCTTCATTTTCAACTTGCATATCCTCAAACACATATAACAAGGGTAATCTTGTGATGTAGTAATTACTCTTTTGAATTTTAATGGGTCGTGAAATTGACACGTGTAAAAATTTCACCCTCACAAATAGGTGCGAGGACTTAATTTTCATATGGAACGATAGGCGGTATTTCATTTTGCTGTTCGTTGGCACAGGCTTTTTCGTTACGCGTGTCAATTCCACAAAGAACTTGGTTTCGGAAAAATTGTGGAAACACTACTTCCATTTATTTTTTAGTATATATCCGTGTATGGGAAGACTGCGTGTGGTGGTACAAACATACTAAATAAACTTTTTACTAGGAGGGAAATGATTGTAAAGGTATACGAAAAAAAAAAATCTGTAACTACATATTACGATACTATACCATACTATCGGCTCATTAATGCCCCACTGCAAGGGCTTAGGCCTCCCGTCAGGATGAGGGGCTGGAGCCTAATCCACCAAGCTGCTCCAATGCGGGTTGGTTAATTGTAATGACTGCCACCTTTTGACATATCATCTGTGGTTATTCGATGAAAATTTTGAATATACACGTATATGCATACAAAAAAATGTTAATGGTTAATGTACCTACTCTCACATTTCTGACGTTAATATTTAAATATTTTTTAACTGATTTGATTCTGTTAATATTTAACAAGATTAATTAATCTAATTATAAACATTATATAAACTGCTTTTTGAGAGACACTCTGCTGTAAATTCTACTCGACGTGACGTATTTTAAAAATAATTATTCTGGGCGTATTAAAGAGCAGATTGCGGTCAAATTTATATCACCAATTTGTACAAGAAGATTTTAAAAGAACCAGCAATTAGAGAAAAGAAGTTAATGAAAAATGACGATTATTAAAAAAAAAATCAACGGATCTCCTGCTTTCGCACGAACTTCTTACGACATTAGAAATTAACCTAACGGAATAAAGTAAACACACATATTTTGGATGATATTTTTCGAAATAATTTTTTTTTCGGAAAAAAAATAACACAACTGTATCTGAATAAGCTTAAAACTTCGAAATATAACATTATGTACGACATTTCGATCGAACAAACCGAATTAGTACGAAATGTAACACCGACGCATATCTGACTTCCAACTAACGACACCCTTAACCACTAGTACTTCCGGTTGTCCGATTCTAACAATTTTAGTCTCAATCGATCCCCTGTCTAATTACCCTGAGCCGTTTTTTATTTATTTCTGATTCGGATCTAGTTCTTGAGATATCGGGCTCCCAAAATGAAAATCGGGGAAAAAAAATGCGATTTTTTTTCGTTTTTTGCCGATAATTTTTTTGTTTCTTATTTTTTTCCAAATTGTCTTTTGCCATCTTGTAGAGCTCGCCTAGTTGCGTCTTTTGACATCATGTTTATCCCGATATCTTGAAAACTCTTTGTGCAATCTGCCTGTCTCACAAAACTCCCAAATGACCCCTATACTCCAACGAAATGAGAGTCATTTCCAATGACAAAACTTTTCCTAATGTTTGCTATGACTATATTGACTGCATAAGAATAGAAGGGGTAATGTTAGGGAAAAAGAGATCTCTATGAATAAATACCCATATAGAATGGCCAAGAGTGGACGTATATTGTTACGACAATACAGCCTAAGATCACAAATTTTTTAAATGTGTTTATTTTTCAATGAAAAGTTTTTACTCGTGGTATTTCAGTACGCGTGATATTAAGGTATTGATTTTACTTTTCGATAGCAAATGGAAAGGCCCAAGTACACGTAACCGCTACATAGGTGTGTATTAAGTGGCTAGCGCAAAATGTCATTTTCTATTGGTTTTCATATAACTAGTCCCCAAAACAATTAATATTGTAGTTTGTACTTGATAGACCTATATAGAGCAGCTTAACAATTTGGCAGCGAAAAGCCGGGCGGTCGGAAATTGGATTTGACGGTCGTTGTTGCCACGCCCGAGGCCCCCATATCACTGTATTGCCTATAGCTGGTTAAAGATTTAAATTTCCTGGAATCATCCAGAGAAAATTATTAATAAATTATAATTATTTCTATTTCATTATTGAATTAAAAAATGGAATAGATTTTTAATTATCCAACGCCATTTTTTATCGTCACATTGTGGCTATAATAAATACTATAGCATATTTCTTATTTACAAGTAGTAAAAGATATATTATTCTACTCATTGCTTTTTTTTAACCACAAACTGTAATATAATGAAATGATGAAAAAAATAATATCTTCTTCTTTTTTTGGTTAATGGCGTTGTAACATATGTTAATTCTGCCAATGTCTAGTATATGAGAGTTAAGCTATTTTTATTGAACAATAATAAAAACAGGCAACGTAGTACGCTTAATATGAAGCTTTTTCAAAATGCCTTAAGGAACTACGACGTTCTACATGCGTCATTTTGAAAAAAAAAACTCCAATATATATATAATGAATCTCTAATCTATGAGTCTGTCGTTTTGTTTGGGATTTCGATAGTGTCAAAGTCATAGAGTAAACTAATTTGACAGTAGGAAGGTCGAACTATTAAATGCAGAATATTAGTAGTTCTGGTATCGAAGACTAAGATTGAGATTAAAGAATGCGAATCTTGAAAACCTTAGAATACCAAGCCAAAATAATGATTAGTGCTCTTTGCAAAATAGCTTTGGTGCTTATTCTTATAAATATTTTCAATATATGTATACAATTATTGGAACACTGACAAATCTAATTAACATTCTTTCCTTGTCGACCTCGATGCAAAGTTCTCAATAACGCTAACGGCATTGCCACGTTGAATCGCTATGGTAAGCCTCTGCGCCAGGAACGATCCGTAGCGGGTGTCATATTCTCTCTGCCTGAGTTGACAGCCGATGTTCCTAATTAAATTCTTAGCTTAGAGGCTTTAGTAGCCCGTCGTCTCCTCAGCAACGGAAACGCGGATGTAGGATTGTTTTAAGATTGTCTGGTTGCTGTGTTTCAGACGGACCATGGATTCAGTGGCCACCCCAGCCATTCGCGTGGTGGAATTGAGGTGGAAAGGAGCGAAAGTGCGAATGCAAGTTACGTCCCATAATAAATACTTTCCTTTATCCCAGAGAACTAGGATCAAGTTTTCAGGTCTCTTGCCATCGGTACGACTAAGACCCGTTGGCGTGGCAACATGGGCACAAGGGCACATTGGTGGAAATGAGGGCGCGACGTATGATATCGGTCATTAAGAGTAGGGTAGAGTGAAAATCTCAAAGTTCAAAGCGTAGTAACTGTTGGCTTCTACCATAACACCACATGAAGGCTAGTGAGGCTCACACATCTCACATCCTAATTGCAGCGTGGTTGCCACACGAAGGGACTCGTCATCGCTAAGAGTCCCAATGTACGGTGATGAAAGAGCATGCAACCGCTCTTAGTCAGGCTAAATTTGCCTTATCCTCAATACACTTAACGAATGAAGCCAGCATAGAAAGCGACTGATCGAAATAGACATCATGCTGATCGGAGACTATTCTTTAGTTGTTAGGTTACCCAGGACGTTCCTTTCTCGGGCCTTTAGTGCCAGGTATGACAAAAATAAAAGGTGAACCCAGTCCTGGGCGTGATTAGTGTTTAGCAAATCCAAGTTATTGGATAGTTTCGCACAGTTTACCCTCAGCTACATTTCTGGCACTTTTTTATTAAATTTTGGAAAGCACTCGCACCAGATAGTGTCTTACGGGCGCTGGTAAAATGTGATGCTTATAGGAAGGATTATGTTAACGCTAGAAATATCAACAATCCGGGAATGGCGCTGGGTAAACAACTCGGTGGAGATCAATTGAACAACAGAAATGATTATAACTTTCCCGATATTTATTTTATAGCACCAGTCTCGGGGAGCATTCTTCCTTCGATCGTAGGCGATTTTCGATCTAACACTGTTGATAGTTTTTATTTCTTTACTACAATCGCTTGCAAATTCTATCTTTATAAATTTTGAAAGTATGTAAATATCAAGTAGACAATCGCCTCAATTTATGTAAATGTGGACGATAGTAGAGCCACATAAGAGCAGCTGACATTAATTAATTCATTGCTTTCGGTTAACTTATGCTTGGGTAAGGAAGCGTTTACAAAGAATTATGCATGAAACTTCTTCTTAAATGTAGTTGGGTCAAGCCCATAATGTACTGATAATAAGTCAGTTGCTCCAATATTGAACCGCTCATGTGTCCGGATAGCAGTTTAGTTTCTACACAAAGAGTAAACAGTTTAATCTTTGCTCATCGTAATTTGCCATTCTCATACAACAAAATTTACGTCACCATTTCTTTTGTTCTAGACTACAAGCCTTTGGAAAAAATTTACCTGTGAAATGAACCACCGTGAATAACGCTTAGAAGGCTGTTACTATATTAGAAAATAACTGTGAGCACTATGCCGTCATTTCTGAGCGGTACGGGTGTGTATGTGAGTGAATGGAATTTCTCAGGTACAAATTACGACTAATTATTACGGCTTTGTTATAGTGTATAGATGATTAAAAATAAATGTCGAAAAACCTAGTGCCGTACTAAAGTGGTGGTGCCGGAAGTAATCACCTAATTTAATTTAGATTACTTAACTAAGACCTAACTGGAGTTATATTGTTTCTAGGCAACTGTCTTATGTACCTGTCAAAATTCTGTTATATCTTATTTACGTCGCTATCTTTCTAGAAATATTGTAAATATTACAAATTTTCTGTATTCCATTCAGTATGTGCTTCTTATGAGTCTTTATAATTTATTATTGAATGTTATGGATGGTAGAATATTACTAGCACTGATATTGTTACTCACATTTCCTAATTTTATTGATTCTTAATTAATATAAATTGTAAATATCTAAGTTTTCATAAAAATACAAATTGTCGAAACATGTCAATTGTCATAAAATGTTATTTGTTCTTTACCAATAAATAACCGTGAACCTGTTAAACTACTAAAAGACCACTAAAGCCTGTTAAACTAAATCATGTAAATTCTTATCTTAGTTATCTTAATCTGTTTCTGTATATTTTTTTTTACTTTTTTGATAGCCTGTTTTTTATACTTATAAATAAATAATAAATAGTTTTACGAACCGATCGATCCGAATTCTTCGTCACATTCCTAAGGGAGCCAGAAATTTAGCTGCGGGTAAACTGTGCGAAATTATCGAAAAATGCCTGGAAACTAATCACACCGATGACTGGATTTCCCTTTTATCCTTTTCGTACTTGGCACTAAGGGTCCCAGAAAACAACACCACGGGTAACCTTACAAACAAAGTTAAAAGGAACATAACTTCCGCACGTAATGATATCAATTTCAACCCATCACCTTTTAAGCTGTTGTCTGTCGTAAAAAGTATTGAGGGTAAGGTACACGAGGGGGACTTGAGGAGTGCTGTTCGCCTGCTAATATCTGATGACACGATTGCCCTACCTAGTTCGGATACTTTGACTTCCTTGCTTTCTAAACATCCTTCGCCTTCTCGTCCCCTCTCAATCCCGCCGGCACCTGATTTTTCAACCCCAGCCCTTACGGTTATGGCTAAAGACGTCGTGCAGGCGTTGAATTCGTTCCCTAGCGGTTCAGCGTCGGGCCTGGATGGCATCAGACCTGTCCATCTAAAGGAGCTTACGTCCTTGTCGGCGGGAGAAAATGGTCTTCGATTAGTCGGGTGCCTGACTAAATTATGCAATTTCCTTTTAAGTGGTCTTCTGAACTCGGACGTATGTCCTTTCATGTATGGTGCCTCTCTCTGTACATTAAGAAAAGAGGACGGAGGTATTCGTCCAATTGCTATCGGGAATGCCTTCCGTCGCTTGACCGCTAAAGTGGGTTGTCGTGCTGTTAGAGAAGAGATGTCCACCTACTTATACCCGAACCAGTTAGGCTTTGGGGTCCGTTTGGGTTGTGAGGCTGCCATACATGCGATACGTACTTTTGCTGTTGACCCGACCAATGAGGACTGCATCATTATTAAGCTTGACATAAAAAATGCATTTAACAGTTTGGAAAGGGACATTCTTCTGAGTCAGGCCAAAGATAAAATCCCATCTCTTGACCCGTTTCTTTTTCAGGCTTATCACTCCTATAGTAACCTGTATTATAATAACAACCTAATTATGTCTCAAGTTGGCGCGCAACAGGGTGACCCTCTTGGGCCTCTTATTTTTAGCCTCGCTATCCAAGATGCTATTTATAAGTTGGAGTCACCTTTAAATTTGTGGTATCTCGGTGACGGCACCATTGGTGACAGGCCTGATTCGGTGGAGCGGGGCATCCGTGATCTGTTTCCGCGCTTACGCCAGTTGGGGCTCGAAATAAATACAGCGAAATGCGAAATCTACCCCTGCAGTTCTTCGTCGAAATCCTGTCTAACAAACTTTAAGGATTTAATCCCAGGTCTAGTTCAACTGGATAGATACTCTTTCAGTCTCCTGGGTTCGCCCATATTCCCGGAGGCCATCCCGTTGGCTCTAGAGCATAGAAAACAGCTTTTACTTTCGACCCAAAAGCGCCTACTGGACCTTTCTGCCCATGTTGCTCTCACAATATTGCGCGTATGTTTTGCGATTCCAAAAGTTACATACCTTCTTAGAATATCACCCACTTGGTTGTTTCCTCAGGATATTTTTCATTTTGATGAGGCTCTAAAAGACACTGTTCAGAGCATCCTCAATGTGGATCTATCCGAAAACCAGTGGTGCCAAGCAACATTACCCATCCGCCACGGGGGCTTGGGAGTTGGGAGAATGCGGGACTTGAGTTTACCGGCTTTCCTAGCTTCGACACACGGGGTTATGGAACTTGTCACTAACATACTTCATTATAACGGTGGCAAAGTTTACATTCCCTTCATGACCGAGGCAATCAAAGCTTGGTCAGATATTCATCCGTCCTCAGAACTGCCGAATACCCCAGAATGCCAACATCTATGGGACGAGGCGAGTGCGAAACGCTCATATGAGCGTCTCCTAGGTAAGGTTTCTGGTGTAAATTTAGCCAGACTTAGAGCGGTGGCTCGGCTGGAATCTGGGGCATGGTTGCATGCTCTGCCCTCTCCACACTTGGGTACTCTGCTCGATGATGAGTCTCTTCGTATAGCAGTGGCACTGCGATTGGGTTGTAAGGTGTGTGAACCTCACCAGTGCTCGTGTGGTGCCATGGTGGAAGGCAACGGTCACCACGCCCTGAGCTGTAATAGATGCTCGGGCAGGTTTCCACGTCACCACACACTTAATGATATCATTCGTCGCGCCCTCATTTCGGCCAATGTGCCCTGTGTTACCGAACCACGGGGTCTTAGTCGCACGGACGGAAAGAGGCCTGATGGTTTGACCCTGGTGCCTTGGGAAAAAGGGAGGTGCTTATTATGGGACGCAACTTGCGTCAGCACTTTCGCTCTCTCCCACCTCAACTCAACAATGCGTGTGGCAGGGGCGGCCGCTGAGTCCGCGGCCCGTCTGAAACACCATAAATACTCAAACTTAGAAGTATCCTATATCTTTGTTCCTTTTGCTGTGGAGACCACGGGCTGTTGGAGCCTCGAGGCGAGAAATTTAATTAAGAGCATCGGTCGCCGACTTAAGTAGAGGGTGTGTGACCCTCGCTCGGGGTCGTTTCTGATGCAGAGGCTCGCCATAGCGATCCAGCGCGGTAATGCCGCGAGCGTTATGGGTACCTTTGCATCAGGTTCGCCAGGCACTGGTTATTTTTAGCTTATATTATTGTATATATAGACCTTATATAAATTACATATATATATTGTTTTATTTACGAACCCACTAAATTTTTTAACTGTTCACCTCATTCTCACCCTGGGAGTTTCGTGACAAATACTTTAAACGCCTCTTACTAGAGGGGATCAAATTAATTCATTAATAAATTGAATTACCTTTTAGTTTATATTGTAAATGCAGAACTTAAAGTTTGAAAACTGGAAATCATTAAAAACCAAATAAAAAGTTATTGTTTTACGCAAATTTTGCCATTTTACGCTAATATTAGGTTCCAAATTTAGTAACTTAACCACATTAATATTAAACTAAGTTACTGAATTTGGAACCTAATATTAGCGTAATAATAATATAATATACAGAATAATATATACAATACATACATATATACAATATAATATACATACATATATACAATATAATATACATACATATATACAATATAATATACAGAATAATATACAGAAAACAGGCTGAGAAATATTTTAAACACAGGTCGTATACTAAAATGAAATGAAACTGTTGCGAGATTACTAATTTCAATATAGCCGCACGGAATAAAATGAGAATATAGAATTAGGCTGTGGTTTTAACCATTTTCCCTTACAAAGTTGTGTTCGGGATTTGAGAAAATTAATTTGTGGCCCGGATTACGAATCGCATTCCTCTGTTTACGAGGCAATGATCAAAATGTCAAATTATTTATTTCCATTAATTTGCCTACCGCGTTAAATATTTAATTTGACAGTTTAAAAAAAAACTTTTATCTTTCTTTTAGGCTATATTTGTACTTTTATGAAACCTTATATTTATTTATTATGTGAAAAAACCGTGTCAAAAATTTTTTTTACGTATCACATGGAACACACGAAAATTTCGTGGGCGCCGTCATATGTTTGATAGACGTAAGCAGATAAAAAAATGCCTAGAGGACAAAAAGAACGCGCATAATGTCACTCACAAGATAATGTAAGCGAAGTACGTTACACTGTTCCCTGTTATTTTTACGTCTGTTACTATTAAAAGACTCAAACGAATGACCTTTGAATGGTTATGTCTCCAGAGATATTTTTTCCATTCGAATTATAAGAAAAATTTCTGACTAATAAAAAATAGAAGTGAAGCCTTCAAAAATTTTGGTTTTAAGACTATGAGACGAATGTAAAATTTCAGGACACTTCATACCTCTACCTATTCCTGAGCAAGATGGTGTTCACAGTCGGACAGACTGACGGATTTACGGATTGATGGATAACATGTGATCCTATAAGGGGGCCGTCTCTTTCGTATTAATAAATAACAACTTCTTGAGTGGCTTATTGACAGCTACTCAGTATTTGCGTCATCTGCCTTCAATTGAGTTTAAAATCATCGAATCATTAAAATTAATACCATATTTGAACATGCACTCAGCTGATGTCGTGATTGATTTCAGCCACAACTTAAATTAAATATGTTTGTCTTTATTTTTCGATTGAAACTCTTGGGTTGAAAGAAAGAGACAAAACATTTTAAATAAACGACTATGAATTCGACAGTTAATATTTATTAAGTAAACGTCAAGTGTATTAAACCTAACTAATACTCGTAGAGTAAACATGAAAGTGTATTTATTTGTTTGCTTGCGTCGTAACAAACCAAAAGAATGAGTGGTGTTCTGTACTAATGAATGAATGAAAAATATTTTTATTTCCTTAGTTAGGTAATTACATAGAAATGGGGTTAACAATAAGCCCTCCACGTAAGGAGAGGTTTGTTTGTCTGCCTGTTTCGTTCAGTAGAACGTAGTCGGCTTACAAACTTTTTGGTGCGTGAAGCTGTTGGTATCCACCCTAGTGGCCTAAATACATGCTATCTTACGTGCTACTTATCTTAATTTAAAAACTACTTAAGTAACTTAATAACTACACTACACTACGCACTTCACTTATGAATTAAGTTGAGTCTTTTTTTTTTATGCTAGTCGTTGGTGGCACGTCACCGTAGGATGCCCATCCTGCCTTCGATCGCTTCAGGCGGCCGCTTTGACACGGGTTGCTTTCTCACTTTGGGCGCGAGGGCCTTCTGTAGATGGTTTATCCGTTCGGACGGCAGGAGCACATTGTGCATGCCGTGTCGACGGTATGGTGCGCCGGCATCTGTACAGTCCTCGATCCGTCTCAGATTGAGGACCCGATTTAACGCGTCGTTGTGCAGGTCGTAAATGCGCTTGTAGTACGGGTCCTCGTCGAGCATCTCGTAGAGGATATCCGTATCCAGGTTTCGTGGGAGCTGGCCCACTCGTTTCAATGCGATCCGGTAGACTCGTTCCAGTTTTAACTGGTTTGATTTGCTTATGCGTGGGAGCAATTGCACACACCCATAGTCTAGCACAGGGGCGAGGCATGCTTTGACCAGCAGCAATTTCGTGTCTAGACTGGCTTTTGAGCGATATCCGATGATCGGGTCTAGTATGTGTGACACAAGGCGGCCCTTTCTTAGTGTCGAACGTATATGCTCGTTCATCGATAGTCTTTTGTCCAGCATGACTCCTAGATACCGGATGCATTTGGAGTATGGCAGACGAGTGCCGTCCGCTGTTGTTATGTGTGTCTCATGTTTTCTCTTTGTTGTGAATAGGATACAGTCAGTTTTGGCGATATTGCAATGGAGTCCCCACCGGTTGTAGTAGGTGGTCAGGGAGTCCATCGCGGCGCCCGCCCGGCGTGTGGCAAATGCAGTGTTTGATGAGATGTTTAAGACACACAAGTCGTCTGCGTATTGTGACACAAATCCTCCGTTGTCTAATGCTTCGTTCACATCTGAGACGTAGAGATTAAATATGATTGGGCCTAGAATAGACCCTTGAGGCACGCCGCGCTCGACGACCATATCGTCGCCGACGGTAGTCCGAAATCGTCCACGCACGGTTCGTCCAGTCAAGTAGTTCTCTAGAAGTTTTATTATATTAGCCGGAACATTGGCTATCTCGAGTTTACGTACTAGTGCACCATGATGGATTGAATCGAATGCTTTTGAGAGGTCTGTGACGATCATTGCGCAGTGGTTCGACTTGCGCTCTCGTTTCCATTGGCCTGTGCGGGTAGAACGTGTTAGTCTCTCGGTACCCTCTAGCGCCTCTGTTATGTGCTTAACTGTACGGAGGATCTGTGTCTCGCAGCCCAGACCCGGACGGAAGCCGTGTTGAGTGTGTGGAATCGGCTGTAGTAGGCTATCGAGCGTCTTCCTGTAAATGACGCGCTCACAGATCTTACCCATGATGTTAAGTAGGGTAATGGGCCGGTAGGAAGAAGGTTCAGTGTGCGGTTTGCGCGCCTTGTGAATGAAGATACACTCTCCGAGTTTCCAGCGCACTGGGTAGTAACCCGTGCTGAGCGTGTAGTTAATCACCTTCCTCAACTGATTGAGTACGACGACGTGAGCTCTTCTAATTGGCTGGATCATGATACCGTCGGGACCTGGGGCCTTGCCTGGTTTGAATGTTCGTATGGCGTCAATGACTTCTTCCATGCTACATTCTTCGATCGGGGCGTATGGCACCGTCTTATAGGTAGCTGTATCGCAAGGTGCAACGACTGTGTTTCGGACAAGCGCGGCGTCGACTAGTGCGTTCACCGTGTCTTTCTCATTTTTAACACCAGCGATGACTGGTAATCGCTGCTCAGGTTTCTTAAGCGCCTTTTGTATTCGCCATATGTTTGCGCGGTTATCTCGCTTGTCATCAAGGGCTCGTATCCATTTTGTTTCGACGTGGGCCAGAATAGCCTCGGCTGCATCCTTCTTAATGCGGTTGTACTCGCCTCCGCTAATGAGCCCGAGTCTTTGATATTGACGGGCCTTATTTCTGCGGTTGATAAGATGTATTGTTTCAGGCGGCAGCTCGTCCCTTAGTTTGTGTTCGCGCAGCGGGGCGAGTTCATTTAGAGTCTGCGTGATAGTAGACTCGATGTGTTGGATTGCTGCTTCACATGACTCGTCGGACGTGATCGTGGTCGGTTCTCCATGAGTCTCTTCGGTGAGAGCGGTGTACGCCTCCCAATTCATGTTCCGCATATTTCTGCGCATTGTCTTCTCTCGATGTATCGGAATGGGTAGCCGGAGAAGCCAGGGCATATGGTCAGAGCCGATATCTTCTAACTGCGTGCATGGGTACGTGCCAGATTGTAAACTACCTTCGCCGTAGGTTGACACGGCCGCGTCGAGGCAGCCATCGCCCGAATATAATGGCCGAGACGGTTCTTGTGTTCGCCAGATCAGAGACCCGGCGTCTATATGTTGTTGAATAAGATTACCCCGAGCGTTCGGACGGCCGTGATGACCGAGGGAAGGATGTTTTGCGTTCATGTCACCTATTACGACCGTATTTGCCTCCTCGAGGATGTCATTGAGCTGATCTTTAACTCGGCGTGTCTGCCACGGCGGCACGTAGATGCCAGCTATAGATAATTGCTCGGTAGTATCTTGTAGTGGGATCGAGATGCGAACACCTTCAACCATGCGGTCGTCATCGGCGAGTCCGGGTAGTAAAGGTTTCTGTATCCATCGAACTCCTTGCTTTATGTACATAAAAGTTCCAAGATTGTCGGCAATCCGATCGGAGAGCTTTGTGTAACCTTGGAGATTACCCTTGTAGTTTGCAGGCGTCCTGACTTCGTTTAGAATCAGAATATCTGGATTATACGTGGATACGAGGTGACGGACCTCCGCGATCCTGGTCCGAAGCCCGTTAACATTGCAATGGATTATGACTATTTTGTTATCCATTGAGAAGGCCGTGGTATTTTTGGGCAAGACGGCACACCGCCTGGATTGCTTTTGCTTCGTTGGTGTTGTCGAAAAGTACAATTTCCAGAGCGTTTTTAATGTCGAGAGCCGCCTCGCCATGTAATGCCCCCTTATTTGCCAAGCAGTCGGCCAGTCTGTTAATGAGGTCGGTGAGGGACCTGTTTTGGCTAATTGGAAGTGTTGAGGTTGCTAAGTACCTGCTCTGTGGTTGGTCATTCGCAGCGGGAGGTGCTTGTAGACTGTTTCGTGCGATCTGCGCATAGCTTGTTGTGTTTGTAACCAGTCTTGCAGGTTGCGATGCTTGCTTTGATGGTGGCGGTGCTTGGTGCACGATACCAGCCGTTCTCAATTCTCTAATGCTCTTGAGGCGCTGCATTTCTCTCTTGAAACTCGGGCATCGTCTTTGACGGGCTGTGTGCCCAGGTGTGCGGCATTTAGAGCAAATGAGTACTCGGCTGCCGTCTTCGTTGGTCTGGTCGCTCTCCTCAGTTTCGCTGCGACTTTCCATCCTACAATGTAAGGATATATGGCCGAAATCTAAGCAGCGTTTACACTGCGTGACCTGGTCGGCTCGAGGTTTGTAAGGGACCACCTTGACTCTTTGGTAGTTTATAGTTGTAATTTCACGGGCTCGCGCTGCGGTTACGTTGTCGGGCATCGCTAACATGAGAGCTTTTTCGTCATTGATTTTCACTACCCGTTTGCACTCAAGCCCATATCGTTCCTTAATGTATTCTGATATTTCCGTCTCTTCGATCCCCTTGCAGAACATTCTAGTAAAAAATTTTTTTGTCCGTTCTTCGCCGGGCATTCCGTGAGTGAAGAATGGTATATCCATTTCTTCAAGTCGGCTGCCCAGAACCGGATGTTTTTCGGTTGTTGTCGCTCTTAGCGTCGCTCGTCCACCTCGCGGGTTAATGCTGATGGTTGATTGAGTCTCTTTGGCGATTGCTGTTCTGTACTAAGATAGTTTGAGACATGAAGAACGACTTAAGCTATTTATAAGGGCCGAAATGGGTTAGCAGCTCTCTTCTGCGTTTACCGTCTTACCACTCATACTCTAGTTAGCTCGTGTAAGATGACGAGTTTCGGTATGCGAAGTCATCACGCGCCGGTCTTCACCCCCGTGAAATCCCCGCGCACCGGTCCTCAACCCCACAAAATGACGTAATGTCGAAGTGACATTTATGTCTCTATTAAAACCAAACGCTGTTGCCAAATTAATTTATTCTATGCATGCGTTACAAAACTAATTACAAATAAAAATGAATGACTATCCCGTAGTCACCAAAACTACACATAAAGATATTTATCAAAGTTTACACACATATTTATCGAATTGGACGAAGGGTGGGACGCGATTGTTCTGTCGCTGCTAATGACAGGTCGGATCTCCGCCGCAGGCGTAGCTGTAACCAATTATATTCATACTACAACAAAACTCTATACCTATTCAGATATACATTTGTATCTCTATGAGTTACTAATGCTTATAAATCAGTTATTTTGAAGCTATCAGCTATAGACTACTGAACTTAGAAATATATGTCTTATAAGAGTAAGCATAAAGCGTCTTTTACCATAAAATCTGCGTTGTCACTATAAGCGGTTCGAGTTAAGGATGTTGGGCAGCACACGCGCAGTGATTTATCTCAGGGTCTATAAGTAGTAAAAAGTGGGATGGTAATGAATATAATAGCGCGATGGGAATAGTTCTTCCACCTGTCACATCTCATTTCGTTCCCCGCAACTGCTAACGGGCTGTCGTGCTCAATCCGCCGCAAAACACGAATTTACAACTTACACTTAATTTACATCTTACACTTGAACTTACACGAACTTTTAAATGCAGGTAATTTATTATACCCACACATACATTTTAATGAAAATTATTATTATTATTATTATATTAATTATTCCAGCAGCGTCAATTTCATATGAAAAGTGCGAGTCTGCCAACTGTCCATAATATGGACACTTAGAAATCGACGCTAAGCCGTCCGCCATTTAGCATCCACGATGAGCGTCCAAACTGTTTACGATTAGGACACTTGGCAGTCGGTGGTGTCGCCGAACAGAAATATAATCCACGGCGCTTGTGAAGGCTAGCATTCTACACTTTTGCCGCTTACAGTAATTTTTGGACTCTACGAAAGAATCATCGTCACACCAACTGGGAACTATAACACCTCGTTTCCACCAAGTATAATACACTGTATTATACTGTCATATCCATACTGTATCACTGTATCATACAGTGTATTATACTTGGTGGAAACGAGGTGTAAGGCGTATAGCAAGACTAAGAAACTTCACAATATAGTTAGTATATAATAATAATAATAATAATAAAATCATTTATTGCCAAAAACCAAAAAAGCAGTTACAGAAATTCTTAAAAAAAGCTTATTCTTTACGAAGTTTACAAAATTGATGGCAAACGGAATCGACTCAGCCTAATGATGGTCAGCCGCTGGCGAACATGACCATCGCTGATATTCTGCCAATCCCGAAAATAAATATCTTATACATAAAATTATACCGACTATCACTACACACTCCGATCACATACATGTCCAGACAGAAATTAGGCGCCAGAAATGTAGACAAATAGAAATATCACGTCACTGTTCAGTTAGGCGTGACCAACGCACACAGAGACGGTTAGTAGGTGCCCGATCAGTAAGTACTGCACAGCGAGAGTGTATTGGTCGTGCAGTAGTTCATATGCTACTTGACATCCAGTAGCATATAAAAGCAAATAAGTATTTTTCTTGTCATTGTATCGCGTGGGTATATCCAGACATGCAAGCAATCGAATATTTTATAAGAACTTAAAAATAATATTAAATACAAACTTAAATACTAATTACATATAAAAAAATCGTATACCTCGTGGAGATTCGCTTACTGAATCGCGCATACATAGAAGGGAGCAAGATACGGGTCCCGTCATGGCTCAGTGAGTCCGAGGCAGGGCCGGGTAGCGGTCAGATTACGACCCACAGAGTTCAACTACAATAACTCAAGTCCGAAATTTTATTGAAACCACACATTTTAATGCAATTTAGCAGCTTGTGAGATCTTTTTTTTTGAATATCCAATAAGTGAGCCTTAACAATTCGTCTAAAAACATATAGTGAACTGGCGTTTCTCGCTGGTGGGGGTAAATTATTCCAGCATTTCGATGACGCATATTTAAAGCTACCCCTGAAAGTAGCTAACCTAAAAGACCGAACTATAGAAATATTGTTTCTTTTTATGGCCGTCCTAGCTCGTGTTTCCTGGGCCCAGGCAATTTTTTCAGCAAGGTACGGAGGGCAACCAGTTTTACGGAGGTTAAACATAATGATAGCCAGTTTAAGAGTTCGTCTGTTTAGCATATTTAGGATATTTTTTTCGCGCCACGTGCTGACGAAAACGAATGCAAGAGTTTTGTACGCGCTGCACACTCTTTTGCGTTTTTTTAAGTAGACATGGGCCATACACTACATCACCATATTCCAAATGCGAAAGTACCAACGAGTCGCATAACTTATTGCGAACGCTGGGGCATAAAAACGGGCGGAGCTTGTAAATAGTCCTAAGAGCGGCATAACATTTTGATACCTTATTTCTAACGTGAGCTTCAAACTTCAATTGACTATCTAATATAAATCCGAGATTTTGTACTTCTAGCGATTCTAATATTGGTCGATCTGCCACCACTATACTGTTGAGGAATTTACGAATCGTCTGGGCTTGAGATTTGGTACCGAGAACTATGTACATACTTTTAGTAGGATTGATCATTAAGCTATGGTTGTTCGACCAGTCTACGATAGCTTTTAAGTCTGCATTGATATTACGCACGGCTTTATTAATTGACTCGACGTTTGGCAACATGTGCATATACAGCTGGGTGTCATCCGCGTACATATGGGCGAAACTATGAGATACAGTAGTAAGTAGGTCAGCTGTGTATATTGAATACAGTAGTGGACCTAGTATTGACCCTTGAATTACACCCCTTGTAAGTTTTAACGGTTTAGACTGCACCAAATTACCTTTGTCATTGAGACATTCAACTATCTGCTCTCTGTTATTAAAGTAGTTAACGAACCACTTACACGAGTCTTCAGTAAAACCGTAGTACGACAGTTTTGCTATGAGAACCGGTATACTCAAGCAGTCAAATGCCCGCGAGTAGTCCAGCATAACCAGGACCGTTCCCATTCCCTGATCAGCCGCGGAGAGCACGTCATCAACGATGTGTAACAGTGCAGTAGTGGTGCTATGATTTTTCCGAAAACCAGATTGGTTTATAGGAAATATATTATGAACCTGAAAGTATTCTGTAATCTGCATGTGCACCGCCTTCTCTAATATTTTAGATAGTGCCGGAAGTATACTGATGGGTCGCAAATCGGCGAAACTTTCTATTTTACCTTTCTTTGGGATGGGTTTAACAATCGAACAGCGCCAGGATGACGGAAAAATGCCGGTAGATAATGAAGCATTAATTATGGTAGTAATCGCCTCAAGAGAGTAAGGAAGAGTTAATTTAATCATCTCAATAGATATTTTATCGCATCCCACCGCATTGGACTTGATAGAGTTTATTATAGAGAGTATCGACTCAGGTCGTAACAAGGCAAACTGGAATGAGTCACTAATAAACTTAGAAGATTGATATGATTTTAGGATATCATTATCTCCCGCACATCGTGGTATCGATGTGATGAAAAAGTTGTTCATACCGTCGGCATCACGGAGATGTATGGGAATAGGTTGTTCGTCAGAAAGTGCAAGAAATGAATTCAGAGAACGCCACATTTTTCGAGAATTGCGTTCGTTTTTGTTTACATAGTTATTCAGGTAAGCCTGCTTTTCTTTGCGTATTATGGATGAAACGCGATTTCGCAATATGCGATAAAACTGAATATTTTCGGGCTTCCCCGTTTTCTTGGCATGAGAACAAGCCCGATCACGCTCCCTCATAAGACATCTCACACTATCTGTTAACCAGGGAGCGGGAGGAGAATTAAATATACGCGTTCGTTCCGGAATGAAATGAATATGAATATTGAATACAAATACTTTCACAGATATCTCGGTACGATATAAATCAAACAATGTAATGTATCGATTATTTAAAATATTTTGTGAATGTAGTAACGATGTCGAAATTTGCTATTGAATTTAATTTCAAATACGCAGTAGACGGATCTAGTTACAAAATATCTATAAAAAGGTCTAATATTTGAAAAAAATGTTTTGTAGAACATTATACTTACATTATTTTTGTAAGGTGAAGAATAAACGTGAAATCTAAAATTTGTATTTTATAAAATAAAATTATGAATTTCAAGATCATGTCAGGAATTGATTCATTGAATACCTGTAAAAGAGAAGAGGGCATCTAAAATGAGTATGAAAGAAAGAGAAAACTGATATTGTGTTGATTAAATGTGTAAGCGCGACAGTAAATAAATATTTTTGTATGTAAGAGCGAGAACAATAAAAGTTGCAAAGGCGAACAGTCTTTCATTTACACTTTCATACATTTTTAACATGTGTACAAACACACTAAATTATATTGTCATAATGAAACGTTGAAGTACCTATACTATCAGTATAGCAAATAATAATATTAAGGACATAGTAGGTAATATATAGAGAACAAACAGCATAAAATTGTTAACGTTGAATAAATATAAAGAACAATAGAAAGAAAATAAACAAATAAGCAAAAAAGAAATATCGAGGAGTGTACAGAGGGAAATAATTTAATTGGCCAAATACAAAAAAAAATATGCCAAACGGGCAGTATCTCGAGTAACAAATAAATTGTTGCGTACTTCAAACGATAAACAAGATAAATACAGAATTAAATCTAACTATATTACATTCTTTGTGTGTGTATGCGTGTGCGTATCTGAGATGCTAACCAAAACTTTTTGATGGATTTTAAAGAAACTTTTTAAATATTGTTTAAGATACAAGAAATGATATATGTAATGTTTTACGGTTGTAGGCCACAATGGGCGCTGCATTAGATTTTGTTTTTTTTTTAGAACGCCTAGGCCTATTTTAATGAAGTACTTTGCTTACATCTTTACAACCCGAAAATGGCGAACAATCACCCCCACGTAATATAACCTTTGATCGAATCGATGTCAATATTGGTCCACATGGATTAACGAATTCTATCCGATGAACTATTTGTAGATTGTACGAAGAGGGTCTAAAGCTAAAAATATAAACTCGCGTCCATCAATTACCTATTAGTCCTAAAAAAACATCACATCGCATCGCACCGTATTTTCTTCTATTTTTGTATGTTATCGTGCAAATTCAAGACGTGTAGAAAAACTATATAAGTCCACGTGTTTCGTTCACTAACGCGATTATTCTGGGCCGCGCGGCGACAAATTGCATTAGTGAACAAGCTCTTACTGGAATTACTACACGCGAAGCGGCGGCTTAGAAGGCGAATAAAGTTGCATTCGCTAGTGGCTTTCAAACTGAAAAATAGGAGGATAGAGTTATGTACGTGATTTTTCGATTAGCTCTAAATATACTAGTTAAAAAATAAGCTAGTTTGTCCTGCAAAACATTTGTACAAAATTAAATACTAATTTGTTTGTTTATTTATAAGTTCGCTTACAAAACATTAATTTTATAATAATAGTAAATAATAATTATTATAACGTATTCATCAGAACAACTTCTAGGCCCCAAACTACATTAGCTCGTGTTTTGGGTACCAAGCGAGGACACCACATACATATAACAACCAAGACCCGGTACCAGTATCAATATTCATCATATAAATACTGACCAGACCTAGGATTCGAACCCGGGACCACCAGCTTCGTAGGAAGGGCCCCACTAGGCTGAGCGGTTCTTGATTTTAACCTTAGATAGCATAATAATCAAGATGGAGGGTGTCATACTTCTCTTTGATCGAAAACGTGAGCAAAATTAGTCAGATGTCATTATCACATTTTGTAAAATAATAATTATTAGTGGTCGCCCAGTGATCGAAGTTCGACCGTACTCACTTTTTTGAAACCACTAATAATAAATAGGCGAGAGTAATTAAGTCAGTTCAAACTGCATTATTTATTTAGATTTTAGCTTTTGGCACTCCTTTTCATATAAACTTTCCCTAATGCCAAATCTCACACACGTCCGCATCCGCGAATATGCTTTAAAAGGGGTACAAAGTTTTCTATTCACGTATTAATATATCGATTATCAAATCAAGTGCTTTGATTCCTTGTTAAAGTAACAGATTTTTGAAAAATGAGAATACCCAGTTTTTATTCCAAAAATCGAGCTCATGAATCCTTTGAACACTTTACGCTATTTCTCAGTTTAGGATTTGATCATAGTGTTCCATCTCTAAAACTCACCCGTATACATATAATATAGATTATAACATTCTGCACTCCTACTCCACATAAACTTTAACCAGGCCAAATCTCACACTCCTCCGTGCGCGTAGTATGCTTAAAAAGGGGCTAAAGCTTTTCCTTAGTAATTATATATAAATATAATTACTATTAGTCCTTGATATTAATACAATCCTTGATATTAATAATATATTATAGTTATTTATTGGGAACAGGTTCGTAACGGATATACTATGTTTAAATTCACAGGTAACTAATTTAAAAAGCTTTAAGTAAAAGCTCGTGTAGTGATCACTTTCGATAGCATAATAATCAAGAAATAACGTGTCATACAATAAAACGAGCGAAATGGCATACTCATAAATTAGACAAATCATAAGTCATTATAGTATTTGTCTTATACAAAATTTTGTAAAATTACACACGAAAAGTAATTTCAGAATTTTTATTATCTTTTCCAATACGAATTTTACATGTGGGTTACACAAAATTTTACTTCACAGCGATTACATCGAACTTTCAACTGGTGTAGGTATATTCTATGCTCATATTTTTGTTGTCACCACGCGATGTCACTTTGAATCTGACCTTAATGAACCTTAACCATGACCTTAATCTGTAAAGATAACAAAAGAAATAAATTTAAGATGTCGCTCATTTCTTTCTTTATGAAAACATAACGGCAAAAAAAATATTGACAAGGAAGAGGTACATTGCAAAGTCTCAAGAGTTAATAGTTTTTAGAAATATTCGGGAAATTTATTATGTATTATCATGTAAAAAATTATAGTGATATCATAAGTAGGTATAATAATATAGTTATTCGTAGAAGTTTTCTATTAGGTACGGTAAACGTTCTCAAGAATACTTACACTAGTATAGTTCGCCTCAAACTTTATGGCGAATCGGAATACAACGCTATATGCGTGCTTGCGCAAGCACAGTCATATACCACTCCCTCCACTGCGTCCCGCTACACCTAAAAGTGGTTACTGCGACGCGACTTGTGCCTAGTTAACATCCGCCATAAAGTTTTATTGGAACTGTACCAATTTATAGTAGAGTATGCCAGGGTTCATTGATAGATGGTTGAGATCCTTCGGGCAACCATATGTATTTGTTGTTAATATACCATGTGCAAGCAAAATAGTTTAAGAAATTTTGCTCAAACAAAAAGACTGGCGAACATCGCGCCAAGTCAACACACTTCAGCAGTCAAAATTTAAAAAGTTCTAAGTAAATAAATCAAATTACCTAAATAAAATTAATGTGTTTACCAAATATAAGTAAACATTTTTATAAATAAAATACATCTATTTTAACCACACACTAACACTTTCGTGGGATTGCTTATACCGCCAATTTACCTCTCTTGATATTTTGATATTTCTGTTATAAAAATAAATATTATGTGTAACTAACTGTATAATAAAAATAATAGTCTAAGTTACACAGGTCAAGCAATAAAGGTGACTCAATAATGGATTTCTCGTAAAACTTTTATAGCTTAATTTTAGGTTTATGCCAGAAGCAGGTACCGCACTAATAGTATATTGGACGCAGCTTGCCAAACGACGCCATTCAAGTTTTAGTAGAAAACTATTATTATGGGATTTCTATTCTTTGAAAAATCTTTTAAATGCGTTCTAGCTCAACGATATACGAACAGATTAGTATTCCAGCTGACTCTGTTATTGATTTGCTAAAAGATTTCGACATAAAATAATTTAACAACAGATTTAAACACCAAAAATATGCATTTGTAATACTATAATAACCACGAGATAATTTTTTATTTTTTTTTATTTTTATTTTTATTTATTTCATTTATTTATTTATTTATCCACATATAAGAAAATTAAAATTTGATATCATTGATAATAATATACAGGGTGAGGTTTTAATGACCAGCCAAATTTTAATATAATGATCTTTGGTAGATAACCGATAGCCTTCTTGTTTCCTTTTAGTATCGTTCTATAGAAAAATATTAAGATATGACTACACAAACCTTTCCCGAAAAAACCAATAACTCTAGTCACCATTCATGCTCGCCGCCCCATACCGTTTCAAGGCCTCGAGCGCGTACGTTTACTATATAGGTAGCGTTAAGAAGACAACCAAACGTTATAAAATAACACTGTACATAAAATAATTTATTATGAAAATGTTACCCATATTTTTTATTTACGCATTGAGGTCTATTGGAAATGCCTAACATCTATAAAAATTTTGGGCGGTTACTAAAATCTCACCTTGTATATGTACACGACATCTCACTTATGGTCATCTAGTCCCAAAGTAGGCAGAACATGTAGGTTCAGACAGCTGACATACTGACCACTGGTATCCATAATTCAAGCTTAGCTTTGTTTCGGACTAGATGTCCCAGGTATTACTATTGTGCGTGACTCGGTGCCATCCTTCCTTCTTAGGGTGGTCGTAGCTGGGAGGACGGGATGGGTGAAATGAAATTCCTTATCCAGTTCAAAGCCACCTCGCCTCCTTTCCCCTCGCTCGCCTTTCTATGTGGACTGTATCGGTGTGCCTCGTATGCCCGGTCGCTGCTGTCGAGAGAATGCCGCGCGTGTGACGCTTGCGCAATTTATACTTTCTCCGATCACAGGCGAACGAGGGGCGAAGGACGGTGGTGTCAATTTATTTTTCTACCTTCTATTACAAAAAAGTCTTCCCCGGCGGGTTTCTGTCTACCCTATATCCGCCGGGGTCTATTTTATCATGCCGCTATCGGGCCCTATATTAAAATATTTATATTTACAATCTTATAAGTATTTTTTCTACTATAATTAATTACTGTCCTATTATCTATCTATTTATATGGCCGCGCGTGCTGCGAAGCGGTTGTCGCGTACAACTATTGTACTTAAATATCTTTACAGATACATTTTACACGCATACAAAGAACACATAGAAAAATACATACAAACAAATAAATATTTGTGCCGGGCGGTAATCGAACCGGCGAACTTTGGGTCTGCCATTGGTCTAGTACCTCCGACCACTAGACCGATGGGTCAGTTAATATTAAACAATCGCAAAGGGAATCTCTGAATCACATTTCAAACAGTAATGAGAACGGAATATTTGATATTTATTTGCTTTTATTTAGTTATTAAACATTCACGTGGGCAGAATCGTGGGCT
This sequence comes from Luffia ferchaultella, assembly GCA_949709985.1. Lineage (NCBI taxonomy): Eukaryota > Metazoa > Arthropoda > Insecta > Lepidoptera > Psychidae > Luffia > Luffia ferchaultella. The sequence continues at coordinate 4,534,898 of OX453240.1, read as the reverse complement.
TGATTACAATACGTAAAGTTTGTACGTTCATAACTAATAATAATTATAACTAAAGCTGGTAGTTTTTAAATATACAATATGCGTTTATACAATAGACAATATAGTCAATATTAATAGACATAGAATAATAGACAATAAAATTTAAATCTATACACATAGACAGTTTTAATAGATAAACTAAAAATTACCTTTCTTGATCGAACTAGGCGCATAGGTCCCCGGTTTGCGGCATTACAGCTTTGGATCGCTACTGCGCCAGGAACGACCCATGCATAGTTGGGAGGGAGCGAAAGTGCTTACGCAATGTCTTTGAATTTTATAATTTTATTCTGAAATGTGTGGACAAAAAACTTTTTTTCTATAAAAAACTCTCTCTTTCACCTACTTGGAAAAGACTTATATTGACCTGCGGAGCGCAGTGGGAGCAAAATATGTTTTTGCTTTCTAGGAAGGAAAACTTATTGGATTTCGAAACTGTTTACAAATATATAAAAAACATGCGAGACCAAAAATATTGTATGCGAAATGTTATTGAGTTTGTAATATTAAAATAATAATTCGTATTTCAAACCATTTTTTATTTATTTACCTTGCAAAAAGAATGTAGAGTTTTAGAACTCGAGACCAAAATTTATTGCCTCTCGGGTGGCATTGAATCCCTCACTAGACTTACAAATATAATTTAGAACATTGTTACGGGCTATTAATCCCGATATCAAGGGTGCACTAAAACACTGATTTTTACTTAACTTTATTTTATTAGAAAACGAAATCGCAAACTAACTTAAGAACAAATAATACTGAACACAAATTATACTGTCATCTCACTTTATACTTCACAATTAATCGCACTTGACTTATTCACAAACTGTCTGCTCAAACGTCGAATTGCTGCCTTTCATACCTTCACTCCCTTCCACTAGTCAGACATCACGAATTTTCTAATTTTCGAATATTTTATTTAATAATTATATCGCTATTTTAGCGTGAGAATTTTCTCGCACGTGCGTGCAAACGTCCCGCGTCCGCCTTTGTCTGGACACGACAATTCCGTCTCAAAAATGTTTTTATAAATTCTAAACATAGAGGTGCTATTCTCTGTAAAGAGTGTCTTCCAATTTATTTTTTTCAATTCGTGGAATTTATTTCTTTAACTGGATTTTTCTGATTCTATGAATGAGCGTGGGAACTTTTCGAGTAAATTCGATGACACGTTGATGTGCTTCTATAGATAGGTGTTACAATATATCACTAGTCAGGATTGTATTACAGAATCCTCACAGAAATCCTCCTCAATATTTTACCCTCACTGTTAATACCATTATTTGGTACACATGACCACAGGTTAAGTTTACCCACTGTGAACAAACGAGATTATATAGCTAATATTATTAGAAAGAAAGCGCATTGCGTAACCAACGAAGAGACGAATGTGTAAATTTGTTAATGAGTGCGCTTACCGCTTCAGCGGCACGCACGCACACTAACGCAGTGCGACGCGACCTCAGGACGCGACAAACATAAAGCTATCTTTATCACACGTTTTCTCTGTTCAATATCAAAGGGTCCAAAATCCAAGTGGGTAAACTTGATTTGTAGCTGTGTGTAACCTTGGTTAAAAATGTACGTATCAACATTATTTACTTACCAGCAGATATTTCTAATGTTTTCTTGGATTAAATTCGTTGTTTGGATAAATAGATTTCTTCTTAATAATAATTATTTTGAGTTAGTAAATTTAGCAAATACACAATTTGTATAGTTCGCCTCAAACTTTATGGCGGATCGGAATATAACGTTATAAGCGTGCTTGCGCAGGTACGGTCATATACCCCTCGCTCCGCTGTGTCCCGCTAAACCTAAAACTGGTTACTGCGATGCGACTTGTGCCTATGTTCCTATTCGCCGTAAAGTTTGATTGAAGCTAGTAATCGTGAAATGTTTTTTCAAAACATTGTATAGTTATGACAAGAATATTGTATTTTCATGCAAGAATGAAAAACAATCTGATATGCCTACTTAATAGAGGTGAGACAAGACAGATCTCTCTGCCCTTCAGTAAAGTTAGTAAAAAACTCGTTTAAGAAATCTATTGTTTGTTTTCTTTTCTATAGGCCGTGACGGATCGAAGACATAATGTAATTTTTTTATACGTAGATGATTTGAAAGGGGAGAGAGTAATTATTAGGCTACTGTTTATCTTGGTCAAAATTTCCCAGTGGGTAAAAGCGAATTTTCGAAACGAATAATGAAGGAAGCTCCGAATAGTTATCCGAATAGTCCATTAGTTTAACAGTTGGAATAGAATTCTCGAAGGAAGGTACGGGAAAAGAAAAACATAGTTCTGTTATGGACGTAATATGTCCACGCAGAAATAGTAGGGATACCTATTTGGTGAGAGTAATAAAATACGTGTTTTTATTTTAGTGTACACTCATTAGGTATTAAAATTTAGGATATGGCACCACAAAGTTATAGTATTACCTTGCGGCTGCGCGGACAATCAATCATGTCGGTCGGCGTCCACCGACGGAATAACCATCTCAGCTGCATCCACGGTTGCCTATTTTTAGTACGTCATATTCATTCTTTCGAAAAAAAAAATTAAATCTAGATACCTAACGCCTGAAAAACTTCAGACCGTGATAAAAAATTATCTGTAAAAGTGTCTGCCTGTTTTTACGGAAAAATAATGAGAGTTTATACCTACATATTATAACAAAATTAGAGCTTAAGCGGCGAGGAAGGAAAGCAGCTCCTAAGCGTTGACGACGGACTGACAGCAGATCTGCCTCCCTCCGCGCCGCGCACATACCTAAAGCGCGGTACAACTATAGTAGGATGGAAAATTGAAATTACTGTGATAAAGTGGGAAAATTTAATATAATAAATGGTTTTTCTTATTTTAAGGATTATTAATCGCATTACACTATTGCTTTTGAATATTTTCATAGTTTTAATTAAGTCATATAAACCTATTACTGCGGAACCGTTAGTCGGTTCAGTTGGTGTATTCTTCGAGGATTTCAATGTGAGATTTGAACTATGTGTATATCCCCGACTTCGGAACAACGGATCCGCAGAGCACCGCGAACGGAGGGAACATTCCGCAAACAATACCGCTGTCGTCTGCCTTTGTGTGGTGTAACGGAATTCTGTTTATTGCTGTTTGTAATTCGACTGATATTGCGTTTATTAGACGTACATAGTCATGTATGATGTTATTTACACGACAAAAGTATTTTGAGGTATGACTAGATACTTCAGGCGTGAATGTTAAAAAACTAAAGTCATCGAAAGTTTCCAAAGGAAGACCATTTATTCGAAATACTGCACGTTCACTGCACGAGCAGTGAACTTGCTTCGAATTTAGAAGGCCGTGCGGCCGTGGTTCGAATCCGGGCGTGATCCAATGAGTTTTTCTGACTTAAGTACATAACTATCACTGACTCCGTGCCTCGGAAAGCACGTTAAGCTGTCGGTCCCGGTTGCCTTCAACAGGTGGCAGTCGTTAAAATCCACCAACCCACATTAAGCTCCAGCCCACTCACCCTGCGGGACGTCTAAGCCCCTGTAGTGGGAAATAATTGGCTGGTGAAATAGAATAGAATATCGAATAATTATTTCTCTGGGCCTTTCAGTGTTTATTTTTATTATGCAAATTAAATTAAATATTAGTTACACCACAGTACACAGAAGAATAGCTTAAAAAAACACATTCACATATCTTGAGAACGTTCAACCACTGAGGAAATAGAAATTGAACACAAAAAATTCCTTAATCGATACTTTTATGTAAAGTCCATCGTTTTTTATATTAGTGCCAAATAACTAATGTACGTCAAATTATTTTGCCGAGAAGATCACGTGTGACAGGTGAGTGCCACGGTTAGTCTGTGAGAATTCAGTTTTTACTGCTATGAAACTAGTTTTATGAAGGAATAAATTGAGAGCCAGCGACATCCAAATACGTCTCAGAATTAAACGTATTTACATTAGAAATACACTACATATAAAATTTAAAAAAACCCCAGACACAAAAAAAGCTAACCTTTAAAAAGTGTGAAATAATACAAGTTTGTCAAATCTAAAGTCTAATGATTTTTGATCCTTAAAGGCGTCTGGGACCGATAATTATTAGGTATTTTAAGTTTACTTAGCGGTCTCAGACGCCTACGATGCCACGGAAAGATACACAGATCCACAGTGTCGCGGGTTAAAAGTTTTATTTAAACAACTGTGTGAAAATCATTAGTGACATTAGGATCTACTTAGATAATGTATCTAATGGCTCGTGAATTCTAAAACACGATTAATAAAAAAAATGTCTATAGACAAAACTTGAGAAATTTACTCCAAAGAAAAGGTTAATACCTTTATTTTTTTTTCTATTTGGTGTCATTTTATTATATAATGTATTTTTTTAATTGTTAAAAATAAATGTGTCTTGATAGCCCAAAGCGCAACGAACTTGTCTCAAATTTATTAGGCCATAGGCCCATGGTTCGAATCCGGGCGTGTACCAATGAGTTTTTTTGACTTAAGTACATAACTATCACTGACTCCGTGCCTCGGAGAGCACGTTAAGCAGTCGGTCCCGGGCGCTGTCAATAGATGGCGGTCGTTACAATCCCCAACCCGCAGTGGAGCAGCGTGGTGGATTTAAGCTCCAAGCCCCCCTAACCCGGGGGTAGGTTTAAACCCCTGCAGTGGGGTGAAAATGGGCTGATGAAGATACGTTAAAAAAACAATTGAGTAAACAACAATCAAGCCATCGAACAATAACGAAGATAGCTAAGGAGGATGCAAAAATACAAATATGCGAATATGTGATAATGCGAACATGCCTAGACGCGTATACGCATATTTAATTTCTGGGTCATTTACTATGAACTCTGTTAGCACACCGCGCCGCGCCCTGCGAACGGCGATATCACGGCGGTGGCGAGGCGATATTCATAGCGCCAGTGAATTAACTGCCATACATTTTCACTTCGATGCTGCTTGCACACCGACGTCACCACCGCCGTCAATCTCAATTCGCTTTGTAGAGCGTCAATATGTATTTTGTGCGGACCCTATGGAAGTCAAATAAGGCATTAACGTTTGTAAGGAATTTCTGCCATTCTTAAAGTTAATACCATGAAATTCATTATTAGGCTTCATCATCATTATCATCATTTCAGCCTTTGTCTGTCCACTGCTGAACATAAGCCTCATCCATAGCACGCCACACGACGCGATCGTCCACTTGCTACATCCAACGGCGACCTGCCGCCTTCCTCAGTTCATCGGTGCATCGAGTCGCGGGGCGCCCGACGCTGCGCTTTCCCGTGCGTGGTCTCCACTCGAGAACCTTTTTGCGCCATCGAGTGTCGGTTCTGCGACGTATGTGACCCGTCCGCAGCCACTTCAGCTTGCTGATGTAACTCTTGATTCTTCTGCGCATGTTGTTTGGCTTGAAAAACATTAACAAAAAATACTTGTTTTAGAATTTATAGGAAATTATCATTAAGGAAGTAAAATAGGAAAGGATTACCTTGTATAGAACTTCTATCCATGTTGAAGTTACCTAATGAAAATTGATGTTCGACCTTAGGGTCGAAAATTATATCATGTTTCAAGATTTTTGAGAATTTACCTCTTAATATCCCGTCAAATTGAGGATGAAAGTTTGAAAGGAATCCTGTCATTTTTGATATAAAAACAATGAAATTAATTATTTCGCATATAGAAATTATAAATCCTTTACGGAAGTAAAATAATTAACAATGGTATATTATAATCGTTTGGTTAGAAATTAAAAATGAAATGTTTCAGTGTTTTTGAATAATTGATAAATAGCCCATAATTAATTCTTATTACACGAATGTTAATCCACGTGAACGAAGCAGCGAGCGGTCGCTACTAATAAAAATAAAATAACTTCGTTCCCCGATTACAAAAGAGATGCAGAAAGTTTATCTTGCTCAGCCAAATGATAAAATGTTGTTGCAGAACTTTATTCGCTCCTGATAATTCTTTCTTTTACTTGTTACTTCATTTATAATATTTTGTTAACTATTGAATACAAGAAAATACACAAAATAAATAAAATTTATACAATAACATAAATATAAGTAGGCTCATGGAACAAAAATGATTGAAATATAAAACGTATCATCACATGTTTTGCTATTCGTTTAACTTTTTTTTGCACTCAACAAATTGAGATAAATATAAATGCTTTTCTCTTTTAACAATTTAATGCCATAACGTTATTCTGAGGCCATAACTTTAGGTTATATAAAAATGCATATTGTTTACTTACTGAAATATAAGGTGAAAGTTTTTCAATGATAATCAGCTATTAATAAAAACTCGAACTGAAATTACTTCAAACACCGACAGACAGACAAATATGTCTATGGAGTAAGAAAATCTCAATATCCACTCTATAATATCTTTCTTCGACTATCGATATCATCTTTGGATAAAAGCGAACAAACAGACGAAAAGCACTTTAAGCTTATTCTATAGTCGATTAACTACAAGCTCCAATAAACTTTGAAGTTGCACGTGAAATCAACTTAGTTTTCATCCAGCTGCTAGCTAATTTCGAAGTGTTTCATTCGAGAGTGGAGTAATTCACTGGAATTGTCTGCAGAATGGCGCGATCAGTGCGCTTCGAACTTTGTTTTATACCTGGCTATTTTAGTAGTTATTTTGTAAGTATTTGGATTCAATGGAAATATTTACGAAAAATCTACGAATTAAAATATTAATATGCATAATATGCATTAGCTTCGTTCTTCACTAATAAAAAACCAGACTAGTGCGTATCGGATATCAACTTAGGTTTCAGTAGAATGTACTACAAGCCAGATCAAAACTCAAAATTTACCCACATTATCCATTATTTTATTTGTTTAAAAATAAAAAGACTACGCATTAAGAAAATCAATATCAAAAATAAAAATCCGGTGACCAAGTGCAAGTCGTACTCGCACACGAAGGAATGGAACCAACAGTATAATATAAAAAAATCACGTGTATTGTATAGGAGCCCCCTTGATATTTATTTTACTTTAATTTAATTATTTATTTTTAAAGTTAACATATAACTAAATATGCTGTGAACATTTGGAGCTTCTACCTGTTGTTGTTATCAGTATCGAGCAAAAACGAGTAAAAAAATCACGTTTGTTGTGCGGAAGTCGCCTTAAATATTTATTTTATTTAGTTTTTTAGTATTTTTTGTTATAGCGGCAACAAAAATACATCACCTGTGAAAATTTCAACTGTCTAACTATCACGGTTCATGAGATACAGCCTGGTGACAGAAGGACAGTGGACTTTTCATAATAGGGTCCCGTTTTTTACCCTTTGGGTAAGGAACCTTAAAAATCGATTTTGTTTAAGGTCAAATTTCGATTTTATGATTTTCTATCCACTATAGCCGTTTTCTCTATAGAACCTCTCTCTATCGTTTAATTTTTCTCCGACCACTTTTCTTTCCTTTTCTTCCAAACATTTTTCCAATAACCTTTTTCCTCTATATTTAATTTTGTCTTCGAATCTTGTAACTCTCTTTCCTGCCCTCACTCGCATTCTGTTTCTTCCTGTTTCTCTGTAAACTATATAGTCTGGCGTCCATCTATCTAGTCCCAAAGTCCACTTAATATATTTCAATTGCACTCTCTCTATTTCCTTCCATTCCTTAAAACCCCATATTTCTACTCCGTACATCATCACTCCTGCTACCAAATAGTCAAAGAGCATCATCCTCCTCTCAAAATCATCTTTAAAACTCCTTTCCCCGATTCCCCATACCTGTTTTACTACTCTATTTGCTTTCCTACATTGTTCTTTAACGTGTGCGTCCATTCTTCCATTTCTCTTTATCACAAATCCTAAATACTTGAACTCTTCCACTTCTTCTATCTTCTCCTTTCCCCATTGCCATACGTTCTTTTATTTTTTCTTTCTTCCTTTCTTAAATACCATTATCTTTGACTTCTCTGCGTTTAGCTCTAATTTTTTCCTTTCTGTGTATTTCTTCATCCTTTTCAACATTTCTTGCATTGCTTCGTTACTCTCAGCAAGCATCACTACATCGTCTGCGTAAGCTAGCGTTCTTATTCTTTCGCTCCCTATTTTTACTCTTCCTACTAAACCTTTCTTCATCTCCTTTTCCATATCTGCTATGAGTAAAGCAAACAGTGTTGGGCTTAAAGGACATCCTTGTCTAACCCCTACCTTTGTCCAAAACCAGTCAGACACTTCTCCATTTGCTTGCACTGCGCATTTACATCTTTCATATATTTCCTTAATTCTTTCAATCAGTCCTTTTCTTATCCCCCCTTCCTTCATTGCTTTCCATAATTCTTTTCTATTTACTTTGTCAAAAGCTGCTTTAAAATCCATAAAAAAACCTATTGTTTTACCCCCTTCTTCTAATGTTTTTCCTATATTATGATACAGTAAATATATATTATCCATTGTCCCCCTTCCTTTTCTGAAGCCCACTTGTGATTCTGGTAATATGTTTTTGTCTTCCACCTCTTTTGTTAGTCTCTCCGCCAACACTGCTGCATACAGTTTGTATGCTGTACTCAGCAGTGTAACCCCTCTATAATTCTGTACTTGCTCCACATTCCCTTTTTTCAAAATTGGCGCTATTATCCCTTCTCTCCACTCCTCCGGGAATCCTTCACCTCTCCATACTTTCTTTATCAGTTCTTTTAACTTCTCTCTGATCACTCCTTGACTATACTTCCATGCTTCGCTTTTTATTCCGTCCGCCCCCGCCGCTTTTTCTTTTTTCATTTTCTCTATCTGCACTTCAATCTCCTTGTCACTTAATTCTTCTTCCTCTAGTTCATTTTTGTCTCTTATTTCTCCCCTGCATTCTTTTTTGTCTTCCGATCCACCTAGAAGATTCATGAAATGTTTTTTCCACTCGTTTCTTTCTATTCCTTCACTTATTTCCCTGTTTTTCTTTCTATCCCTTTTAAGAAATTTCCACACCTCCGCTTCCGATTTTAAATTTTGAACTTCTTCCGCTAGCTGTTCTACTTTAATCCTTTCCTTTTCTTTACATATTTTTCTGAACTCCCTTCTCAATTGCGTGTAATGTCCTTTACTTCCTTTACTTCTACGCCAGTTCTTATATGCTTTTTGCAACTCCTTTTTCTTTATCTTGCATTCGTCATCCCACCACTCTTTTATTCCCGTCTTCCTCTCTTTTATCCTTATCTTCTTCTTTTCTGCACACTCATCTACTGCTCGCTTGACATTATTCCACAGCTCCTCTACTACATCCCCGTCTATCTGCCAGTCTTTCTCCTTCTCTCTATATTTTTCTATATTTTCCTTGAACCATCGTGTTACAAGTTTCTCTTTTTTTGTTTCTTTCTTTTTTTTCTGTTCTATACACCCTTTCATTCTCATCTCTAGCGGTTGATGGTCCGACTCTGTTCTTTCCCCTATCCTGAACTTATCTATTAGCTCCCTTCCATCCTCGTTCGTGACTACGTAGTCAATGACCGATGTCCCTTTACTATCTATATATGTCCATTCTCCTTCATTGTCTTCCCACCCTGTACCATTTATAATCGCCCATCCTCTTTCTTCCAACATGGCTATTACCCTTTTGCCTTCTTTGTTTATTTCCTTATCTTTTGATCTTCTACCTTCAGCATTTTTTTCTTCTTCTTCGAATGGTCCCCCTTTACTTCCTGTTCTAGCATTCCAGTCTCCTCCCAGTATTAGTATTTCTTCCTCCGTTCCATCTATTTCTTTTTCCAACCACTTCTCTCTTTGTTCTATTTCGCCGTTACTATATAATGTTATTATACTCCAACTTTTGCCATTTACCACTATCCTCCTCTCTTGTATCCCATTTCCATTATTTTCATTTTCTTCTTCCACTATCTCATTTCTCACCCCAGTGATTATCCCTCCTTTTATTTCGGCTTTCGGCTATAGTGGAGAGGGGGTGAGGAGGAGAAGACAGGAAGGTGGGAAAATGGAAAAAGTAATAGAGAAAAGGGAAGTGGAGAGGCAGGGGCAATGGGAATATAATAGGATTTTGGAGACAAGATATAATATACGATACAAAGACCTAAAAGTTTCCAAGAGACCAACATACCTGAGAGAAAGGGGGGAGCGTGGAAGCCAAAAAATTATTGCAAGGTTAAGGTGTGGGAATCTGGAGGAGAAGAATAAATACTGGATGGCAGAGGAAGATAGAAGGTGTAAAATATGCGGGGGAGAGGGAGATTTGGAGCACGTTATGGAACACGCAGGGTGGAAGAAAGAATGGGAAATAAAAGAATTACTGGAGGAAAGTGGGAAAGGAAGAGCAGTGGAATGGGTGCGGAGAATCAAAAACTTAAGAAAGAAAAAATTGGAAATAAAGATTGAGAGGGTAGTAAGCTAAAAAAAAAAATAAAAATAAATAAGTGTAGATAAAATTATTTGTGTTCGGGATCGGCAGAATATCAGCGATGGGCATGCCTGTTTGTGGCAGTCCATCAACATGCTGAGCCGATCCCGTTTGTCATGAAAAATAAATGAAGTAGTGTAACGAAATATGTATATAATAAGTTTTTTTTTTGTGGCAATAAACGATTTTGATTGATTGATTGATTGATTTTCTATCCAACGGTGATTGCTAAAAACCAAATTATTAATAAAAGTAAATTAATAAAAGTAGCCAAATTATGTACATAGGAGTAGATAAAAAAAAAAACAACGAAGATGGTGCTTTACTGAAACGATAATTTGTTATTATATACTTTACTACAGATAGAGCTATCACCAGTATTTAAAAAAAGCTTAAATTATTCAATTTTTAATAAAAAATATAAGCTTTCAAACATGTAAAATGTATCATTACGGGAAAATACATATTATTTAAAATAAAAACATTCGAATTCAACACTGTGATATTCTAAAATGGCGTCACGTGCATATGTTTTAATATATATCTCGAAAACGCCGCTTTCATAAAAATATCATTAAAAAAAATACGAGTATTTCAGATACATAATGTGTTGCAGTGTGACAGAATTTATATTCAAGTAATAATAACTTCGGTAAATTTTATATGGCGCAATGGGCATTGTCCCTTTCTGGGCGAATAAGCTTATGACCTCCCACTTTTAAGTTCTTCTGAGAAATGTCAGATGCAAGCAAAAACACCGTCATAAACATACTTAGTTCAAGTCTAATAGAAGATTATTATCAGTGGCCAAGTATCCACACAGGCTACATCCAATTAGTGTCGAGAGCTCTTTAGTGTTGAGTTTTTCTCTCACTCAGCGCATTGTAGATTGTTTTAGAGCTCAGCGCTCGAAAACTGATACCGACACGTTGTTTGTAATTGAAAAAAAAATTGTTATATTTTATTCATATTGTTTTTTAGTTAATAATAACTAATATTATCAGTGTATTTTTTTTGATTCTTCGTGTTGTTAAAACGGAACAACAAAAACGTAAATGTAGGAAAATTGGAGCTGATATAAGTACCAACTAAATCAACGCTTTGAAGTACTTCAAAAAAGTTTTCGTACTTAGTATTTAAAAGTTTTAGTTAGTTTACGAATATGTTTTTGTTTGTACTAATTATCAAGTAAGCAATCTTTTTTCTCTCACATTGCTACATCACATTGCTCATTGTCCTTCCTATGATTCTTGGCAAAGGAAAGCTCTGAGAACGAACTCACACATGACAGGGAGACCAAGAATATACTCGATTGCGGTAATGAAGTTCGCCATCCGTCACGCCTAGCATCCGGGGCAGAAGGATGAAACGTGTACTGTAGAGGTCCATTTGGTAAATAGTAATTTGTCTTCTATATGTCAAACCTCATAGAATGTGTAGAGGTTACCGAACTAAACAAAAGTTCCAAGAAAGCAGATGGCGCAAACTGACGGTTACCGAAGTACAGAAATACAGAACTACTAATTTAATCATTTTTAAATTTGCGGTTGGCAGTAGGCCAGCTGTCTCAAAATATTATTAGATATCTTAACAGTAAAGTGACCAACCAATTAGGTTGTCCGTGTAGTGATTTTTTTCTTGGTAACCGTTAGTTAGCATCACCTGCTTACTTTCAACTTTTTGTTTAGTTTGTTAAGCTGCACGCGTTCTTTTAGTTTGGATTACGTTCAGCCGAACATGATGTCCCTATTGAAGTTGAAGGCAGTCAAAGAAACGTCGCAGGAACATAATTTCATAGTGTGGACGTCTTTGTCTTTAAAAACTTCATGAAATGCATCCATCATGTCCACGGACGTAAATTATAAAAAAAAACATCTAACGTTGGACGTGGACCTTCACTTCAAATCGTAGACGTCCACGTCCACGAAAACGTGACGTGCAGAATTATAAAAGCGCCCATTCTCTAGCGAATGTTCGTCTACAAGGCGTCATCGTCGTCAAAGGCGCCAGACGTCAACTTTTGAAGGTTAGCCTCTCTCGTAGATCTCCTTATCCAATCCGGTACGACACCGTTGCGATCGCTAAAAGAACAGAATTTCGCAAGTTCGAAGATACCGCACCATCGACAATATACGTCGGCGTTAAAAGTATGGTTAATCTGTGGTATGGTCCGTGGCAGCCCCTCTATCTCCCGCAGGAGGAGTTGATATCGGCTCCATACAAACGGAGTTAATGGTTGCACCCCATTAAACCTCAACCGATTGACGCAAAGAATTATATGGTGTTCAGGTGAACAAAAACTAGATTCATACGTTTTAATTTTTAAAGTATTTTGATACACATCACAAGAAGAAGAAAAAATCAACGGACCTCCTGCTTTCGCACAAACTTCTTACGACATTGGAAATAAACCTAACGGAATAAAGTTAACACACATATTTTGGAAAATATTAAAATGAAAATAACACAACTGTATCTGAATAAGCTTGTAGCTTCGAAATATAACATTCTGTACGACATTTCGATCGAACAAACTGAATTAGTACGAAATGTAACACCGACGCAAATCCGACTTCCAACTAAGGGCACCCTTAACTACTGCTTCCGGTTGTTCGATTCTAACAATTTTAGTTTCAATCGATCCCCCGTTTAATTGCTCCGAGACGTTTTTTTTTATTTTTTCTTATTTGGACCTAATTCTCGAGATATCGGGCTCCCAAAATGAAAATCGGGGAAAAAATTGCGATATTTTTCGTATTTTGCCGATAATTTTTTTGTTTTTTAACTTTTTCCAAATTGTTTTTTACCGTCTTGTAGAGCTTGCTGAGCTGCGTCTTTTGATACCACGTTCATCCCGATATTTCGAAAACTCTTCGTGTAATCTCCCTGTCTCACAAAACTCTCAAATGACCCCCTATACTCCAACGAAATGAAAGTCATTTCCAATGACAAAAACTTAAATGCTTTTTTTTCGTAATCGTTTCAGTTTTCACAAATGTTGAACATGAAACTAATTGCATTTTCTTAATCTGTTGTAAAAATAAAAGAAAATCGAATCCAGTTAAGATTTTTTTTTTGCTTCAGATGTATCAAAAGAATTAAAAGAATATAAAGGTTCGAACCTAGTTTTTGCTGATCTGAATACCGTATAATTTTTTTGCTCCAATCGGTTAAGGTTAAATGGGGTGCAAACGTTAACGCCGTTTGTTTGGGAATTCTATAGTACACACTTCTATTAACTAAGTAAACCTTCTTGAAGTGATAGATAAACATAATATACTTACTGTAATCCTTGTATATGAATTTAATAAATATCGTGGTTTTCAGTTATAAAGACGCGCTGTCATCCGTAGGGCTACACTGGCAAATTACATTTCGTGCTCGGCCGTGACGAGGGTCATGTGGCCGTTGATCTGTGTGTGTCCACAATGCATGAGCAGGAGTAAGAGCGGGCGCTATGGATCTAATGTGATACAACAATCTTTATGTATGTTTGCTTTCCAACTGCACCACCACGTCATACTTTTCTTCTTACTGCTCTGCTTCTAAAAAGTACAGTGTAATAAATTCAGTTCTTTTCATACCACGATTTCATGTAGGTATTTAGACGCAAAAGTTGCATTAAAATGCGTACAGTGATTTTGGGTGATGCGTGTTTAGACACGGCCATGTTAGCTGCTTTATCTAGTATACTTTTACATAATTTTCTTTGTATGTGTTTGCTTGTGACGATTTGACTTAGAAATGTTTAACAGATGAAACCTTTTAAAATGTTCCTCTGGATTCTAGAAGTGTTATAGGCTATTTATTGCTTATGGTGTAGGCCACTAGCGACCAACAGTAGATGCGTTTCTTTAAAACCTTCGAGCCAATTTTGATTTGGTTTTTTGCATTGAATAAATAATATATATCACCTCAGAATAGATTAGTTCTATCAGTACGAGCAAAAAGATTTTTCTTTTCTGCTCAGTTTTACAAGTATTAGTGACAATAACAGGACCTGGTAGAATTATCCGGAATTATGGTTCTATTAGTAGAACTGAACAGACAAAAAAGAAACTTTTAAAAAAGTTTCAGTAAGATCGGTTAAATAGTTCTAAGTTAAATCGTCACAAACATACATACAAAGAGTTTTATAAAATAATATAGATGAAGTAGAACTAACAATAGAGCTAACCAGACTAAACGTCTTAGACAGGTATAAGGGTTATAGGCCGCCAGAGGCCGCTGCAATATATGTGTTTCTTTGAAACAGCTAAGTCGATTTTGATTCGGTCAGGGAGCCCGAAAAAGTATTGACGTAGGAAAATCAATAGGGTATAAAATTTCAGCATTGACTATTATCGCCACGTATATGACTCATATGTCCATTTGTGAAACTTGCTAGTCAACCATGTCATTCTGAGCGAGCCCGAACGAGCTTTGTTTATGATTTTGTTTGTGTTACGTAAAATATGTGTTGTAAACCAGTATGCAATATTTAAGTTTATTTTTACGCACGAAAACATTTAACGCGGAAATAAGTACATAACGCTTTTTGGGGCTTCGTTATAGTCGGGTCAAAAACAAATTCGCTGTCTCTTTAGTGACCGCTCAATCAGTTAAGCCTGACCGCGCGTATTCGGATATCCCAACGGAACGCTCAACCGCAACCGACATCAGTATTACCCCATTATCTTCACGACTATAAATATCATAAAAGGGAAACATGAACACATTAAAATAAATTGTTAATAAGTTTAGTTTCAAAAGAAGTACATGTTGATATTAAAGGAGATACGATGAGTAGTCGAATACAATAAAAACCAAATACATATATTTTCAACAATAACATGTCTGTTCCATGTCTGGGTGTAAAATATTTATATATGTAGGTACGTATATATATTGCAAATAACATTTAATTACGTATATTAGTTGTGTAGTACCCAATAATACAAAAATAATACTTGTTTACTTTGGGACTAGATAGTACTGTGTGGGACATCCCAGATATTTATTAAATTCATTTATTCCATGTTTCTCGCATTAAATCTGTTATGGGTTTTTGAAAATGTTTTGTCTATTGGAAACTAAAACTAAACTTGCATAGGTAGGTACAATAGGTACGTTGTGAAACCGATGATAAAGTTGCCCGGAAATCCGAATGCGCCTGTTCTCGAGTACTAGAAGGGGTAACCGACATGAAGTTGGACGTGTTAGTTGGCTTTGGCCGAGACAAAAACTATTTCTAGAAAACATCAAATAATACAAAAAATATCAACGACGCTGTATTCACAAAAGATGGCTTTTTCCAACAAAACGTAGTGATTTTGCGGTCATTGAATAATACCTAACCACATAAGAAATATATTTATTAAACAAAAAAATCATGTACATCCTGTAAACTAAAAGTCTAATTAAAAATAAAAATGTATTTATGATATTGCTGATACTTTTGCTCCGTGTTACACATAGAGTAATGAAATCGCTTTCGGTAGAGAAAACTTCAATCGAAAAATGATGTAACTGAAGAAAGACGGTGATTCGCAGACGGTCCTTATTTGTTTATTTTTATTTTCTTATAATTATATATTAATATAATTATAAAAAATACGCCATCGACTAGGAAACATACACATGATTGAGCGCCATTGATGTTTCCACGCTCAAATATTGGTGGGGGGATGGAGATCTACAATAAACTATTTTGAAAGCTCGTCCGCGACTTCAGTGTTAAAATTTTAAAAGTACCTATTCAATATTAACGTCACTAGGTAAAGTTTGTGGCCGTAAAAGTTGGTTAAATGTACACATTCGCGCGTACCTATTCAGATAACAATTTAAATTATTTTTTTCAATTAATATTTCATTTTCATTTTGCAGACGTTGTGCGCATTTTCTTGATGTTTCAACATGACCGTTAGTCATCTACTTTTCCAATGTTACAAAATACACGAAAGATTGATTCTAAGATGATTGGTTAGGAATGTTTGTTTCTCAATTCGTTTTGACTTTTGTGCCAGCTAATACTAAACGAGTGGCGGAGACAGTTTAGTGTTTTTTAAACTGCACTAAATGACATTCCAAAGAAATTCGGTCATATTTTGCAAGTAAATTTAAGTACATTAATTATTTTTTTATTTACACAAATGTATCTATCATTTTCTACAAAGAAATTAAAAAGGTATTAAAATATATCCACTTTTTGGAAGATATTCAGTTTTGTTTAAATTGTAACAAGCTAATAAAATGTTAATTAAATACCAACAGTTCGTGAAATCGTCGACGAAAAAGATAAAACGATAACAATCGTAAAAGAAAAATTTTAAATTTAATTGCGAAGGGAGAAAAGTAAAGAAAGGACATCAATTAAGAAAATGTTTCGAGCAAAGATTCAGTGAATTATAATTATTACAAAGTAAGATTTTTTTTATGTAGTTTAAAAGAATATACTAGAAAATATTAAAAAAATCCCGATGATAGATATTGTCCTGCACGATAGCTGAAACTCGGATTTTTATTTTCATAGTGGGAGTAACATCGATTTTCGTGAATTTCGACGACGGCGATAACTAACTAGTTTATTTACAAAATACCATTTTAATTTGAAGTTCAGGAGTCTTTTTTAATGAAAATAATATTTATCAGAATAGGATTTGATTTTGAAAGAAACATTCTATATATACTATATTTATCTTTAATATAAATTATATTTTTTTTTACAAATGACTTGTTTTTCTTTTGTTTAAAGATAAATAATTTATTGTTTGTACTCGCAGTCACTCTATAAGAAGAGTAAGTCGTGGCGTTATGAATGGAAATTTTTTTCTAACTTAGTCTTATTAGAGTTACGTACCTCGAGATAAAAAAAGGAAGCTTTATAGGACCACTTCGTTGTCCGTCTGTCTGTCAAAACTTTTTATTTCAAGTACCTATCAAGTTAAAATTTTATATTATACTCCCTTGGAGCTGTAAAAAATTAAGTTTCTAAGTCGTAAGTCTTATTAAAGAATACGGCCACTTATACCGCATCAAAAAATAAAAATCAAAAAGTTTTTATTCAATATAAGATGTTTACACACACTTATTGAAAGTCAAAATGAATTGATTAGGTGATTAGGTACCGGTTCCAAAAATAGAATTAGAAGAACCGGCAAGGAACTCTTTCCTGTTTATTTTATTTAAATATATTTTTTTTTTAGTTGTTTTTTTTTTTTTTTAATATGCTTACGACTATTACAATGATGTCCATGCGTACTTATCATTTAAATACTCGCTAATACAATAGTAAGCTTTTTTCACGAGTTGAACTTTAACTTGCTTTGTAAATTGATTTGGATTTAAGTTCAACATTTCTTTAGGAATTTCATTATAAAAACGAATACAATTTCGCATAAAAGAATTATTAACCTTTGAGAGTCTGAACCTGAGAATCGATAACATATGCTTATGTCTTGTATTTAAGTTGTGGTTATCACCCACCCTAGAGAAAGCATGTAAGTTTTTATGTACATAAATTATATTGTCATAAATGTACTGACAAGGGACCGTCAAAATGTTACTTTCTCTAAAGTGAGCCTTCACACTATCTCTAGATTTTAATTTATGTACAGCTCGAATAGCCCTTTTCTGCAGAACAAATATTGTTTGAATGTCAGCGGCCTTTCCTTAGAGTGGAATACCATATGACATTATGCTATGAAAGTATCTAAAATAAACCAGCCTCGCTGTAGGCACATCGGTTAGTCTTCTTATTTACTTGATTGCAAAAACAGCAGAGCTCAGTTAAGCAGCCACTCTCATAACATGAGGACCCTATTGTAAATTTTCATCGATAGTAATGCCCAAGAACACAGTTTCATTAACGAAACTTAATGAATCCCCACCAAGTTTCAAATTGACATCAACTTGCCTCACATTGGGCAATGTAAATTTTAAACATTTTGTTTTATTTGCGTTTAATAATAGGTTATTAGCGTTGAACCAATTGAAGACCTGCAAAAGTGAAGAGTTTACTATTGAAAATTCCTCTTCATTTCTATTAATTTTAAATACGAGAGAAGTGTCATCAGCAAACAACACTATCTCGGCAGATTTTTCTACCAAATAAGGTAAATCTGGGGGCACGGCCGTGCCCCCACCAAGTCGAGCGAAAAAGCGTCACGGCCGTACCATCCTTTTCTCGAAGCAATTCAGACCATTTTCGACCCCCTGTAACTTCGTTGTGGATAAAACTAGAAGACTGAAATTTTCAGTAACCATGCAGGCATATTATATAAGCATATTTTCAAATTTCATTCAATTTGAACCAGTATTTTTAAGAAATTATAACGGGTCAAATTTCTTAATTTTGTCACTCACTGACTCACCGATCATCAAAATTCTAAGGCACTTCTAGCAGACCTAGAAGCTTCAAATTTGGAATATAAGTAGTGTTTGGTGTATGAATCAAGGAAAAACTAAAAAATCTAGAAAAGACCGCAAAAAAAAAATTAAGCCCATACAGCCAAGTCTTCAGTTAAATTTTTCAATATTGGCTTTATTCGTAACGATGTTTTATTACGGCAGTTATTATTATATTGCGTGCGAAGCCGCGGGTTTAAGCTAGTCCCATATAAATATAGGCGCATGGTAGTGCCCCTGCCAAATCGAGCAAAAAATGGGTATTCCCGTCATGAAAACACGTGTATTAAATTATTTATTAATGCAAAAAACGTACCTACGTGCGTATTCGTACTTATTACGAGTGCGTAAGGTTGTATAATATATCTTAGAAAAACTATATACATATAGATATACATATATACAATAAGTAGAAGGTACCGAAAAGGAAAAAAATAGAACTGTCTACAAAATACAAAAAGAAATGAGATCCCATCAAAAACAATACTTGTCAAAAAAACCAAGTCTCGCAACTCAGTTGTTCTGCGGTAAAAAGTTGTGAGATCCATGTAATACCAAGTCGGTTATTAATTTATTCGGTTATAAATATATTGAGACTTGGCCATCGCACTAAATAATTGAATTTACATGTGTTTTCAGGCGATTGAATTTACACGTGTTTTCAGGCGATGGCCAAGTCTCAATATATTTATAACCGAATAAATTAATAACCGACTTGGTATTACATGGATCTCACAACTTTTTACCGCAGAACAACTGAGTTGCGAGACTTGGTTTTTTTGACAAGTATTGTTTTTGATGGGTCATTAATATACACTAGAAACAGAAAGGGACCCAATACAGATCCCTTAGGAACTCCCATTTTCACAATAGAACCCTTCGACTTAACTCTTTTAATATCAACTTTTTGAATTATATTACAGAGGTATGATTCTATTAGATTGTTAGCACCCTTATTTACACCATAATGGTTTAATTTAGGCAACAACGTTCGATGATCAACACAATCAAATGCCTTTGATAAGTCACAGAAGACACGTATAGCATTTTTAGAATTTTCCCATGCATCAAAAATATATTTTAAAAGTGAAATGCCAGCGTCTGTAGTGGATCTTCCTTTTGTAAAACCAAATTGTTTTGAATGAAGTAAATTGTGGGACATAAAAAAAGAAAGCATTTGATCGAGCATGATTTTTTCGAAAATTTTACTTAAATTTTCGAATTTAGTGGGGTCCTTTTTAACACCAGATTTAAACAGAGGTATTATTTTGCTATACTTCATTAAATTAGAAAACATGCTCGCTTCAATACATTCTTTAAATATACTCGACAAATTTTTACACTCGTGAATAAATCAAAACCTATGGGTACTTCTCGTTGACTTAGAATTATAAAAGGGAAGCAACAAGGGCTCGACCGAAAATCGTATATTTACACGATTGCAGAAGGTAATGTTTTTCGAGTGTATGTTCGTGTGTGTGATTTTATACCGTTCTACCAATAGCCACGAAAATTGGTACATGCCGGGTTCTGCTTTATAAATAACTTTCTTTAAATTTAAGTAACTTTCGTATTATTTGACAACAATTAAGCAAATATATTTCTGGAACTTTTCTAATAAAACGACATTGCGTATCTATCTGACGATCAAATTAAATACGTAACGTAACATTTAGAATCGGTACCTCTCGGTGACTCGTGGGGATTAGCGATTTACCCATTCGGCTAAAAAGTTGGTTTAATGCCGAAGTTTAAAGTGTTTTCATTCTACGTCCGACCCACTTCGTCGGTTTCAAAGGAGACAAAGGGAAGTTTCATTATCGTATTCGGTGCCTAAGCTAAAGGCGTTAATTACGTATTCACTACGCTAACCGTACGTTACTTTTGGCCCTAACATAAGGGGTATTTAATTATAGGGGTGTTCATCAAGCTATCGAATAATCGCATATGGAACATGCATTATATTATTTAACAAAATTATATCATTATTACATAATAAATAAAAATACTGTGTTGAACTGTCATGGTTTTAATAAAAACAATATGATTTTGCTAAGACAAAATTAGTCGAAGTTACGTGGAACGGAACGTGATTTGGAACACCAATCAGCGTCTAGTGACTTCACTTTTATTCAGTGTTTCCACAAAGAGGAGAAATTCGCTATTTGAAGGTAAATTAGGTTCTATAAGAAAATAAAGAAATTAAATCTGGAGAAACATAGTAGGGGAAATCACAATATAATCCAGATATAAATATATCAGGACTATTCCGGTAGTGGTTTTCCCAAGTCAGCTTCCAGCTAAATTTAATAGAATAGCTTTAGTACGTAGGGGATCGGTTTCCGTATTTTCATGAATCTTATATATAAAAATGAAATGAAACTTATTACATGTCTCGCTAAAACTCAAAAAACGGCTGGACCGGTTTGGCAAATTTTGATTTTGAAATATTTCTGGAAGTCCAAGGAAGGTTTAAAAAGTGAGAAAATATGAAGAAATTGCAAGGAAAAACTACAATATGGTAAAAACAACAACTTCTTTTTCCCATACAAATTGTGCGTACCTGTCAAACGGGGTGCATTCAAAAATCAATTTCTTTACTCTTTTATAGGCTATCTCGGAAACGGCTCTCATTATTTATATGATGTATTTGGACAGATAACATTCCAAAACAGGTTCTTAAATAGATTTTATAATTATTAAGCTCCAGGAGGCGCTGAAGTAAATGTGTATCTTCAAAACGACTGGACTGATTATGATTCGGTTTTTTGCATTACATGAGTATCGCCTGTGAATAGATAATTAAATAAGTTGTGCAGTTATGGGCCACCAGGGGGCGCTGTAATAGAAATGTATTTTCAAAACGGCTGGGACGATCTTGACGCGGTTTTTTATGTTACATAAATATCACCTAAAATAAATGCAATGAATACATTTCTATAAAACAGCTGGGAGGATGTCTACGCAACGTTTTGCGTTATAAACATATCATCTAAGAGCATGTTTTTAGATAAAAGTTTGCTGTCATAGGCCACCAGGGGCATTGCGATAGAAAGTTTTTATAAAACAGCTCTGAGGATCTTGATGCGGTTTTTTGTGTTACATAGATATCACCTAAGAGCTGATTCTTAAATAAGGTTTGCTGCTATGAGCTACTAGGGGGCGTTGCAATAAATACGTTTCTCTAAGACTGCTGGGAAGATTTTTCCACGCTGCATTTTGCGTTATAAACATATCGTCTAAGAGCGTGTTGTTAGATAAAGATTGCGGTCATGATCCACCAGGGCGTACTGCGATAGATATGTTTCTTTTAAATTGTTAGGAGGATCTTGACGTGGTTATTTGTGTACATAGATATCATCTAATAGTAGATTCTTAAATAAGGATTGCGGCTATGAGCCATTAGGGAGCATTGCAATAAATACGTTTCTCCAATCGGCTGGATCTGTAAGCGGTTTTCGCGTCATGTATATATCATCTAAGAGCGTGTTCTTCGATAAGGTGTGCGGTCATAAGCCACCAGGGGCACTGCAATGGATATGTTTCTCTAAAACCGTTGGGAGGATATTGACGTGGTTTTTTGCTTTACATAGATATCACGTAAAAGCAAGTTCTTAGATAAGGATTATAGTTATGGGCTACCAGGGTGCTGCAATACATATACGTTTTAAACTGTTCTGGGTTCTGAGGCGGTACTAAGTTCGCCGCGTCAGCTAGTAAGAAAACATTTGAAAATACGTAAGAGCATTGAGGCTATTACTTAAACTTAAGGAAGAAACAAAGTTACGAATATGGATCAGGTACAGTATACATTGTGTGTCGTGATAGCGGTGTGGTGGCGAGTCCGGTCCTTATTAGAAGGTTGCGTTTCAGATCCCAGAAACCGGCCTCTACAATTGAATTTTTAATCATTATAATTCATCAATCCGCACAGAAGTAACGTGGTGGATTAAGCTCCAAGCACCCTCATCCAGAATAGATGCCTAAGCCTCTATACGCAAAAAATATTAAATATTGCCACTCAGTATACTTCATCTACACTCATTTTACACAGTTTAACACTAGTGCCATTCTGGCCATTTCTTGAACTATTATTTAATGCATTTAGCCGGACACTTTTCCAGTTTGACCCACATATACGATGGTCTTCCTAATCTCTAACTTTCAAAAGATAACTGCCGCAAATGTGTTGCACGCAATCTAACAGTCACTTTCTATGCAGTTTTGGGCCCGATCCCATTTTCACTTCCTTTTCTCTTACTGCATTACTCCGTTAAGTGTCCATTAACACGTCATTAACTTTGTTAACCATACATTATCGATGATTACTATAACGATTGAAGTGTGAAAGAAGAACTAAAAAATTGAATTCATTTAAAACAGAACTTTATTGCCCATAATCTGGATTTGACTAAAATCAGTACAAATATTATACAGCACGACGCGGGATCATAGGGCCAAACTTTCATTATACAATTTATCAACTAAGTTTATCCACAAAAGTTAAATAAAATTTGTTCTATTTATTACACACATAGTTTAGTTTATAACTCTTAAACGACTATAACTGGTATGTCAAAATTGCATTTTTTTATTTAAAAGCTTTGAAGCTCTATTATAGATAGATATTAATAAAAGTAGATACTACAAAATGATAATTATTTAATGTTTTTTAAAATTAATTTCTACAATCAGTATATCTTTAAAGTACATTTTAAAATAAAGTTTATATTACGATGCCTTTCATATTTTAGAAGCTGTATATTAAATTGTGTGTCAGAGTATAGTAAAGAAAATAAAATTTAATAAAAATAAAAATAGTACCTAATGTTTGAAATAATTTTTTTATCGAATTTAGTCGATAAATTTAATTATCGAATTATCACTATGGTATAATTTTATGCAGTTATAAATTTATCTTTATTCATAATTTCTTTGTTCTTTAAATTTAAATTTAAAAACAATAAAACGCTTTCCCACTTTGTACGTTAAATATAATGAATGTGAACGAATTACTCAATGATTAAGCACTTAATGAAAATGATAATTAGTTAGGGAATAAACGAAAGCTCTGAAAGTAATTTCAACTGTAATATAACTTAAGTTGAGGACATTTCTCTTCGAGACGTCTTTGGTTGGAAAACAGAGTTCGGGACTGTCTAGCGACGGCTTAGGAAAATACAATGCCATAGAAATAAAACTAACAAAGCCTTTGTTGAACAGACATTGTCTCTTTAAATATATTAACTGACAACGGCATTGTTTGTGTGACTCATATCACATAGTTTCTCATATCTCTGCCATTCATTGTGTAATTTAATAAATGGGATTTAATGTGTAAAATATGTTATCGTAAAGAAAATGATGCTAAAAACTAGGCGAAATAAAATAAATAAAATATATTTTTTAAACAAAAAACCGATTCCTAAGAATTAATACAAAACTCGTTATCAAAAGTGATTTCATTTTGTCAAACTGACAAAAACTATGGTTTATGAATCTACGCAGGAAAAACCGTATGTTTCTTTTTCATAAAATACTATAACAGAACTAACTTGTAGTAAAAAAAAAAACAGAATAGTCGTGACGGGACGCGAAGTTGTCGAGCACGCCATCCTATTAAAGTGAGAAACATAAATTCTCCGCTAAGCTGCTTACGGAAATGGGCGGAATAATCTTCGCGAAGCGTTTTCTCATCATTTTATAATTATAAAAAGGGAAACTGCGACTGTTTCCTTTTTAAAGTTCCACTTTAAACAGCTAAAAACTTTTTTTTTTATTCAATCTCATCCGTCCGTTTCAGTAAAAAGTTTGGTTTTAAAAATTCTAGCTTATATTGTTGTGAAGATTCTAATGACAGTTATTTGATTAAAATTTGGTTTTTACTACACGGAATAAAATGGGAGTTAAAGTCCATCATATTGATACGTGTACTTGATAACGATATCAATTGTCGATATTTCTCACCAATTTTATTCCAAAATGTTTGATGAAAAACAATTGACTATGAGTTGAAATTGAAGCAATTTTTCCGGAAAGTATTCCAACCGCCGAGTCAATAAAGCGGCACGCTTTATAACCAAGTGTATCAGTGTCAGATAGTACAGCCGCACAAGACGAGTTACAAGTTCAAAATCGACTGGTCTCACTTAATTGTCAAAATTAATAGAATTATCTACGAATATTAATCGTATTTTCGACGATTCTTCTTCTTCTTCCTATTCATTATATCTTATTGTGTACTATAAATTTGAGAGGAGTAGAGGAAGGGAGTTTTGTAATCACACCTTGAATCGCTGAAAATCATAGAGATATTCAATTAATAATTGCAAAATCCTCGGTGACACACGTGTCGTCTCAAGGAATATTTTCAACGCTAATTCACGAAAGGCGATAATATTGTTTAAGAGATATTCGCCTCTTTCCTGCCTAAAAATTATTAACTTCGGTACCGCATTTGTATTATTTCGCATGCGGTCTCTATTCATGTATAATTAATATAATATAAGCTGGGTGCATCGACGGTAATCGCTAGTCAGTATAATATGGTCCTTGAAACTAAGTAAGAGTTTATTCTGATTATTTGGTATTTCTTATGAGAATATCGTTGCGTATTTGTCACTTCCTACTCCACGAAGAAAAAAAAATACAAACCATCGCAAAGTTAGAATTACATTATTTAGTTACGTTCTTGCTTTAATTTCATAACATTATAGGTTAACTGGGTTGGAAGTAAGAAAAAAATTGAATAACATAATTTCCCCTTAGTTGATGTCTATGAGAAATGTCTTGTTGAAATTGAATCCAAAAATTCTTTCGCAATTGTTGTAATATAACAATATTTCTAATAAAGTTAAAAAAAAAGTTTTCTAATAAAGTATAACAATATTTCTTTTTTTGTTTTCTATGAGTGTGTAATACTTTTAAATGGAATTGATATTTTGCACCGAATTTTGAAGTTAGCAGACTAGAAAGCGCACGCTTGATAAGCTCAACGATTCAAAACCGACAAGTTTTTTTAACTTCATTTACTTTTTTTAATCGGTATTTGTTATTTATTTAATTATTAAGTTATTTAATAGCATGTAACTAGTTATGACGGGTAATACACAAAGACATAGACACAACACAAATATCTAGGTATAGTTCGTCTCAAACTTTATGGCGTATCGGAATACAACGCTATAAGCGTGCTTGCGCAAGTACAGTCATATACCCCTCGCTCCATTGTGTCCCGCTACACCTAAAACTGGTTACTGCGACGCGACTTGTGCCTATGTTCACATCCGCCATAAAGGAACTGTACCTAACCAATCGCGTGGGACATAAGCGCGTCCCGCCCGTTTACCTTTCTCATCCCGTGGCTCACATTTCATAACTTTAGTTCTTTAAAAGGGCAGTATTTCTTTTCTACTGAACTCGCTCAAAGCTCGGTCGTCATCAGTAAGCTAAAATTTCGGCAAAACGGAGAATATTATTCAGAACTACGAGATTCAATATAGTAATTAAAAACACATATTCGGATATAGATAATCCGGAGGTTATCCTGATCAAAAGTTTTCTTAATTAAGGTATTCACGTATGGATCCTTCGAAATCTTACTGAAATATTGTTCAATATTGTTCACCGAGGGGAGGAAAACAGAGATTACTAACGAGCGTGCATTTGAGTGCTTGAGCTGTAGGCAAGGGCCGTAAATTAAGCGAGTTTGTAATTTATATTTTCCTCCACGTTGTATATTATAGTGCTTTTTACTAAATTTGTAAAACGGATTAACGATACATTAGATCGGGGAGAGCGTTTTTTTTGTATTTTCTATACGAATTCCATTCAATTTTAAAGTTAAATTACATTAACTTGTTATAAATAAGTGTTGTTTTGATCGATATCGTGTTACCGTATTGTAGGCAATGTTATAATAAAATTGTAATAGGTATTGTAACATAACAGGACATTTTGGCGGAAAATTGTATCAAGTGATTTTGACAGTTCTCTATAACTTAAGATACTAAATAAGTTTGGAAGTGAACGAAATAAGAATAAAATCAGGGCATTAGCAGATGCATTAACACCCGTGAAGATGTCTGTGATCTGAAATGAGAGTGAAAATCGGTCATTCGTTCATCCCATACATTAGACAACCGGCACACGATTTCGACTGCACCTTCTGTGTTATCTTAACCTGGCACTATCTGCGCGGTAAGTCGAGGACGTAGGTGGTTCCGACATTGTCTTGCTGAACGACAACTCAAAGCGTTGTCTCACAATTGCTTGCTTTATTCTCAGTTGTTGACAGTACAGGTGTAAATTGATGGTTTCCCAAAGTGGTAAAGCTTATAATGAACAGTACCACCATTCCTGTCCCACCATAGACATATAATTATACCTACATTGTTCCATAGTAAATTGTACCAATGACTTTTTCATAGCTTCTGTACATAATAATCAATGACCCTGTGCTTCGGAAACACGCGAAGCCGTCGGTCCCGGTTGCCATCAATAGATGACAGTCGTTAAAATCCACCGACCCGTATTGGAGCCGCGTGGTAGATTATGCTCCCCTCATCCCGAGGGGGTCTAACCTCTGCACTGGGGTATCAACGGACTAATAGTAAATGAGTAACCTTATTGGGTTGAAAAATAGGCTTAGTTAGTGTTGTTTACTGATAACACCTCTTTTGTATTTCAAATGAACAGAAATGAAGACAAATTCATCAAAGTAAACTTTATACTCTCGCAGGTCGTGAATTGAAACTCTAATAATCTAGTATTCTGAGAATCTAGTGTTCAAAACACAAAATGCATAAAATTTATTTATAAAGTGGATGTTAAATATAAATTAATTTAAATGAATGAAACTTTATTTTCACGCATTACGGGTCCATGCTGACTTACAATAGGGTCTACATATTGCAAGGGTGGTTGATCTACTCTCAGTTCTGAAGTTTCTCAATTTGAAGGATAACCGATGTGTCCATAGCGAGGTTTATTGTAGTTACTGTCATAGTTTAAAGTCATACGGCATCCTGCTCTAGTGAAAAACCGCTGACAATATTTAATGTACAAAAACAATTATTTAAGCTATACGTTAATTACCGCATTTCTATACGAGATTTTGCTTTCTTCTTTAACCCTATTATTAGAACTGATACAGTGTATCCTCCAAGCAATTATAGTAAAAAAGTTATTACTCATATGTATATATTCTATAATCCAATACAATTCCATTATATTAGGGACACATTTCGATACCTATTTTGTCTCGATGGAGTTCTTTCTGTTGCTCGCTCCGACATAATACTATCGATGAAGCGTTTTATTTTTGTTACTGTAATATTTGTCGAATACTTTTAGCTACAGACAATAATAATAATAACCTATACATGCCAACAACATCTAGGCCCCAAACTAAGCATTAGCTTGTGTTTTGGGTACTACGCGAAGACACGACATACATATTAACAACGAAGGCCCGGTACCGGTATACATATTTATCATATAAATACTGTCCCGATCTGGGATTCGAACCCGGGAATTCGAACTCCAGCTTTATAGGCACGGTCGCTACCCACTAGGCTAAGCGGTCGTCAAGTAAATGGAAGTAAGCGCGCACATTACAATGTGTGTAAACTTCCATATACCGTAATGAGATTCAGTTGTGACATGACTCGTGGTTAAGACAAATTGTCGTTCCCAAAACCTTAAACTGCAATTTAAATGTCCGACGTGACAGTTTGGGGTGTTAATTAAACGTGAAAAGATTAACGCTGATAAATCGTTTAAAAAAAAACACATCGATACTAAGACGTAGCGTAAACGACGCAACGGTGGAAAAATAAAGTTAATCCAGTGCGGAAGTTGGCCCGCTCCGCTGCCCCTACAGGATTGTTAAATTGACATTTTTGCTCTCCTTCTAAAGTTGTAAGCGACTTTTATTTTCATTTGCAATGGAAGTAAACTCCATTTTCATTAGTTCGCTTCGTTCCGAGTTGATTAGACGCTTTAAATGAGTTTGGTGCGTTTTAATTTATCACGAGCAAATGTAATAGTTTAATTAAACTGTATTACAATCTCATATTGTTTATAGGATAGTTGATTGCTTTTTTTAATTATTTTATATGAAAGAGTTTTCTTTGTATATCATCACAGTGAAACAATTTAAAAAAGTAAGTCTCTATTAACGAAGTTATAATGTTTAAAATGTACTTTTATCTAGTTATATAGTACTCATAATACAGGCTTTGCTTAGTTTGAGACTAGAAGGCGCTGTGTGGGATGTCTGGGATATTATTATTATTAAACAGAGAGGACAATATCGCACGGTGTACTCCAGTGACGTCAGGCCATTCAAAGTAACGTTAAATTTCGTTTTGCAAGAAAGAGACGGTGAAAATATTTTAAAAGCCTTTAATTTCCATATTCTTCAACCGAATATAACTTAGTTTATTTTTGTTGTAATGTAAAGTCTATTTTTATATTTTCTTGAAAAATATAATATATTTTGTGACGACCGCTTAGCCTAGTGGGTAGCGATCCTGCCTACGAAGCTGGAGGTCCCGGGTTAGAAATTCCGGTCGGGTCAGTATTTATATAATGAATATTGTATTGTATGTGGTGTCTTCGCTTGGTACCCAAAATACAAGCTAATGCTTAGTTTGGGGCCTAGACGTTGTGGTGATGTAAACGTTATTATATTAATTTTATTCTTTAATATTAGTCAAATACCTATTTACCTATTAAACACCTTTTGACTGGGAAAAAGAGATTATCGTATTATTGTTATATTTTTTAACACTTAAGATAAATAGGTGTTACGCGTTTTAAAATTGTTACTTTATGTATTCACAATATTAACCATATTAAAAATATGATTTATGTACAATTAATACTATTAATAAAAAATTCTTCAACAACAAGCCTCATTCATCATCAAAAAATATGTTCACTAAATACGTGTATGTGTAATGTACAAACAGTGAAGAGGTATACACCGGTAGCTAATATAAACTTTATGGTAATATATTATTAGCTTACCTGAAGGGTTCAAACGAAAGCTTACTAGTTTCACTGTAATGTTTGTGGGGTCTGTCCTTCACCTATAAGGATCTCTTATACTAAATAAAATACTGTTGTGCAATTTATTGATTTCACCCAAACTGAAATACGTGGATGGTGAAGGAAGGTTTGTTTGTTGTACACATATAAGAAAGGGTTGGAATTTAACAATGCTTTTAATTAGGCACAGTCACTGAATATACATTTATTAGAATATATGTTTATATATTTATTTAAAAAACCGGCCAACTGCGAATCGGACTCGCACACGAAGGGTTCCGTACTACCATACAATATAAAAAAACGAGCGCGACGTTAATTGAACTTAACCATGGATCGTTATTATTATGTAATTTAGGATTATTGTACAAATATATTTCACTTTTATTTCGTTAGTTATTTAGAAGGCGCTCGATCCTCTCTGGCTAATCCGAAAAGTAATAACACGAGTGCACTGATAGCTAGAGACAATTTTTATTACTTATTTTATTACAGTGAACCTTTGACTTTTAGCATCTATTGTGAAGAGAATAAGCTCTGCAAAGGAAAGCATAAATTTATAGTACCTAGTAATACAATGTAGTTTTCATCATAAAAAGTTTTTTTTTTCAAATTATCTTTTACAATAACAACACAAAGATAAAATGCATCTAGTTTTCGCTTACTGGCTAAACACTATCGGTCATTTTCTATGGAATTTTTACAAAATTTTTACTTATAAAAGTACATTTTATGAGTTAATCTATTACTCGTTGAATAATACAGTCTAGTTAGCTGTGATAGTTTTCTTTTTAACTAAGTTGTATAAATTCCTGTCATAAATTTTTTTCACATATCCAAAAACAACGGTTTAGGTGGTAGAGGGTGGGGAGGGGACACTTGACCCTTACAAAAATTAGGACTTTAGGATTGCACATCTCAATAACTGTTGACTTAAAAAAATTGTTTGGAACCTTGATATCATTTTTTAAGATTACCGTATGGTACCTCCCACGTTAATATACTATGATTTTTTTTTTCGTACTTCAGTTACATGTATGGCAACCTATCCCAAAAAAATCTTAATTTCACTACGTCGTTATGTAGCGGTTCATAGATTACACCTACCTTTCAAATTTCATCTATATAGGTATATTGGCAATAGCTTCCGAGATATGGCGGAAAATATGACAGACGACCGATTGGCCGAGTGGTTAGACACCCTAACTGCGGAGCCAAGAGTCGCGGGTTCGATTCCCGCCCGGGACAAATATTTGTGTGTATGAACATGTTAATTTCGTTCCGGGTCTGGGTGTAAAATATTTATATATTATAAAAAAAAAGAATATTTAAGCATGTATATCAGTTGTCTAGTAACCTATAACACAAGCATAAAACTTGTTTACTTTGAGACTAGATGGCGCTGTGTGGGATGTCCCATGTATTATTATTATTTAATGTATTAACAAAAATTTCAAAACCGATCAGAACAAATGTTCTATAACGTTTTAAGTAAATTCAAATTCAAAAAGTTTTTATTCAGTATGTTGACACACGCTTATTGAAAGTTAAAATGAATTGATTAGGTACCGGTTCAAAAACTAGAAGGAGAAGGTAAGAATCTCCTCATCAGTAAAAAAAGTCTTTATATATATATTTCTTTAATTAATTTTGTTTTATTATTTATATATTTTTAATTTTCTTGTTACTCTATTAATAAAAAGAGAGAAAAAGCTCTTATCCTATATTGTCGTGTCTAGATGTGCCTGCCACATTAAAATAAATATGTTTACTACTTCACATGGATTTTTCTACATATTTTTTTTCTAATGTCATTTGTTTGATTGACAGACAAAGAGATATATTTACTATTATAATACTGTATAATATACTACTTCAATGCCTTACTTCGAAAATTATGTATTTAGTTATTTGATTCAGTAACTATAAGCATGTTTTTCAGAGATAAGCTTTTGTGTTTCGAAAATCCAATTTAGCAAAGCTCAGTGTCTGCCGCTAAGAGTTTGCCGATGAACCCAAACAAAGTAGGGAAGTAATAAGGCCACTGTAAAGATTTTATTACTGAAACCCTAGTAGATTCTTTGTATTTGTGAAACCTAATATTCTGATAATAAAATCTTTGTAATAAAATTTAAAAAAAAATAACGATTAATCATTTAGATTCGCAAAATAAATAAAATCCAAACCGAAGCTCACATATTTTTATATTACCTTTTATTTTTCTATTACTTATTTAAACTTTTATAATATACGATTCTTTGAAGACTTTCCTCAGTAAATTAGTTATTAGAGTTTTTTTTTTGGATTTCATATTCAAAAATAAGAAATGTAATGTTTATAAGAACTGTCTGATGCAGTAAAAATATCAAAAAGTTTGACTGACCGATTGGCCGAGTGGTTAGAGACCCCAAATGCGGAGCCAAGGGTCGTGGGTTCGATTCCTGCCCGGGACAAATATTTGTTTATCAGTTATCTAGTACCCATAATACAATTTCTACTTAGTTTTGGACTAGATGACGCTGCGTGGGATATCCTAGTTGTTATTGTTATTAGTATTTATAATCAAAAGTAGTGGAATGTTAGAGAAAATTAATTAATTTATTACTTTAAACGTTTTATGAAACTGAAGAGACATACAGAAAAAATAACACCAAATTTTAGCTATGTATGCCGTTGTTTACATTTAATATTCCGCATCTGATGTCCATTTCAGTTTATTCATCTTTATAAAAAAAAATGACGTCAAAGCTCCAAAACAATAAGACTCTTGAATTCAAGGAACACTAGCACGTCTATAAAGTTCCCGAAAACTCAATTTAGCGAAATTAGTAGCAAGCTGTCTGGGTTTAATAGGCACGTTCTGTGGACGCGGATAACAAAACATCACATTACTAAAGTTAGATGTCTTTGGGAGTAATTTCTCGCTATACTCGAAATTGTGTGACATTCGGAACATACATTTTGTGAATCTCCTCTGTGAAGCGACTTAGCAACTCAAGGAATGCCAAAAGTCCTAAGTTCAAATTACGTTTTAATATATTTTGGAAAAGAACGGGTTTTGATGTTGTTATGCGTTTGTACGGGTATATCTATTTAGATATTATCACATTATTATTATATAATTCTGAAATAACATGACATGACATTGTAAATTCTCGTCAACATCTAAAAAGTTCGACACCAGAACTTCTTACGTAGATTGCGTTGCAAAGCCGCTAGAAAATATAATTTAAGTCATGATTTCCACCACGAGCTGACGACGTCAGAACTATAAGTTTGTATGCCAGGTATGAAGCCTAGGAACAAGTAATTGCCGCGGACCCAAGAAGAAATTCGTGAAAACTACTCTCTATGAAGATGAGGGATAAGGCGTTATCACGTCAAGATAGACACTATACGCATACCACCATAGCAAGGAATTAAACATAT
Organism: Luffia ferchaultella; assembly: GCA_949709985.1. Classification (NCBI taxonomy): domain Eukaryota; kingdom Metazoa; phylum Arthropoda; class Insecta; order Lepidoptera; family Psychidae; genus Luffia; species Luffia ferchaultella. The sequence goes on along the minus strand of OX453240.1, from coordinate 4,501,600 downwards.
ATTTTTAATTCAGTTAAGGAATTCATGTCAAATACACGACCCAAGCGAAATCAACGACGCGGATTAACCACGCTTCTGTCGTCTCCGAGCCCATATTAAAACAAAACCGAGAGCGCCAAAGTTACATCGACTGACGTGATACGACAGTTCGGAGAACTTCCATCCTCTTGATTAATTAGTAATTGGAACGTTTAATAATGAAATTCTATTTTGTTTATTTATAGTTTCAGAACGAACAGTTTACGAACACGTTTCCCAAGTAGATATGAAATTTCAGGACTGACGTAAGTCATTTCGCGGCGGTAAGTGCCCACAACGTCTCGGGAGATTTGAGACAGCCTCACACGTAAAACGACTGCTGTGAAGATTACTGCTGTAAAGTACAATAACCACGTAATATAATTCAGTGTAGACAGATAAACTAAAGTATCACTTAGAGACAAATTTAAGGAAATTAATTTAACGACTTTGCCGTCTCTGTAAATATATATTTGAAAGCATAATGTTTGCAACAAAATATTATTATACTATTTAAAAAAAATTGTAAAAGAATAAAGGTAAACTTGGTAACTATGTCAGCCGCCTCAATAAAATCACACAATGTTTTAAAGGGAAATGTATACGCTTTTACAATAAGTTAACAAGGTCAAAACTACAATAATTATAAAGTATCGGACTACTTAGATAATAAAAATCTATGGATGTACACGGCTCGCCTATCAATTTGTTTATAATTTTGTTAAAAATAGCGTCCTTCCGTTTCTTCCGTATTGTTCCGTAGTGACGTTTTCCCACAAAGTACCTAATAAATTCACTCTTGTCACGTATTTCAAGATTAAGGTACAAAACTACGAAATAAAGATATTTGATTTGATTTGATTCGAAATGTTAAGGAACAATAGTCGTACTTCATTGTATAGGCTCCGCAATAGTGACGTATTGCTGGAGTTATGGTTTATTGAATCTTATGGTATTTTTGGATAAGAAAATTAACTACTTAAACGTAAGACCTTGTTATGTAAGTATCTTATTATTTTTAGGAACAGAATAGTAAAAAATATTATTTAACATTTCTATAGAATAAAAACAAAATAATAATCATTGAACCACGTAGCCGACGACGCCACAGGCACCTTGTAATCTTTATTATAAATGGATATCAATAATATGATGATGTTGGATAGATATCAAGGATTTGAAATTGTTATTCAGTTCATTGTTACTATTAAGTTTTATGAGATTCCAGTAACTATGTACAACAGTTGTATCCGCTCAAATACAGCCTAAGGATAATATTATAAGGACTTTCAGTTTACTTGCTATTTGAAAAGTTAAAGTAAAGAAAAATATTGCAAATATCTCAAAAGATATCAAATTCCATAGAAACAGTGTAAATTATTTAATATAACTTATATCGAATTAAGTGAGTAATGTTAAGTGTGAACAGCTAATAGCTTTTTGTTTGTAAATATATAAAAGTATATTCACTTCACTCCTTCATTCTATCAGCCCATTTTTACCCCACTGCAGGGGCTTAGGCCACCCTCTGGTGAGGGGGCCTTGGAACTTAAATCCACCACGATGCTCCACTACGGGTTGGGGATTGTAACGCCCGCCATTGCCAACTTGCTCTCCGAGGCACGGAGTCAGTGATAGTTATTTACTTAAGTCAGAAAAAGTCATTGGTACACGCCCGGATTCGAACCATGCCCTATGGCCTTATAAATTTGAGATAAGTGTATATATTGTGATAAATGTATGTATAAATATGTAATATTTAAATAATCAATAAAACAGCACTGGCCATGAAGAGTAGAATAAATTACCTTTAGGCTTTTTATTATAATAAAAGCGTTTATAATTTTTGTTATATTAAAATAGTTGGTCTGTTCTAAAAGGCTATATAAGAAATAAAGGTACGAATAAACAATTAGGAAAGACTAACAGAACTAACTTTCTCTCCGAGAGCAAAGTTTCTTTTACTTGAAATACAACTAAAGAAAACTGGTGAAATGAACTACCATTTGTTAATTAAATATCATTTTACTAACTCAAGAAATACGTCTCTTTATTCGGTATTCAAACAATATAAATTATATTATCGACCGCTGTGTTACAGGTAACTTGTTAGCGGTTTCTTTATACCGTATATGTCAAATGGTTACTGCTTTTCTTACATTAAATATCTGCTACATTAAATACCTTTGATCTTGGTTGCTTTGATTTAAATCGAATAATTAATAGAATAAAGTCATTGTAACTTATCATACATTTTTAAATGGACTATACTCTGACAATAGCCCATAATACATATATTTTAAATTTTATATACGTTGTTTATAACAGGCGGAAAATAATGGATATCAATTAGATGAAGAAATATTTCTATTTCGTAAATGTTTGCTATAAACTTACCTATACCTATTGTTTGTAATCTTACTCACAAGTTGCTTCAAAATATAAAAGGCAAAAAAAAAAAGTAAATAGGTCTGTCCGCAACTATTCATACAATAAATACGCTCAAATATTGTTCCTGATTTTAAGGACACGTGTAATTTTATTTTAGAACGTATCCTCCTTTACTCATAAATGTATACAGGGTCGGGGGCTCGATTCCCGCCAGGGACAAATATTTGTGTGCATGAACATGTTTATTTATTTCGTGTCTGGGTGTAAAATATCTATATTTGTATATGTTATAAGGAATATTTAAGTATGTTTATCAGTTGTTTGGTACTCATGATACAAGCTTTGCTTAGTTCGGGACTAGATGGCGCTGTGTGGCATGTCTAAGGTATTATTATTATTTTATTGTTTACTTTCTAATAGGAAGGGAATATACTTTGTTTCCATGACTTTGTTAGAGTGCTTGGGCGGATTTAATATATTACGGCTTTAGAGTCCTCAAATAAAGTTTTTTGAACGGCATGTCATTTGTAGACATCACGAATATATAGTATAACGTAGCATCCTGAATCGTTGGCCTGAAAACTATTATTGGGTTAATCTGTGGTAAGGAAAAGTTTTAGAAGGGGTTGAACGCGTAAACGCCCATACAAGTGATCTTAAACGATTACAACCTGAATACACATTTTAATTATGATTTCTTTGGAATTTTAGTGTCATTTGAGTTAGAACTAGATTTGTATAGAGCCAAAACTTCAAAATTTCTGTAAACATCCTAGTTATAGAAATTTCGTAATAGTTATATAAATATACACAATCTCAGTAATTATGGTTAAACCAAACCAAGATTAAAATGTGTATTAAAGTCGTAATTGATTGAGAGCGTTTTTATGGGCGTTCACGCGTCCAGCCCGTTCTTAAGATAAGGCGTTAGGGAGAATTTTTACTATTATAAAATTGAAGCTGTTAGTTTTAGAAACTCAACAAGAAACTAAACGTGACAAAAAAAAAGGGCTACTACCACCGATATTCGTGATGATATGAAATTTAAGATTAAGAATGGGGATATAAATTGTAGTAAAACAAACGTTCAGATGGGCAGGAGTCGCTTTGAACTCCTGCCGACGTTCTTTAAACGTGGAATCACGATATAACATGTGGACAATTGAACATAATGAGCATGCATCTGTCTGATCCACCAGTCCTTTTTGTACCCCACTGCAGGGGCTTAAGCCTCCACTCAAGATGAGGGGCTTAGAGCTTTAATTCACCACGCTGCTCCAATGCGGGTTGGCGAATTACAACGACCGCCATCTATTGACAGCAGCCGGGACCGACTGCTTAACGTGCTCTCCGAGGCACGAAGTCAGTGATAGTTAATGTACTTAAGTCAGAAAAAATTCATTGGTACACGCTCGGATTCGAACCATGGCCACATGGCCTTACAGGTTTGAAACAGGTTCGCTGCGTTCCAGCTATCACGACATTATCTGTCCGATCGTTATGATCGTAATTATCTGATATCTGGCATCTGTTATCCGCATGCAACACCGAAATTATTACATATAAACGCCTTTGCACAGTATTCATCGCCTTTTATGAACAGTCCGTCCGAAGCTGCTTTTCGATCTTTGTTCGCCAGCGAGGGGCCAAAGTACGCTGTGACAATGTCTTCGGTGATACATTTTGTTGTTGTTTCGAATCGTCCATTTGACTCGATTTCAACGTACCTGATCGAGTCTGAGACGAGATGGACGGCAACCATTCGCATGCGATATCTTCACTCGCTTCGTCCGACTCTTGCCCAATGACATTTTACCTGATGATGTTTTCTTTCTGCAATTTCTTTTCCAATCTATATTGACAACATTACACTGCGTTGGTAGGGCGTTTTTTAACGTTTCCTCTCGATTGGGTTTGGTTTCACGCCGTTTGCTCGCTTTTGAGTGTGCCATTACTTTTCAATTAAAATTTTTTGATGTCGATTTCCAGAACTTCATATTATATATAGTTAAATACCTAAAGCGGGTTCATTGCTATCAAATGACACTTAAACCGCATCTGTACGTCAGTCCGTTCCGAAGTTATGGGTGCATAACATGACATTTTGATGAAATGCTAAAACAAATTTTTTGATGGTGACTTTACCTTTTGAGTATTAATTAAAGTTTCTGAGAAATTGCCGCGTTATTTATTGTAGGTATACAATTTTTAAAGTGGCGTGCACCTAATTTTGATAAAGAAGACGTTCATGTATTCAAGTCATAAAATTTCATGATCTACGAGTATTATAGTAGTTTGCTTCGGATTAGGTTTGCTAGGCCTGAACTAGTATGAGGCTTAGAGCAAACTGGTTTTTCAACACACGAGTGGTCCGCTTTGCAGTCTCTTATCCCTGCGTACGGGGCTCTTCAATTGAAAGATGTTGTTTTCATATAGTTTCCATGTGAAAGTGGAAATAATAATAATACCTGGGACATTCCATACAGCCCCATCTAGTCCCAAAGTAAGCAAGTATTATGCTTGTATCATGGGGTACTAGACAACTGATATACATACATAAATATTCTTTTTTTTTATTATATACATAAATACTACTTTTTCACTCATTTTCATTTTCATTTTCATTAAATCACAATATAATCCAGATATAAATATATCAGGACTATTCCGGTAGTGGTTTTCCCAAGTCAGCTTCCAGCTAAATTTAATAGAATAGCTTTAGTACGTAGGGGATCGGTTTCCGTATTTTCATGAATCTTATATATAAAAATGAAATGAAACTTATTACATGTCTCGCTAAAACTCAAAAAACGGCTGGACCGGTTTGGCAAATTTTGATTTTGAAATATTTCTGGAAGTCCAAGGAAGGTTTAAAAAGTGAGAAAATATGAAGAAATTGCAAGGAAAAACTACAATATGGTAAAAACAACAACTTCTTTTTCCCATACAAATTGTGCGTACCTGTCAAACGGGGTGCATTCAAAAATCAATTTCTTTACTCTTTTATAGGCTATCTCGGAAACGGCTCTCATTATTTATATGATGTATTTGGACAGATAACATTCCAAAACAGGTTCTTAAATAGATTTTATAATTATTAAGCTCCAGGAGGCGCTGAAGTAAATGTGTATCTTCAAAACGACTGGACTGATTATGATTCGGTTTTTTGCATTACATGAGTATCGCCTGTGAATAGATAATTAAATAAGTTGTGCAGTTATGGGCCACCAGGGGGCGCTGTAATAGAAATGTATTTTCAAAACGGCTGGGACGATCTTGACGCGGTTTTTTATGTTACATAAATATCACCTAAAATAAATGCAATGAATACATTTCTATAAAACAGCTGGGAGGATGTCTACGCAACGTTTTGCGTTATAAACATATCATCTAAGAGCATGTTTTTAGATAAAAGTTTGCTGTCATAGGCCACCAGGGGCATTGCGATAGAAAGTTTTTATAAAACAGCTCTGAGGATCTTGATGCGGTTTTTTGTGTTACATAGATATCACCTAAGAGCTGATTCTTAAATAAGGTTTGCTGCTATGAGCTACTAGGGGGCGTTGCAATAAATACGTTTCTCTAAGACTGCTGGGAAGATTTTTCCACGCTGCATTTTGCGTTATAAACATATCGTCTAAGAGCGTGTTGTTAGATAAAGATTGCGGTCATGATCCACCAGGGCGTACTGCGATAGATATGTTTCTTTTAAATTGTTAGGAGGATCTTGACGTGGTTATTTGTGTACATAGATATCATCTAATAGTAGATTCTTAAATAAGGATTGCGGCTATGAGCCATTAGGGAGCATTGCAATAAATACGTTTCTCCAATCGGCTGGATCTGTAAGCGGTTTTCGCGTCATGTATATATCATCTAAGAGCGTGTTCTTCGATAAGGTGTGCGGTCATAAGCCACCAGGGGCACTGCAATGGATATGTTTCTCTAAAACCGTTGGGAGGATATTGACGTGGTTTTTTGCTTTACATAGATATCACGTAAAAGCAAGTTCTTAGATAAGGATTATAGTTATGGGCTACCAGGGTGCTGCAATACATATACGTTTTAAACTGTTCTGGGTTCTGAGGCGGTACTAAGTTCGCCGCGTCAGCTAGTAAGAAAACATTTGAAAATACGTAAGAGCATTGAGGCTATTACTTAAACTTAAGGAAGAAACAAAGTTACGAATATGGATCAGGTACAGTATACATTGTGTGTCGTGATAGCGGTGTGGTGGCGAGTCCGGTCCTTATTAGAAGGTTGCGTTTCAGATCCCAGAAACCGGCCTCTACAATTGAATTTTTAATCATTATAATTCATCAATCCGCACAGAAGTAACGTGGTGGATTAAGCTCCAAGCACCCTCATCCAGAATAGATGCCTAAGCCTCTATACGCAAAAAATATTAAATATTGCCACTCAGTATACTTCATCTACACTCATTTTACACAGTTTAACACTAGTGCCATTCTGGCCATTTCTTGAACTATTATTTAATGCATTTAGCCGGACACTTTTCCAGTTTGACCCACATATACGATGGTCTTCCTAATCTCTAACTTTCAAAAGATAACTGCCGCAAATGTGTTGCACGCAATCTAACAGTCACTTTCTATGCAGTTTTGGGCCCGATCCCATTTTCACTTCCTTTTCTCTTACTGCATTACTCCGTTAAGTGTCCATTAACACGTCATTAACTTTGTTAACCATACATTATCGATGATTACTATAACGATTGAAGTGTGAAAGAAGAACTAAAAAATTGAATTCATTTAAAACAGAACTTTATTGCCCATAATCTGGATTTGACTAAAATCAGTACAAATATTATACAGCACGACGCGGGATCATAGGGCCAAACTTTCATTATACAATTTATCAACTAAGTTTATCCACAAAAGTTAAATAAAATTTGTTCTATTTATTACACACATAGTTTAGTTTATAACTCTTAAACGACTATAACTGGTATGTCAAAATTGCATTTTTTTATTTAAAAGCTTTGAAGCTCTATTATAGATAGATATTAATAAAAGTAGATACTACAAAATGATAATTATTTAATGTTTTTTAAAATTAATTTCTACAATCAGTATATCTTTAAAGTACATTTTAAAATAAAGTTTATATTACGATGCCTTTCATATTTTAGAAGCTGTATATTAAATTGTGTGTCAGAGTATAGTAAAGAAAATAAAATTTAATAAAAATAAAAATAGTACCTAATGTTTGAAATAATTTTTTTATCGAATTTAGTCGATAAATTTAATTATCGAATTATCACTATGGTATAATTTTATGCAGTTATAAATTTATCTTTATTCATAATTTCTTTGTTCTTTAAATTTAAATTTAAAAACAATAAAACGCTTTCCCACTTTGTACGTTAAATATAATGAATGTGAACGAATTACTCAATGATTAAGCACTTAATGAAAATGATAATTAGTTAGGGAATAAACGAAAGCTCTGAAAGTAATTTCAACTGTAATATAACTTAAGTTGAGGACATTTCTCTTCGAGACGTCTTTGGTTGGAAAACAGAGTTCGGGACTGTCTAGCGACGGCTTAGGAAAATACAATGCCATAGAAATAAAACTAACAAAGCCTTTGTTGAACAGACATTGTCTCTTTAAATATATTAACTGACAACGGCATTGTTTGTGTGACTCATATCACATAGTTTCTCATATCTCTGCCATTCATTGTGTAATTTAATAAATGGGATTTAATGTGTAAAATATGTTATCGTAAAGAAAATGATGCTAAAAACTAGGCGAAATAAAATAAATAAAATATATTTTTTAAACAAAAAACCGATTCCTAAGAATTAATACAAAACTCGTTATCAAAAGTGATTTCATTTTGTCAAACTGACAAAAACTATGGTTTATGAATCTACGCAGGAAAAACCGTATGTTTCTTTTTCATAAAATACTATAACAGAACTAACTTGTAGTAAAAAAAAAAACAGAATAGTCGTGACGGGACGCGAAGTTGTCGAGCACGCCATCCTATTAAAGTGAGAAACATAAATTCTCCGCTAAGCTGCTTACGGAAATGGGCGGAATAATCTTCGCGAAGCGTTTTCTCATCATTTTATAATTATAAAAAGGGAAACTGCGACTGTTTCCTTTTTAAAGTTCCACTTTAAACAGCTAAAAACTTTTTTTTTTATTCAATCTCATCCGTCCGTTTCAGTAAAAAGTTTGGTTTTAAAAATTCTAGCTTATATTGTTGTGAAGATTCTAATGACAGTTATTTGATTAAAATTTGGTTTTTACTACACGGAATAAAATGGGAGTTAAAGTCCATCATATTGATACGTGTACTTGATAACGATATCAATTGTCGATATTTCTCACCAATTTTATTCCAAAATGTTTGATGAAAAACAATTGACTATGAGTTGAAATTGAAGCAATTTTTCCGGAAAGTATTCCAACCGCCGAGTCAATAAAGCGGCACGCTTTATAACCAAGTGTATCAGTGTCAGATAGTACAGCCGCACAAGACGAGTTACAAGTTCAAAATCGACTGGTCTCACTTAATTGTCAAAATTAATAGAATTATCTACGAATATTAATCGTATTTTCGACGATTCTTCTTCTTCTTCCTATTCATTATATCTTATTGTGTACTATAAATTTGAGAGGAGTAGAGGAAGGGAGTTTTGTAATCACACCTTGAATCGCTGAAAATCATAGAGATATTCAATTAATAATTGCAAAATCCTCGGTGACACACGTGTCGTCTCAAGGAATATTTTCAACGCTAATTCACGAAAGGCGATAATATTGTTTAAGAGATATTCGCCTCTTTCCTGCCTAAAAATTATTAACTTCGGTACCGCATTTGTATTATTTCGCATGCGGTCTCTATTCATGTATAATTAATATAATATAAGCTGGGTGCATCGACGGTAATCGCTAGTCAGTATAATATGGTCCTTGAAACTAAGTAAGAGTTTATTCTGATTATTTGGTATTTCTTATGAGAATATCGTTGCGTATTTGTCACTTCCTACTCCACGAAGAAAAAAAAATACAAACCATCGCAAAGTTAGAATTACATTATTTAGTTACGTTCTTGCTTTAATTTCATAACATTATAGGTTAACTGGGTTGGAAGTAAGAAAAAAATTGAATAACATAATTTCCCCTTAGTTGATGTCTATGAGAAATGTCTTGTTGAAATTGAATCCAAAAATTCTTTCGCAATTGTTGTAATATAACAATATTTCTAATAAAGTTAAAAAAAAAGTTTTCTAATAAAGTATAACAATATTTCTTTTTTTGTTTTCTATGAGTGTGTAATACTTTTAAATGGAATTGATATTTTGCACCGAATTTTGAAGTTAGCAGACTAGAAAGCGCACGCTTGATAAGCTCAACGATTCAAAACCGACAAGTTTTTTTAACTTCATTTACTTTTTTTAATCGGTATTTGTTATTTATTTAATTATTAAGTTATTTAATAGCATGTAACTAGTTATGACGGGTAATACACAAAGACATAGACACAACACAAATATCTAGGTATAGTTCGTCTCAAACTTTATGGCGTATCGGAATACAACGCTATAAGCGTGCTTGCGCAAGTACAGTCATATACCCCTCGCTCCATTGTGTCCCGCTACACCTAAAACTGGTTACTGCGACGCGACTTGTGCCTATGTTCACATCCGCCATAAAGGAACTGTACCTAACCAATCGCGTGGGACATAAGCGCGTCCCGCCCGTTTACCTTTCTCATCCCGTGGCTCACATTTCATAACTTTAGTTCTTTAAAAGGGCAGTATTTCTTTTCTACTGAACTCGCTCAAAGCTCGGTCGTCATCAGTAAGCTAAAATTTCGGCAAAACGGAGAATATTATTCAGAACTACGAGATTCAATATAGTAATTAAAAACACATATTCGGATATAGATAATCCGGAGGTTATCCTGATCAAAAGTTTTCTTAATTAAGGTATTCACGTATGGATCCTTCGAAATCTTACTGAAATATTGTTCAATATTGTTCACCGAGGGGAGGAAAACAGAGATTACTAACGAGCGTGCATTTGAGTGCTTGAGCTGTAGGCAAGGGCCGTAAATTAAGCGAGTTTGTAATTTATATTTTCCTCCACGTTGTATATTATAGTGCTTTTTACTAAATTTGTAAAACGGATTAACGATACATTAGATCGGGGAGAGCGTTTTTTTTGTATTTTCTATACGAATTCCATTCAATTTTAAAGTTAAATTACATTAACTTGTTATAAATAAGTGTTGTTTTGATCGATATCGTGTTACCGTATTGTAGGCAATGTTATAATAAAATTGTAATAGGTATTGTAACATAACAGGACATTTTGGCGGAAAATTGTATCAAGTGATTTTGACAGTTCTCTATAACTTAAGATACTAAATAAGTTTGGAAGTGAACGAAATAAGAATAAAATCAGGGCATTAGCAGATGCATTAACACCCGTGAAGATGTCTGTGATCTGAAATGAGAGTGAAAATCGGTCATTCGTTCATCCCATACATTAGACAACCGGCACACGATTTCGACTGCACCTTCTGTGTTATCTTAACCTGGCACTATCTGCGCGGTAAGTCGAGGACGTAGGTGGTTCCGACATTGTCTTGCTGAACGACAACTCAAAGCGTTGTCTCACAATTGCTTGCTTTATTCTCAGTTGTTGACAGTACAGGTGTAAATTGATGGTTTCCCAAAGTGGTAAAGCTTATAATGAACAGTACCACCATTCCTGTCCCACCATAGACATATAATTATACCTACATTGTTCCATAGTAAATTGTACCAATGACTTTTTCATAGCTTCTGTACATAATAATCAATGACCCTGTGCTTCGGAAACACGCGAAGCCGTCGGTCCCGGTTGCCATCAATAGATGACAGTCGTTAAAATCCACCGACCCGTATTGGAGCCGCGTGGTAGATTATGCTCCCCTCATCCCGAGGGGGTCTAACCTCTGCACTGGGGTATCAACGGACTAATAGTAAATGAGTAACCTTATTGGGTTGAAAAATAGGCTTAGTTAGTGTTGTTTACTGATAACACCTCTTTTGTATTTCAAATGAACAGAAATGAAGACAAATTCATCAAAGTAAACTTTATACTCTCGCAGGTCGTGAATTGAAACTCTAATAATCTAGTATTCTGAGAATCTAGTGTTCAAAACACAAAATGCATAAAATTTATTTATAAAGTGGATGTTAAATATAAATTAATTTAAATGAATGAAACTTTATTTTCACGCATTACGGGTCCATGCTGACTTACAATAGGGTCTACATATTGCAAGGGTGGTTGATCTACTCTCAGTTCTGAAGTTTCTCAATTTGAAGGATAACCGATGTGTCCATAGCGAGGTTTATTGTAGTTACTGTCATAGTTTAAAGTCATACGGCATCCTGCTCTAGTGAAAAACCGCTGACAATATTTAATGTACAAAAACAATTATTTAAGCTATACGTTAATTACCGCATTTCTATACGAGATTTTGCTTTCTTCTTTAACCCTATTATTAGAACTGATACAGTGTATCCTCCAAGCAATTATAGTAAAAAAGTTATTACTCATATGTATATATTCTATAATCCAATACAATTCCATTATATTAGGGACACATTTCGATACCTATTTTGTCTCGATGGAGTTCTTTCTGTTGCTCGCTCCGACATAATACTATCGATGAAGCGTTTTATTTTTGTTACTGTAATATTTGTCGAATACTTTTAGCTACAGACAATAATAATAATAACCTATACATGCCAACAACATCTAGGCCCCAAACTAAGCATTAGCTTGTGTTTTGGGTACTACGCGAAGACACGACATACATATTAACAACGAAGGCCCGGTACCGGTATACATATTTATCATATAAATACTGTCCCGATCTGGGATTCGAACCCGGGAATTCGAACTCCAGCTTTATAGGCACGGTCGCTACCCACTAGGCTAAGCGGTCGTCAAGTAAATGGAAGTAAGCGCGCACATTACAATGTGTGTAAACTTCCATATACCGTAATGAGATTCAGTTGTGACATGACTCGTGGTTAAGACAAATTGTCGTTCCCAAAACCTTAAACTGCAATTTAAATGTCCGACGTGACAGTTTGGGGTGTTAATTAAACGTGAAAAGATTAACGCTGATAAATCGTTTAAAAAAAAACACATCGATACTAAGACGTAGCGTAAACGACGCAACGGTGGAAAAATAAAGTTAATCCAGTGCGGAAGTTGGCCCGCTCCGCTGCCCCTACAGGATTGTTAAATTGACATTTTTGCTCTCCTTCTAAAGTTGTAAGCGACTTTTATTTTCATTTGCAATGGAAGTAAACTCCATTTTCATTAGTTCGCTTCGTTCCGAGTTGATTAGACGCTTTAAATGAGTTTGGTGCGTTTTAATTTATCACGAGCAAATGTAATAGTTTAATTAAACTGTATTACAATCTCATATTGTTTATAGGATAGTTGATTGCTTTTTTTAATTATTTTATATGAAAGAGTTTTCTTTGTATATCATCACAGTGAAACAATTTAAAAAAGTAAGTCTCTATTAACGAAGTTATAATGTTTAAAATGTACTTTTATCTAGTTATATAGTACTCATAATACAGGCTTTGCTTAGTTTGAGACTAGAAGGCGCTGTGTGGGATGTCTGGGATATTATTATTATTAAACAGAGAGGACAATATCGCACGGTGTACTCCAGTGACGTCAGGCCATTCAAAGTAACGTTAAATTTCGTTTTGCAAGAAAGAGACGGTGAAAATATTTTAAAAGCCTTTAATTTCCATATTCTTCAACCGAATATAACTTAGTTTATTTTTGTTGTAATGTAAAGTCTATTTTTATATTTTCTTGAAAAATATAATATATTTTGTGACGACCGCTTAGCCTAGTGGGTAGCGATCCTGCCTACGAAGCTGGAGGTCCCGGGTTAGAAATTCCGGTCGGGTCAGTATTTATATAATGAATATTGTATTGTATGTGGTGTCTTCGCTTGGTACCCAAAATACAAGCTAATGCTTAGTTTGGGGCCTAGACGTTGTGGTGATGTAAACGTTATTATATTAATTTTATTCTTTAATATTAGTCAAATACCTATTTACCTATTAAACACCTTTTGACTGGGAAAAAGAGATTATCGTATTATTGTTATATTTTTTAACACTTAAGATAAATAGGTGTTACGCGTTTTAAAATTGTTACTTTATGTATTCACAATATTAACCATATTAAAAATATGATTTATGTACAATTAATACTATTAATAAAAAATTCTTCAACAACAAGCCTCATTCATCATCAAAAAATATGTTCACTAAATACGTGTATGTGTAATGTACAAACAGTGAAGAGGTATACACCGGTAGCTAATATAAACTTTATGGTAATATATTATTAGCTTACCTGAAGGGTTCAAACGAAAGCTTACTAGTTTCACTGTAATGTTTGTGGGGTCTGTCCTTCACCTATAAGGATCTCTTATACTAAATAAAATACTGTTGTGCAATTTATTGATTTCACCCAAACTGAAATACGTGGATGGTGAAGGAAGGTTTGTTTGTTGTACACATATAAGAAAGGGTTGGAATTTAACAATGCTTTTAATTAGGCACAGTCACTGAATATACATTTATTAGAATATATGTTTATATATTTATTTAAAAAACCGGCCAACTGCGAATCGGACTCGCACACGAAGGGTTCCGTACTACCATACAATATAAAAAAACGAGCGCGACGTTAATTGAACTTAACCATGGATCGTTATTATTATGTAATTTAGGATTATTGTACAAATATATTTCACTTTTATTTCGTTAGTTATTTAGAAGGCGCTCGATCCTCTCTGGCTAATCCGAAAAGTAATAACACGAGTGCACTGATAGCTAGAGACAATTTTTATTACTTATTTTATTACAGTGAACCTTTGACTTTTAGCATCTATTGTGAAGAGAATAAGCTCTGCAAAGGAAAGCATAAATTTATAGTACCTAGTAATACAATGTAGTTTTCATCATAAAAAGTTTTTTTTTTCAAATTATCTTTTACAATAACAACACAAAGATAAAATGCATCTAGTTTTCGCTTACTGGCTAAACACTATCGGTCATTTTCTATGGAATTTTTACAAAATTTTTACTTATAAAAGTACATTTTATGAGTTAATCTATTACTCGTTGAATAATACAGTCTAGTTAGCTGTGATAGTTTTCTTTTTAACTAAGTTGTATAAATTCCTGTCATAAATTTTTTTCACATATCCAAAAACAACGGTTTAGGTGGTAGAGGGTGGGGAGGGGACACTTGACCCTTACAAAAATTAGGACTTTAGGATTGCACATCTCAATAACTGTTGACTTAAAAAAATTGTTTGGAACCTTGATATCATTTTTTAAGATTACCGTATGGTACCTCCCACGTTAATATACTATGATTTTTTTTTTCGTACTTCAGTTACATGTATGGCAACCTATCCCAAAAAAATCTTAATTTCACTACGTCGTTATGTAGCGGTTCATAGATTACACCTACCTTTCAAATTTCATCTATATAGGTATATTGGCAATAGCTTCCGAGATATGGCGGAAAATATGACAGACGACCGATTGGCCGAGTGGTTAGACACCCTAACTGCGGAGCCAAGAGTCGCGGGTTCGATTCCCGCCCGGGACAAATATTTGTGTGTATGAACATGTTAATTTCGTTCCGGGTCTGGGTGTAAAATATTTATATATTATAAAAAAAAAGAATATTTAAGCATGTATATCAGTTGTCTAGTAACCTATAACACAAGCATAAAACTTGTTTACTTTGAGACTAGATGGCGCTGTGTGGGATGTCCCATGTATTATTATTATTTAATGTATTAACAAAAATTTCAAAACCGATCAGAACAAATGTTCTATAACGTTTTAAGTAAATTCAAATTCAAAAAGTTTTTATTCAGTATGTTGACACACGCTTATTGAAAGTTAAAATGAATTGATTAGGTACCGGTTCAAAAACTAGAAGGAGAAGGTAAGAATCTCCTCATCAGTAAAAAAAGTCTTTATATATATATTTCTTTAATTAATTTTGTTTTATTATTTATATATTTTTAATTTTCTTGTTACTCTATTAATAAAAAGAGAGAAAAAGCTCTTATCCTATATTGTCGTGTCTAGATGTGCCTGCCACATTAAAATAAATATGTTTACTACTTCACATGGATTTTTCTACATATTTTTTTTCTAATGTCATTTGTTTGATTGACAGACAAAGAGATATATTTACTATTATAATACTGTATAATATACTACTTCAATGCCTTACTTCGAAAATTATGTATTTAGTTATTTGATTCAGTAACTATAAGCATGTTTTTCAGAGATAAGCTTTTGTGTTTCGAAAATCCAATTTAGCAAAGCTCAGTGTCTGCCGCTAAGAGTTTGCCGATGAACCCAAACAAAGTAGGGAAGTAATAAGGCCACTGTAAAGATTTTATTACTGAAACCCTAGTAGATTCTTTGTATTTGTGAAACCTAATATTCTGATAATAAAATCTTTGTAATAAAATTTAAAAAAAAATAACGATTAATCATTTAGATTCGCAAAATAAATAAAATCCAAACCGAAGCTCACATATTTTTATATTACCTTTTATTTTTCTATTACTTATTTAAACTTTTATAATATACGATTCTTTGAAGACTTTCCTCAGTAAATTAGTTATTAGAGTTTTTTTTTTGGATTTCATATTCAAAAATAAGAAATGTAATGTTTATAAGAACTGTCTGATGCAGTAAAAATATCAAAAAGTTTGACTGACCGATTGGCCGAGTGGTTAGAGACCCCAAATGCGGAGCCAAGGGTCGTGGGTTCGATTCCTGCCCGGGACAAATATTTGTTTATCAGTTATCTAGTACCCATAATACAATTTCTACTTAGTTTTGGACTAGATGACGCTGCGTGGGATATCCTAGTTGTTATTGTTATTAGTATTTATAATCAAAAGTAGTGGAATGTTAGAGAAAATTAATTAATTTATTACTTTAAACGTTTTATGAAACTGAAGAGACATACAGAAAAAATAACACCAAATTTTAGCTATGTATGCCGTTGTTTACATTTAATATTCCGCATCTGATGTCCATTTCAGTTTATTCATCTTTATAAAAAAAAATGACGTCAAAGCTCCAAAACAATAAGACTCTTGAATTCAAGGAACACTAGCACGTCTATAAAGTTCCCGAAAACTCAATTTAGCGAAATTAGTAGCAAGCTGTCTGGGTTTAATAGGCACGTTCTGTGGACGCGGATAACAAAACATCACATTACTAAAGTTAGATGTCTTTGGGAGTAATTTCTCGCTATACTCGAAATTGTGTGACATTCGGAACATACATTTTGTGAATCTCCTCTGTGAAGCGACTTAGCAACTCAAGGAATGCCAAAAGTCCTAAGTTCAAATTACGTTTTAATATATTTTGGAAAAGAACGGGTTTTGATGTTGTTATGCGTTTGTACGGGTATATCTATTTAGATATTATCACATTATTATTATATAATTCTGAAATAACATGACATGACATTGTAAATTCTCGTCAACATCTAAAAAGTTCGACACCAGAACTTCTTACGTAGATTGCGTTGCAAAGCCGCTAGAAAATATAATTTAAGTCATGATTTCCACCACGAGCTGACGACGTCAGAACTATAAGTTTGTATGCCAGGTATGAAGCCTAGGAACAAGTAATTGCCGCGGACCCAAGAAGAAATTCGTGAAAACTACTCTCTATGAAGATGAGGGATAAGGCGTTATCACGTCAAGATAGACACTATACGCATACCACCATAGCAAGGAATTAAACATATATTTTTAATTCAGTTAAGGAATTCATGTCAAATACACGACCCAAGCGAAATCAACGACGCGGATTAACCACGCTTCTGTCGTCTCCGAGCCCATATTAAAACAAAACCGAGAGCGCCAAAGTTACATCGACTGACGTGATACGACAGTTCGGAGAACTTCCATCCTCTTGATTAATTAGTAATTGGAACGTTTAATAATGAAATTCTATTTTGTTTATTTATAGTTTCAGAACGAACAGTTTACGAACACGTTTCCCAAGTAGATATGAAATTTCAGGACTGACGTAAGTCATTTCGCGGCGGTAAGTGCCCACAACGTCTCGGGAGATTTGAGACAGCCTCACACGTAAAACGACTGCTGTGAAGATTACTGCTGTAAAGTACAATAACCACGTAATATAATTCAGTGTAGACAGATAAACTAAAGTATCACTTAGAGACAAATTTAAGGAAATTAATTTAACGACTTTGCCGTCTCTGTAAATATATATTTGAAAGCATAATGTTTGCAACAAAATATTATTATACTATTTAAAAAAAATTGTAAAAGAATAAAGGTAAACTTGGTAACTATGTCAGCCGCCTCAATAAAATCACACAATGTTTTAAAGGGAAATGTATACGCTTTTACAATAAGTTAACAAGGTCAAAACTACAATAATTATAAAGTATCGGACTACTTAGATAATAAAAATCTATGGATGTACACGGCTCGCCTATCAATTTGTTTATAATTTTGTTAAAAATAGCGTCCTTCCGTTTCTTCCGTATTGTTCCGTAGTGACGTTTTCCCACAAAGTACCTAATAAATTCACTCTTGTCACGTATTTCAAGATTAAGGTACAAAACTACGAAATAAAGATATTTGATTTGATTTGATTCGAAATGTTAAGGAACAATAGTCGTACTTCATTGTATAGGCTCCGCAATAGTGACGTATTGCTGGAGTTATGGTTTATTGAATCTTATGGTATTTTTGGATAAGAAAATTAACTACTTAAACGTAAGACCTTGTTATGTAAGTATCTTATTATTTTTAGGAACAGAATAGTAAAAAATATTATTTAACATTTCTATAGAATAAAAACAAAATAATAATCATTGAACCACGTAGCCGACGACGCCACAGGCACCTTGTAATCTTTATTATAAATGGATATCAATAATATGATGATGTTGGATAGATATCAAGGATTTGAAATTGTTATTCAGTTCATTGTTACTATTAAGTTTTATGAGATTCCAGTAACTATGTACAACAGTTGTATCCGCTCAAATACAGCCTAAGGATAATATTATAAGGACTTTCAGTTTACTTGCTATTTGAAAAGTTAAAGTAAAGAAAAATATTGCAAATATCTCAAAAGATATCAAATTCCATAGAAACAGTGTAAATTATTTAATATAACTTATATCGAATTAAGTGAGTAATGTTAAGTGTGAACAGCTAATAGCTTTTTGTTTGTAAATATATAAAAGTATATTCACTTCACTCCTTCATTCTATCAGCCCATTTTTACCCCACTGCAGGGGCTTAGGCCACCCTCTGGTGAGGGGGCCTTGGAACTTAAATCCACCACGATGCTCCACTACGGGTTGGGGATTGTAACGCCCGCCATTGCCAACTTGCTCTCCGAGGCACGGAGTCAGTGATAGTTATTTACTTAAGTCAGAAAAAGTCATTGGTACACGCCCGGATTCGAACCATGCCCTATGGCCTTATAAATTTGAGATAAGTGTATATATTGTGATAAATGTATGTATAAATATGTAATATTTAAATAATCAATAAAACAGCACTGGCCATGAAGAGTAGAATAAATTACCTTTAGGCTTTTTATTATAATAAAAGCGTTTATAATTTTTGTTATATTAAAATAGTTGGTCTGTTCTAAAAGGCTATATAAGAAATAAAGGTACGAATAAACAATTAGGAAAGACTAACAGAACTAACTTTCTCTCCGAGAGCAAAGTTTCTTTTACTTGAAATACAACTAAAGAAAACTGGTGAAATGAACTACCATTTGTTAATTAAATATCATTTTACTAACTCAAGAAATACGTCTCTTTATTCGGTATTCAAACAATATAAATTATATTATCGACCGCTGTGTTACAGGTAACTTGTTAGCGGTTTCTTTATACCGTATATGTCAAATGGTTACTGCTTTTCTTACATTAAATATCTGCTACATTAAATACCTTTGATCTTGGTTGCTTTGATTTAAATCGAATAATTAATAGAATAAAGTCATTGTAACTTATCATACATTTTTAAATGGACTATACTCTGACAATAGCCCATAATACATATATTTTAAATTTTATATACGTTGTTTATAACAGGCGGAAAATAATGGATATCAATTAGATGAAGAAATATTTCTATTTCGTAAATGTTTGCTATAAACTTACCTATACCTATTGTTTGTAATCTTACTCACAAGTTGCTTCAAAATATAAAAGGCAAAAAAAAAAAGTAAATAGGTCTGTCCGCAACTATTCATACAATAAATACGCTCAAATATTGTTCCTGATTTTAAGGACACGTGTAATTTTATTTTAGAACGTATCCTCCTTTACTCATAAATGTATACAGGGTCGGGGGCTCGATTCCCGCCAGGGACAAATATTTGTGTGCATGAACATGTTTATTTATTTCGTGTCTGGGTGTAAAATATCTATATTTGTATATGTTATAAGGAATATTTAAGTATGTTTATCAGTTGTTTGGTACTCATGATACAAGCTTTGCTTAGTTCGGGACTAGATGGCGCTGTGTGGCATGTCTAAGGTATTATTATTATTTTATTGTTTACTTTCTAATAGGAAGGGAATATACTTTGTTTCCATGACTTTGTTAGAGTGCTTGGGCGGATTTAATATATTACGGCTTTAGAGTCCTCAAATAAAGTTTTTTGAACGGCATGTCATTTGTAGACATCACGAATATATAGTATAACGTAGCATCCTGAATCGTTGGCCTGAAAACTATTATTGGGTTAATCTGTGGTAAGGAAAAGTTTTAGAAGGGGTTGAACGCGTAAACGCCCATACAAGTGATCTTAAACGATTACAACCTGAATACACATTTTAATTATGATTTCTTTGGAATTTTAGTGTCATTTGAGTTAGAACTAGATTTGTATAGAGCCAAAACTTCAAAATTTCTGTAAACATCCTAGTTATAGAAATTTCGTAATAGTTATATAAATATACACAATCTCAGTAATTATGGTTAAACCAAACCAAGATTAAAATGTGTATTAAAGTCGTAATTGATTGAGAGCGTTTTTATGGGCGTTCACGCGTCCAGCCCGTTCTTAAGATAAGGCGTTAGGGAGAATTTTTACTATTATAAAATTGAAGCTGTTAGTTTTAGAAACTCAACAAGAAACTAAACGTGACAAAAAAAAAGGGCTACTACCACCGATATTCGTGATGATATGAAATTTAAGATTAAGAATGGGGATATAAATTGTAGTAAAACAAACGTTCAGATGGGCAGGAGTCGCTTTGAACTCCTGCCGACGTTCTTTAAACGTGGAATCACGATATAACATGTGGACAATTGAACATAATGAGCATGCATCTGTCTGATCCACCAGTCCTTTTTGTACCCCACTGCAGGGGCTTAAGCCTCCACTCAAGATGAGGGGCTTAGAGCTTTAATTCACCACGCTGCTCCAATGCGGGTTGGCGAATTACAACGACCGCCATCTATTGACAGCAGCCGGGACCGACTGCTTAACGTGCTCTCCGAGGCACGAAGTCAGTGATAGTTAATGTACTTAAGTCAGAAAAAATTCATTGGTACACGCTCGGATTCGAACCATGGCCACATGGCCTTACAGGTTTGAAACAGGTTCGCTGCGTTCCAGCTATCACGACATTATCTGTCCGATCGTTATGATCGTAATTATCTGATATCTGGCATCTGTTATCCGCATGCAACACCGAAATTATTACATATAAACGCCTTTGCACAGTATTCATCGCCTTTTATGAACAGTCCGTCCGAAGCTGCTTTTCGATCTTTGTTCGCCAGCGAGGGGCCAAAGTACGCTGTGACAATGTCTTCGGTGATACATTTTGTTGTTGTTTCGAATCGTCCATTTGACTCGATTTCAACGTACCTGATCGAGTCTGAGACGAGATGGACGGCAACCATTCGCATGCGATATCTTCACTCGCTTCGTCCGACTCTTGCCCAATGACATTTTACCTGATGATGTTTTCTTTCTGCAATTTCTTTTCCAATCTATATTGACAACATTACACTGCGTTGGTAGGGCGTTTTTTAACGTTTCCTCTCGATTGGGTTTGGTTTCACGCCGTTTGCTCGCTTTTGAGTGTGCCATTACTTTTCAATTAAAATTTTTTGATGTCGATTTCCAGAACTTCATATTATATATAGTTAAATACCTAAAGCGGGTTCATTGCTATCAAATGACACTTAAACCGCATCTGTACGTCAGTCCGTTCCGAAGTTATGGGTGCATAACATGACATTTTGATGAAATGCTAAAACAAATTTTTTGATGGTGACTTTACCTTTTGAGTATTAATTAAAGTTTCTGAGAAATTGCCGCGTTATTTATTGTAGGTATACAATTTTTAAAGTGGCGTGCACCTAATTTTGATAAAGAAGACGTTCATGTATTCAAGTCATAAAATTTCATGATCTACGAGTATTATAGTAGTTTGCTTCGGATTAGGTTTGCTAGGCCTGAACTAGTATGAGGCTTAGAGCAAACTGGTTTTTCAACACACGAGTGGTCCGCTTTGCAGTCTCTTATCCCTGCGTACGGGGCTCTTCAATTGAAAGATGTTGTTTTCATATAGTTTCCATGTGAAAGTGGAAATAATAATAATACCTGGGACATTCCATACAGCCCCATCTAGTCCCAAAGTAAGCAAGTATTATGCTTGTATCATGGGGTACTAGACAACTGATATACATACATAAATATTCTTTTTTTTTATTATATACATAAATACTACTTTTTCACTCAGACGCGAAACAAATAGACATGTTCACGCACACAAATATTTGTCCTTAGCGGGAATCGAACCCGTGACCTTCGGTTCCGCAGTTAGGGTCTCTGACAACAACTCGGCCAACCGGTCACAAAAAACAAGTCACATTAAAAAAATACTTAAACTTGAAATAACTGTATTTGCGCAAGGATATGAGTATTTCTTAAAGTATTGTTTTAATAAAATCATATACGTTTAGGGTATCCAAATTTTAATTTTTTTTTTGTTTATAGGTTTTACACTGCTTTTACATTCTCATAGGATAGAAAAAAACACGAACCCATCCTTAATACCACTTTTTCAAAAATTCTATCGAAAATTCTGTCTATGGAGTTGTAAAAAATCGCACAAATATTGAATGTCTACCCGTTGGATGTTTGATTTATTTGATTGAAATTGTAACTTTAGTAAATTAAAAAAAAAACTTATTTGTTGCTTACCTTGTTAACCGAGATATGTAAACGTATTTTACATTGGCCATAGAGTAAATTAATTTGACATCAGCGTTTGGTTTTAATATGGTTTTAATAGTGTCTTATATCAGTTAACAGTATCGAAGTGACATTACGCATTTTCGGGGGGTTGAAACCAGTGTGCAGGGATTTCTCGGAGATGAAGAGTGGCACGCGGGGACCTTGCGCACTGAAACTCGAACTAAAACTCCCCATCATACACCGGCTAGCTATAGTATGAGTGGTTAGACGGTAAACGCAGAAGAGGGCTTCTAGTCAGTTCGTACTTTTATGACTTTGGCACACGGAGTATGCTTGTGACACTAGCCATCGCCGCTCCGATGTTTCGATTTAGGGCAAGTCACATTTTGCTATTTCCCGGAGTTATTTATTTTCCCTTGCGGTATTCTACAATACAAATAACGTTGAAATTATCGGACAATATAAGCCTGTCTTTAAAAGATTTATACTTGAATATAAGTATATTTAAAAATAAACAGAGCGCAAAAAATGACAAATTCGCTTGGCAAAATTCAGGTTCTTATGGAATAATAGTCTCCATTATACCTTGACTTGTTACGATTACTACATACAATAACACGAACATTATCATCCCTTTTCATAGCTAAAGCTTGCACTATGTAGTAGGATAAAGATTTTCGCGCGCTTTTTGGTGTTATTATTTCATACAATAAAATGAAATGTGCTTATCGTGTGTAATAGTTTCTATGCGTAATGCTACATTTTTCACTGGTTTGAGCCTGTTAATAAAAAAAAATGTGAGAAGAGATTGTTGTGTGTGCATGAAAAGTATATTCTGAATTTATTGTTTTTAACATAAATACCTATTATTAAAGACACATAATTGCTACCATTTTATAAACATATTATAAACTTTAAATTTTATACAAAATTTTGTATTGTAGATATTTAATAAATACTGATTATTAAGGTTTACAAACAAATTTAGAACGAGAGCAATATCCAAGCATTCTACTTAGATTTGGTTCGTTTACCTTCCATAATTTGTTTGTTTTTGCAGAGAGGAACCAGAAGCGAGACCTCTTGCAGAACCCACGTATTTTTTTAAAATGTAATGATGTAATTTAAATAAAGGATAAACAGTTACTCTTCTGTGGAAAAGAGAGAGCCGGTAAACCACTAAAATGGCGAGCGTGAGATTTATCGAGTATAATTTCTAGCTCCGCGAATAAAACGCGCGTCCAAAAAACACATTGATAATTTTTGTAAGTAAGCACTTTGGAAAATAAATTCGATTTTGCGTAACAGCAAGTTATATTTTCCACAACAGACAGATGCGTTCAAAATTATGTTTGGAAATTAATATACTCGAATACTACGCAGTTGTGCGTGAATACCAGCTTGGTGTACTTTCAATAAACGCTGAATGGATATACGTTCTGGACTTATGTAACTTGTATAGAAAGTTTTAACGAACCAACATTTGAACGCACAAATAGGCACCGTTTGTATTTTAACTGTGAAATTATACAAGTTAATTGATTATTTGGGTGAAGTATAGCCAGTCGAAATCGGACATCGTCGGATTCTTGATTAAATTCATAGTTTGACAGCAAAATGTCAAACTGTAATTTGAATTTGTCAGTCAGCATGAAATTAAGTAAAATGGACAGGTGTTGACGGGTATAATATTGTTATATTTCATGCTATACGCTTTTTTGTTTATAGATTATTAATAGTGTGCGTTTTAATTAATACAGTAGAACTATTATTATGTATATTATGATCATACATTAATAGACGACCGATTGGCCGAGTTTTTAGAGACCCTAACTGCGGAGCCTTGGGGTCACGGGTTCGATTCCGGCCCAGGACAAATATTTGTGTGCATGAACGTGGGTCTGGGCGTAAAATATTTATATATGTATATTTTAAAAAAAGAATAAATTAAGTATGTATATCAGTTGTCTAGTAACCCATATCGCAAGCATTATACTTGCTGGGACTAGATGGCGCTGTGTGTTAATTAATGGTCCTCATTAAGGGGGAGGGAGAAAGGAGGGGGGGGGGGTTGGCCAATACTCGATAAGAGCAATTGGATGTTGTTACACAGAAGGCGTTGCTGCTTCGGGAAAGGGACTATTCTTTGCATCCCACGTCCTGACCTTGTAAAGTCGCGGGAGGACGTTGGATGCAGGCGGCTACCAGCAAGTCTTATGGCAAATAAATGGTGGAAGCCTATGGTCCAGCAGTATAGCTGAGATGATGATGATGATCGTCCATGAAAATCAGAAAATTATGAAACGTGACAAGCAAAATTAGAAATTCTCGGAGATTCTTAAATATGATATTAATGACATTATCAAAACGTCAGTTAAGTATTTTTTCTGCGTAAAGGGATCCCATATTGACGACCGCTTAGCCTAGTGGGTAGCGACCCTGCCTACGAAGCTGGAGGTCCCGGGTTCGAATCCCAGGTCGGGTCAGTATTAATATGATGAATATTGATACTGGTACCGGGTCTTGGTTGTTATATGTATGTGGTGTCTTCGCAAAAATATTTATATATGTATATATTATAAAGAATATTTAAGCATGTATATCAGTTGTCTAGTAACCCATAACACAAGCATAATACTTGCTTACTTTGGGACTAGATGACGCTGTGTGGGAAGTCCCATGTATTATTATTATTTTTCTCAACTCCTCCTTTCTTCTTTCCCTGCCAATTCAGAATCGTGAACATGTTGCGTTTGTCCTAACTTCACTGATCACAAAAAGCTTAGTTATAAGTAGTCAAAAAATTATATTCTAAAAGTAAGCATTCATAGAACAGTATTAATATATTAATATATTTTTTGTTTGGTGCGATGTAAAACGAATTATATAGGCTATATACTTATATTTAGTTATAGATAAAACTCGAAATCTTCGTATTATTCAAGGAGCATTGGATGTCGGCATCTTAATTATTTAAGACTATTTAACATTGAAAAGCGTGTCGAATGTAGCAGGTAATCCATTATTGATTAGACGAAGTGGTATCCACAGTTAAATAGATAGCTAAACGCTTACGAGAAGACTGAACTGATACGATGCGGCTGTACCGTACCGTACTGTACCGTCATTTTAGAACATTTATTTGTGGAATATTTCTTCGTCAAGGTCAATTCTGGAACATTTGATTTCGGCTCTGAAATTAATATTTTGATAAACAAGTTTATAAAAAAAACTGGTTGTCTGTTTATTTGATATGAGTGAAACAAAGCAAAGTCTCGTAACAGTTATATAATCCAAAAAAAATCCCCATATAAGGGGGAAAAAAAGTCAGTGTTTTTTGTAAGTTTCTTGAAGTTTTGATTGCTAACAACTTCTATACGAAGATCTTTAACTTAAATCTACCAAAACTTTTAGCGTAAGCAACATTTATTCCGGCTGGTATTTGAAATCGAACACCTAGTAAGGTTTGCTAGGTCTGAGCTAGTATGAGGCTTAGAGCAAACGGAGTTAGCGACGTTTTCCAACACACGAGTTGTCCGCTTTGCAGCCTCTTAGCCTGCGTGGGGCTCTTCAATTGAAAAACGGTGTTTTCATATATTTTTTATGTTAAGGTGCAAATAATAATACCTGGAACATCTCACATACGGCCATCTAGTTCCAAACAACACAATGCTTGAATTATGAGTACTTAGCAAAGTGATATACATATTTAGATATATTTTTTTATAAAACATACCTATATGGATATTTTACAACCAGACAAGAAACAAATAGACAAGTTCATGCATGTAAATATTTGTCGTGAGCGGGAATCGAACCGGCGACTTTTGGTTTTACAGTTTTTTTAACCACTCGACCAAAATATATATTCCCGAGCTACACGTCTGATTAAGAATACATCAATTTTACACACATTATAAAATTACTAACAAATACATTTTTTAATTTCTTTTTCTCTGAAGTATAACATAGCTCAACACAATAGCACACAAATAGTTAAATGCACGCGTTATCATGTCTATGGCGTTATCACAAAAACTTAATAAACTTGTGCCGGTAGTACACAACCATAGCCATTAACTATGTTACATTAAATAATGTAAGTAGCACCTACGCTATGTAATTTAGTAAGTCGATATTTCTTTATCCCTATTTCTGCAACTGGAAAAAAATGTTTGTTAACACAATATCTTCCCTTGTTTTACAAAGGTTTTTTGCATGCCAATTTATTCTATATATTTTTTTTTTCATTGAGAATCAAGTGACAATTTATAAACGAAGCGCCTGCCCCGGTCCGTTTCTAACATAGAGGAAGCGAAGTGTCCTGCCCGCCTCCCCACTAGTGACACGATATTAAGACATTTACTGTACGAAACGCAGCGTTCCATTTAGAGGGACTATGGGACGTGTTTGTGGGGGAAACGTCCACACAATTTCATACTTACACAAGTTGTTTTTTTTTTTGCGTTTTAACACGTTTTTACATCTCACTGCATAATTCGGCGTTTCTGCGATGAAATACTTGCCAACGAGTATTTGCTAACTAACGACCGGTAGTGGGGTACAACTACTAGTGGGGTGTATGAGCAGTCACCCTGTCGATAGAGTGCTGTGGTTTCTGAATTCTCACAATAACGTAACACGAGAAATCTCGTTACAAAGTTTTCCCTGTCTCATGACTCCCTTGGTCAAGATAGTTGTTGACGCAATCTTCCTTACGAACAGACGCGAAACTCTTTCCGTTCTATTTAGTTTTCACTCGACCTCAATCTTACTACGTATATATATTCAGTCTTTACAGTGAATATTATCTTATTAGCAGTTTAGTTCTGTCTACCTGCAGCCATTGTGAAATTAATACTAAACCTAGTGGGTAGCGACCCTGTCTATGAAGCTGGAGGTCCCGAGTTCGATTCCCAGGTCGGGTCGGCATTTATATGATGAATATTGATACTGGTACCGGGTCTTGGTTGTTATATGTATGTGGTAACTAAGCATTAAGCTATTTTATATTATATATATTAAGCTACACATATGTATGTGTACCTACACAAGTTAATGCTTAGTTTGGGGCCTAGATGTTGTTGTGATGTACATTATTATTATTATTACCATCTTTTTATATTTATGAAAACTTGTTATTTGTGAAAAGGAATATTAATACTCATAAATTGAATCCAAATTTTCATCAGATCAATACAAGAAATAAGGATAAAATTAGAACTCATAGATATAGACTTGCAAAGGTTAGCAAATCTTTTTTCGGCAACTCCATAAGATTCTACAACAGAATTCCACATTCCATCATTTCCATGAATTATGTTAAGTTTAAATCACAGACAAGAAAAGTGTAAGTAATAATAATAACGTATACATCACAAGAACGTCTAAAACCCAAACTAAGCATTAGTTTGTGTTTTGGGTGCCAAGCGAAGACACCACATACATATAACAACCAAGACCCGGTACCAGAATCGATATTCATTATATAAATACTGACCCGACCTGGAATTCGAACCCGGGACCCTCAGCTTCGTAGACAGGGTCGCTACCCACTAGGTTAAGCGGTCGTCAATAACTTAAGCATATTATAAAGTATAGGATTATATTGTTAACAAAGAAACCTTCAGCCTATTTTTTTAAAATTTATTTTATAAGTAAAATAAGTGTTTAATAGAATATTTGTAATAGGCTAAATAATGTGGCAAATAAATTATCTTATCTTATCTTAAATTTGGAAATGAAATTATGTCACAAGACATAGACCACATAATAATTGTTTGTATTGTTGTTGTTGGTGTCTTGTAATTCGTATTTATTCTAATGTCTTATTTATTACGATTAATTACTTGTTGTGTAAATGCTAAATATCATGTATAATGTTGAATTTTGATATTGCTATATTGAAAGTATTATTTAATTTTATTTCAATTAACATATTGTTGGGTTTTTTACGTATATATTTCAATTTTTTTTTTCTGTGAGCGTTTATCATGTTTAATGTACCCCGTTTTGTGAAAATTTAGATGTACCTATATGACATTCACAAGTAAAACTAAATTGAATAAATAAATTGAATTCAATTGAATCTGATATGAATCTGGATATACTGGCTCGGAGACACTACACGCGAAAACTCCTTACACAATTCAATGGTGACCCTTTCTCAATTCGGACAGCCTACCAATCCTACAAACAAGTTCACTAAATCATAGTCACTGGAGCGAAACTAAGAAGTAAAACTCATCTTTTCTTGTTTTATTTTTCAAAAAAGCTTAATATTATTGGTCAATTTCTAAAATGAAATTTTTTTTCGATATTTATATAGATAGTATGACTTAATAATAATAATATGAAATTTTGGATTATTATTATTTTAATTCATTAAATTAGGTACTACAATGAGCGCGTCTTCTTCAAAATTATGTATCAAACGCTATTTGACACGCTAGAGTACAACAAACTGGTAACTATACTTTTTGATGTTTGGGAAAAGTGCCAGAGATATGACAAATCAAAGTTTGTGTTTTTACGGCGCGCTCGTGACGTCACTCGGTGCCGCTACGTACAAATTTATCCACGTTAACCCATAGTAATGTAACCGAGTAACGTCAATGCACTATCTGTTTTACATATTTGTATCTTCAGAATTGATATATCATAAAATTCTTTCACTTATTAGTTTTTCTTAATAAATATAATATAATTTCTATAAAATGCGAAAATGACATGGCTCGTTTGTTGCATCCTATGATTAATTAAACATTTACGTACTTAAACGGTAAAAATTCATTGTTAATTACTCATTTTTCTTTTTAATTTTTAATTTTAGTAGATTTTCTAGGTACGAAAAAATCTTACAATACATTGCTTGCTAGCACTGATTTATTAATTTCATATTATCGTTGATGTTGACTTATTTCTAGATGTAATGTGTTAATTTATTCATTTGTGATCCATTGCTGGGCGTTGTAGTAGCTAACATGTCTGCTAGATTGAAATTATTTCCATGTTTGACAACTTTTTTAAAATAAAGTCAATAATTTAAAAAAAATCCAAATTTTAATTTTTTTTTTGTATTGTTTTTCCCAAGCTTTATTTTCTCGCGTTCTATAGAAGTTAATAAAACGTCTATAATTAAAACTTTTTTTAAATTATGTTATATGAAAGAGTTTTCTAAGTATATCATAACAGTGAAATTCAAAGTTGTGAATGTTTGAAATGTCCTGTTAGACAGATAGAGCAATACCGTATAGTGTACTAGCTTGTGACGTCAAGCTGTGCGTCAGGCCATTTAAAATAATGTTACATTTCGTTTTGCAAGAAAGAGACAGAGATATAATTATGTTCATAAATTTTGTTATCTTATAAAGTCTATTTTTATATTTTTTTGATAAATGAAATATACTTTATATTAGTTAAATACCGTATTTTTGATCATATTTTTGTTAACTGCAGAAAATATTTGACAAAGATTAATCGACCTTTCGAGAGATAATTAGACAATAATTAAACACAATAATAGCACATTTGTTATCAAAACAGTTAATCAATCTCAGGTATTTAGGTCACGTCTGCGTCGATCTAGATAAACAGCCAATCAAGCTAGACAATTAAACTGAATTATTGGAGTGTGTTGTGCGGACGTGGCTTTGATAACATCGCTATGGAAGAGGCTGTGTTATTTATACATACTGCATAGTCATATAGTGAAATTTCAGATGAAGGCACTTTCTGTAATGCTTAAATTGCTGAAAATTATACCAAAGTTTGTTACAGCTACACCAAAACTGAGTTTTATAATATTTATATATGTAGTAATAATAACAGAGGGTGGTCATAAAAACAACGTTCAAAACGTGAGACTCTACAGTGTCTCTAAACGAGTCGTGCCGGTCAACGACCTCGGCAGTAAAAAGATCGCAGAGCAAGGCATGTCGGCTAACGGTCTAATCGGGCTCAAATGAGTTTCTTGCCAGCAACGTAGGCTTTAGAGGATTCATCTGGTATGAGCTGTAGATTAATTCGCAACGTTGCTCTATCAATGTTTGCTGACGTTGTTTTAGTTACGTATTACTTATATATGACAGTTGTAACGTAGCGATACTAACGCAAAATCTGAACCTATGACTGGTTTATAATGCTCCTAAATGTTTAGGTAGTCGTAATTTCGTCCCCGCTGCCCACTTTCATTTTTTAGGTTTATGTTTAGCTGCTGTTTTCTTAGTATATATACTTGCGTTACAGTATTTATACGTTTAATGATCAATTCTGAGTTTGCGTATTGGATTTAATATCGGAAACTGGTGGTGAACCAACCACGTTGATACGGCAAACATCGACTCAAGGCTTTAATGGTTCAATCTTCAAAATTTCAGTTCAATCCATTTTGTGTCACTGTTTCCTGATGGTTGAAATAGTGACACACTTCTCGTTCTGTCTTATTAAACGAGTGCGAGTTGGACTCGAGCACCAAGGGTGCCGTACCTTAACACGATATATTTGTGTTATGTGTTTAGCAAAAACTGTGTTTCCTTTCTGTTGACCGTTTTGATTGTTATTTACTTACCGTACTTTAGAGTTAGCATTATAATCAGACCAAGTTTGACACTTGTATGTATAATCGTTTTTACCGGAAATCAAATATTAAAAACTAAACATGCTTCTCGTAAAGGGATAGGTACCACTTGTTTTTAATTTTTTTGTCTATTCTTCGAAATAATACATATTCAGCACTTTAAGTGTAAGACAGACGGATAGACTCACAGACGACGTAGGCTTAACAAGTTCCATAAGATCTTGTTGGCACTCTTTGTGTATGAAATCTAAAAAAAGTAATAACACTATAAAGTTTTTCTGAAAAGTCACTCTGTCTTATTGAGATATGTATTAAAATGCTACTGTCAAAATTTTCTACTCTATTGTACAATGACACAAACTTTAAAAAAACTTCCTGAATCGACTGATATAGTTCTAAATCTATTTCTAGAAATTCTATTGATATTTACGAAATGTTATTTTTATTTGTGCTATTTTTTTCAATTTATATTACACAAACGTACATAATCGTATGTAGGGTAGGTGTCGACCCTTCAAGTTGGACCTCTGTCAGAGAGATACGGGTCGCGATTCATCGGTACCCTAGGACCCGAAAATACATCTGTTACGTTTGAATAAAAAATACCTTCACCTGCCCTACAGCTCTATTAAGGTTTTAGACCCATGTTTCCTAACTAGGGAGATTGTGATCTATAACATTTTCTTGAATTGAACAATATGTTTAAACGTAAAGGAGTAATATATAAAAGAGAAAGGGTTGTTTCTGTAACAATTTATGGACAATGTGTGGAGGAAAAATTAGTTTTCTTTTTTCGTAATTCATACATGCATACATATGTTTGCGTCTTGTTTGCCAGACATGTAGATAGAAAGACTATTTTTTACTATTTAGATTTCCACTTGGTACGTCGTTACGTAGGTACCTTTTTCGCTTCAAGGCTCGCCAAAATACGAGTATAATAACGTATCGCAAACTCTGCCCTAATGAGCGTTTCTTCATTGATCGACCCGGCCCGGCACCGACATTGTCGGCGGTCACAGTGTCGGCGCCGACACCGACAGATACATTCTTGATTTGACGACACCGACACCGATTTTGCGCCGACACGACACGATGACATTATCATTTTGTGGCTTTAAGCAATGGCAGCGTTTAATAAATTGTATTTGTTGTATTTATTATATTTAAGACGGAAATTCCACTATTTCAATTAATGTAACGACGTCATATTTAAATGCCATACTGAAAAAACGTATTTCTTCCGTACGCATCAATTAATAAAATTGAAATGAGACGCCCACGGAATGCGGGCGTGGGCGTGAATAGCGCACGCCTACATAGAAGCTTGCGTGTGTACACAACACATACATAATATTGCCGGCCCGATACCAGTGGGAGACTTGCTGCCGACGATATGCCGGCGCCGGCACCGACATGACAGTGCCGGCGCCGGCATGTCGTCGCCGGTGAGACAGCCTGCAGTACTATTTCATAGAATTATGCGTCCACTGATGTCGTTGCCGGGGCCGGTGCCGGGCCGGGTCGGTCAATGAAGAAACGCTTAATATTGGCTTATGACAACGCTAGTTTAAGGTAGTTGATATCACTATAATAAATACAAAAATGAAAGCTTTGACTGACTAATACACCAATTCACCAACGTTCAACTCAATGTAATTTTATTGTTTAAAAAAATCGAACTAATTAATTTTTTAAAGCGAAGAGTTAGACTTTGTGGATTCTACTGTATTCTTGGGAATAACATTGGATGCGAAGTTGCAATAGGATCCTCATATAACTAACTTGGCGAAAAGGCTCGGTTCTGCAGCTTACGCTGTAAAAAGGATTCGCTTCCTTTCGGACATAGATTCGACACCGCGAGATTGGTGTATTTCAGTGGGTTACATAGTTTGATGACTTATGGCATTCTGCTGTGGGGACACGCTGCCAATGTTAATACAATCTTCGTGTTGCAGAAACGAGTTGTTCGAGCAATTTATAAACTGGGACCTAAAGTATCACTTAGAGACAAGTTTAAGGAAATTAATATAATGATATTGCCGCCTCAATATATATTTGAAAACAGAATGTACGTAAAAAAATATTGTATTATTTAAAAAAAATTGTGATCGGCACAATGTTAATACAAGAAACAAAAATAAACTTGCTAATCATATCAGCCGCCTCAATAAAATCACAAAATCTTTTAAAGGGCAATGTATACGCTTTTACAATAAGATCCCAGTTGACATTCAAGATGTACCCCTTAACAAGTTTAAAACTAAAATAAAACGAAAGCTTTATGCACAAGTTTATTATAAAGTATCGGACTACTTAGATGATAAAAATCCATGGGTATAAATCGCTCGCCTATCGGTTCGTTTCAATGATTTTGATTTTAAGCACTTATTGTCAAAAAAAAAACTTTATAATGTTGTTAAAAAAAGCGTGCCGCAGTTTCTTGCTTATTCTCCTGAGAGGAACCAGCATTTTTTGAATGCGCCTTTATGATGACGTTTTTCCACAAAGTAATAAATTCATTCTTATGACGTATTTCAAGATTATGTTACATAACTACGAAATAAAGATATTTGATTTTATTTAAATCTTTTTGTTTATCTTTTCTTCTTCTGCTTTCTGCTTGCGAATCATTCTATTATTTTGGATAATGTTTGTAAAAATTTATAATGGCAGAAATCTGTTTAATTTGTTAGTTTATAACCGAGTGTACTGTCAATTTTTTGGATAAATTAAAATAAAAGCAAAGTGAATCTTTGCGTAGTTATAATAAAAAAAAATACGTTAAATTTTGAGTTTGTTATAATCGGGTGAAGTAAAACGTATCGCGTTTGAACCATTAAAACCCCTAGGTCATTAAAATCCAGGTTCCAAATATCAATGTGTGAATATATAAAATTGGTTCAAAAATGAGTATAATTCGGTTTACCTAGTTGACATGGCTTTACATGGTATTTTATATCAATGTCTTTATGACCACTTAAATTTGAGATGTTATATTCGGTGGATGGATATTTTTCGTCTGGCTGTCTATCTACAATATATTTCTGTGACAGCCATTTCACTCGGAGATAGATTTAAACGCTGATGATTATTTTTAATTTCATGTTCAGTCTTTTTATATGGAAGTTGGTTTTTAAAAAGGTTTTTTTAAACAGGAAATTTATTTTGAAAACACCTAAGCTTATCCGTATGTATGTGTTTAGTGGCTAGATGTTGGTACGTTAGTAGTATACATACGTTTGTTACTCCTGCCAGATCAGCTCCTCAGCACGTACTCCATCTTGAGCTTGGGTAGTTCATTATTCGCGACATGGTTTTCCTCGTGCCATGCCTGTACCTTATTTAGCCCGACCAAGGGCACCACGCTTACGAGTAACCTTTAAAGGGTTTTGCTATCAGCTGGTGGTATTCAGTTGGTGGAAGTATCGCCGTTGCTAGATCCTCGTCACCATGTGTAATGAAAAGTGCTTAAGAAGACAAATCGAATAAACTTGAACCCGGTGTATTGATTTTGAATATTTATTTATTGTTATAAAGTAAACATACAGCTATGGACCCGCAGTGGAGCAGCGTGGTGGACTTAAGCTCCAAGCCCCCCTCCTCACCCTGGGGGAGGCCTAAGCCCCTGCAGTGGGGTGAAAATGGGCTGATGATGATGATGAAACATACAGCTATAAATAGTTTGTAAACATAAAATTTAACGAAATTACATTTTGTAAAGCCAATGATAAGTTTACTTAAATTAAATTTTCTATAACATAATATACCTACTTAATTAATAAAAACCTTAACAAACACAAAAAAATAATAATAAATGTATGTGTGTAGAGGTCGATTTATGAGTGCGTGTGCGTATATGTATTGAGTATGCGTGTGAAATTGTTCTGTTCATGTTTCCAATTATAGTGTCGTCTGCCGGATGCAATACACACCGGAACTGAATATATACCTACTCAATATATTAACATATACTGAATAGGTATTGACAGCTTTTGTTATTCACTGTGGTTGATTCTACGAGTACCGCCGTTAGCAGACTATCATGAAAAGTGAAAAGTAAACAAATCCAAACTCGATTGATAACTAGTAGCCATTTATGGTTTCAGATATCCAGAAATCAGAATTCCATCGGACCCTTGTCAACACGAGTTATGGAAATTGTACGTGAAGGTAAATCATCTGAATTTTAACTGGGTGGGTTATGATGGGTAGGTACTGTTATCCACCATCAAGTCCTTCACTAGACCCTCGTCACCATGTGTTATGAAAAGTGCTTGGGAAAAAATCTAATGAGCCCAAACGGTGAATTTATTAGTAGCCATTGAAGAGTTCTGTTATCCTCCTTCCTACTCCATTATTGGATCAGCTTGATGGTACTATAATTATTAATTGTCATCAATATTATATGTATGGGAAAATGTCAACTTGATTCGATTGACGGTTGAGAAGTTTTTTTGTGAGGAGAAGATCGTCGCTGCATCATCAGGACACGATCACCAGATTATTGCGTTGTAATCTGAATTATATCCACGTGATTCGGATCCGTGTGGTTACTTTACAACTTCGTAGGTCAAAAGGAAGTGGCTCTAAGTCAGCTAAAAAGTGAAGCTAAATAAAAGCTGTTAAAAAGGAGATGGGTTCGGAGTAGCAGAAACTACTCACAAGCAAAATAGAAAAATAAAACAAACGCCATTTGAAAATCGCAGGCATCAGCTTATTAGTATGGTTATTAAAATCAAGAGATGTCTCTTGCTGTAGGGCTGTACTGGCTATATTAAGCTCGTAGTTGCTTCATAAAAAGTTCATAAAAACTTTTAATATTTTTTCTATTTTTGTTTGAGTTTTCTGATTTAAAAAATAGTTTTTGAATAGCTTTGGTTCATATGTTTCATTGAAATTGCATCGATTGTAGTTTAACATTCAGATTTTAGAGTTCTATAGTAAAAGTCATATGTTTATGAGTTCGTTATGTCTGTCTGTCCGTTCACATGTCTGTTTGTACACCATAATTTCACTGTTTCAGCAATTTTTCAGACTGACCGTTTGGCCGAGTGGTTAGAGACCCTAACTGCGGAGCCGAGGGTCGCTGGTTCCATTTCCGCCCGGGACAAATATTTGCGTGATGAACATGTTTATTTTGTTCCGGGTCTGGGTGTAAAATATTTACATAGGTATGTACGTATATATTATTAAAAAAAAAGAATATTCAAGTATGTAGACCAGTTGTTTAGTAACTAACACAAGCATAATACTTGCTTACTTTGGGACTAGATGGCGATGTGTGGGATGTTTCATGTATTATTATTATGTATTAATTTTAGATAATATTTTTTGTGGAATTAATGGACAAATAATTATAAAAATTGTTTTCAAGTCCATCCCATACAGTGAGATTGCTTAGACAAAGTGGTGAATTAAATAACCTTCGTTGATAAGTCGTTTTAAATGACTTGAAACAATAATTTTATGTACATTTAATAAAAACAAAACTATTGAAAAATGCCGATGTTGCTTTGTTTGGAAAAATTACCATTGAAAAATCGACGAATAAAGTGTCTAAGGTAATTTTCGTTGTTTGTTCATGAGTTTACATGATAATTCACAAACAGTTTATCCCTTATTTTAAAATTAATTTAGAAAAATTGGATCGCGTTACCCCCCGACGTTTTAGGGCGCGTCGGGCTGAATGCTTTTACGCGTTTAAAATTTTATCTTCAACATCGGCCCGTCGCCGACCCTTTCTGTGATTTAATTATGCACAGAAAACCGTAAAAAGTTTATTTTGTCGTTTTGGGTATATATATTTTTTTTGTTTTTCCGAGCGAAAAATTTTATTCAGCGATAAGATAGACTCGTCAGGACGGTTTATTGTTTCAATATCATATCAACTGAAGCAATGACAGCGTTTCACAAAATAAATTGGGTCGCTCTACGGTTGGAAGCGATTCAATTGTCGACCCGCTCTCATGTAGTATTTTTCTGTTCCGATGAAAAACCTATATATCGAGAGAATCGGTATTAGCTTGAGAACTGGCTTGGCAAGCACTACACGAGAAAATATAAATAAAAT
This sequence comes from Luffia ferchaultella, assembly GCA_949709985.1. NCBI lineage: Eukaryota > Metazoa > Arthropoda > Insecta > Lepidoptera > Psychidae > Luffia > Luffia ferchaultella. The sequence continues at coordinate 4,464,184 of OX453240.1, read as the reverse complement.
ATATATATATCGCTTGGAAGTTCCTACTTCGGTTTAGCGGATTTTCTCATCGAGAATCGATTGTCATTTAATATTTGCAAGTATTCTCTTGTTTAAATTTTTCATATGTTCCGTTAAAAGTGAATCTGTTTGTATGTCATAACGTAAACACTGAAATGTCGCGTTATAGATCTCATCGAGTATTATTTTAATAAAAATTTTAGGTCGAAAATACTATTTTAAACAAAAAATCAACAAAACTAAAAAACATAAAGATGGCGTTTCCTAATGTAACGATTCTTGCTTATTCTTAAGAGAATCTTTGGCCATTTGAAATAAATTGTGATCGTCTAGTATTAAGTTAATAGGACCCATGACGTTCTGTTTATAGATCAGTTATATTACTAACAAATACAATATATAGGCAGGTTTTAATGGTGAATAAGGTACCTAGATTTTACGGATAAAAGTTATAGGCAACTACATCATTCAGTGGTGTTATCTTCGTCACAGTTAAAAATTACGTGTACAGTGCTTAAGCTACCTACTCACCCACTCGGCGTGCTTGCTGCCTCCAAGTGCGAGGGACAGCGTTCTTTCTCCAAGCAGGGCGTAACGGTTGGAGCGGTAGGGCGGCGCGTGCGCTCGGTGCGGTACCGCACGCTCTCACGCCGGCGTACATAGGGCGGGCGGTGCTCTCGCATTGATAAGCGCTTGTTCGTTCGTTCGCGCACTCGTCGTTAATTAAATTACGCTTAACTTACTTATATAATTATCATGCGTACACATTATTATTTAACAAGCACACGTTTAACAAGGAAAAGGAAGGTTGTTTGTATCGTTGGTGGTAGCTCGCTGTCGTCCTGTCGTTCTTGAGCTGTGGAATAGGTCGTGATGTATCCTAGGCTCATGCCTAGGAGAAGATAAAAAGGGGCCCTAACGAAAAGGAATAACGAAAGCCTCCCAACACTCCATATAGCTTTCCCAAGGCAAGTGTCCTAGGACCTCACCCCCCGCGAAACCACACTCGAACACCAGCTACCTACTCTACACCTCCTAACCTCATTCATACCGATCTTCACTAGACTCGGTACATTCATACCTCTGCGCCCTTAGACTCTACGCGCGTACCTGTCGTTTACGCGGCCTACCTTACGCTAGCACGTTATCGCGCCCGGTACTTACATCTAATCGCGAATACGCGGGTACTAGTACCATTCGATAGTTAATGAAGATACACGGTGCGCAGGCACCGGGAAATTTTAAGTAATGAAGACATATATTTAATTATACAATGTGTGTATTTAGGTAGGTGTTGCGCGGGACGTGTGTACCCGTTGCGCATGTGTCAGCTAGTGCGTGGATGTTTGACCATAAGTCCATACCGCCTTCTCACACAGAAGCTGCCGGACAATACCCTGCCCGATAGTTCCGTGATCAAAGGTGACCTAAGAACACCAGGACTCGCTTTTTGGCCTGAACGCCCAGAGGTCAGAAAACCCTCAAAGAAACCGCCAACGATTTAATTGGTGGCACCCTTGGGGTGCACGGGGAGTCACTTCTATCCTTTAGAACGTGCCCCGCCTGACCCTTGACCAGCTCGCCGTCACTTGCCTGTGCTTCGAGCCAGCCAAACGCCAGTTGAGCCTGCGGTCGGCTCGACCCGGGTGATGTGCGATCAGCGGGGTCAAGGCACACGCCCCCGGCCGACGTGGCTGCGTGCAGAGGATTTCGCCCGGGCGTTCGTTGGTTCAGGCTAGATCCTAAGCCGCTGTCTATATGCGCCAACACGTGGGGTAAGAACAGTCTCACCAGCGCCGGTAACTGCATTCCCCATGGCTAACTGGCTACGCTGCGAGTTCCTATCGAATGTATGTGTTAAGTGTAAAATTACCATATTTGTCGTTTCTTGTTGTAGCCTCGTAGTTCCGTAGCGCTCGTAGCGGTCGGAGTATCGAAGATTGGTGATGACGTATTAGGATCCTTCGTTAGCCCACCCCTAGCGTAGAAATGTCGCCCTTCGCACGTACAGTGCGTTGTACTAGAAGATATTGAATGTGCGTGCAGTTTCCCCTATCGCAGTCAAGGTAGGTTCATAGTAGCAAGTTAGGAATTAATAGGAGATCGTTCAGTCGTAATTTAAATTCGGCGAAACAAGTTGGTAATCACGCACAGTTGAGAGTACAAAGCAACTGCTCTCGCGATATGTATTTTGCGTAGTTCTTCATAGTGGTCCGGATTCGGCCCTAGCGGTGAGATATAAATCGAAAAGAGCCAACCGGCCGTCATTCAGCTTTTACTGAACATAACTGTAAATACGCACAGACGTGCCGTGGTTCAAAGTGCGATAGTAACACCTGTTCGCGTCAGAAACGCGGCGGTTGGCCTATCAAGTTAAACGTTGCGCAGCCGATGAATCTATAGTATCGGACATTATATTCTGTTGCTTTGTTCACATCCACACACACATAGTCTAAGCTAAATGATCAATTAGATCTTAACAAAGTGCGAACGTTGTCGTACTCCTCGCCCTACCAAGTCCGACGCTGGATTAGAGAATCTGGCCCACAGCCGCAGCCCACCTGAAATTTAGAAACACGTGGCTGGACTCCGCTCCAGAGTTCGAGTTCCTAGATGGAAAGGAAAGTGTGGGAAGTAAACACTCGTTCGCAATAGAATCGTTCGACGAAATAGCACCTAGTTAAGGACGTGGGAATTATTGGGATGTGTTAAAATTAACTAGGCTTCACTATGTCATGCGTGACGCCAAGTGAAATAAATCACAATTACGCGCTTATTGATCTAATTTACCTCTCTCAGCCGTAGAAAACACCACTGAATTTAAATTTAGTTCTATAATTTACTACACTCCCGAAGTCACAGTATCTGAAATTCTCACTTCCAGAACTGAACTTTAGTATTTAACTCAATCTCGTCTATGTTATTCGCGCGTTCAAAGTTGATAGAAAAATCGCGACGTAAACCCGTGCGGTATCTCGGAGGTTTACCTCTTTCGTTCGAAGCCGATAGACGAGTCCCCGTTCGTTCTTCCCCGATTTTACAAGAAACCTTGCATAGGCGTATCCAAATTCCGGCCACACCTCCCGAAAAACTGTAAAACTACTCCCCAAAATCCATTCCAAAACTTAATCGTGTCCCCTGATCGTCGAGATAAGTTTGTTTACATCCTTTAAAGCAATAATTCAGACCCACTTTACAATCATCAAGAGTTTTCGTCTGAGTGTGTATTCCATAAGAAATAACAACAATTTTTTGTCGATTTGGTCGCGTTTAAGGCTGCGTACACACAGCGGACCCTAAACCTACAATCCATGGTATTATAATAATTACTAGCCCACCCCTTGACCTATCATTTTATCACTCGGGCAGGACCGCTTGAGGTCGCCGCGCTCGAGGTACCACGTAGTAGTTTTTCCCGAGCTGAGGTCATTTGTAACGTTAGTTCGCGTTCCCATATCGGTCCCAAATGCTGTCTACATTACTGCCTGGACTGCTTCATCGTCATAAAGTACCTCCAGTCTAAGGAGATGCCTTTTACGATCCTAGTTCCCATGCGGAATCAGGCGGAGACTCCAAATGTGAAATATTAATCGCGTGCGTGACCACTCATCCAACAGCGTATCGGCGCCTAGCGACCTTGAACCCTCAATTAATTTCCTAGTTCCATACAAACTAATTCAATTAATCCTAACAATACTGTTGCCGCGTCTTTATGCCCATAAATCGTGATATTTATTTGACAGCTGAATATTTCCAACTCTACGGTTCCGAAGTGTCGCCAAGTTAATGGTTTCTCGTCTAGAGGTAAGCGAAACTACAAAAATTAGTTATGGCCCACTTGTATTAATATTTCTAAAAGTGGAACGTAAACCCACGAAATCTCCTGTAAAGTGTGTGACCCTTGCCCCTGACCACGCGCATACGCAAGTCTATCGACTTTAAGCTTTAAGATCGAACAACTTGAGTAGGTTTAAGTCTGTCAGCCGATTTTGTCGTTTACCACACTTATGTGATTAAAACCGTAACGCTATACAGATGAAAGGACAATATGCTTCCCTGCCGTCGTGAGGGAGAAACCACATCCTTATGTGAGTATGAAACGCAAATACGCTTCGCCCATGGATTCGATTGAAGCAGCAATATCTCAGTGAGCTCCGCCTCACGGTTCTAAACTTGGTACTAACGTGCGTACCGAGATTCGTACTTGAATGCATTTGACATGAGTTTGTTACAATATCTACATAAGAGCTTCTTCTTCACAAATTCGGTGTATATAAATGTAGATATACTCGATTGTATTTGGTATACACATGCAGAAATAATATGCAATTACATAAGAACGTCGCCTTAATGAGCGCGGGGTGTATATAAGTACAGTTGTACTCGATTGTACTTGACATAAACTTATTGCAATACACATGCAATTACATAAGATTATATTCTCTGTAGTACACCCAATATACGTACAAGGTACGGATATTGGGTTTATTACAGGCGCCCTTTGAAATCTTCGCTGAGATTGCGCTTACACGCGGTAGATAAGAGAAGATTACACAAAACTCAGTAAGTAGAACTCAATAAGCAAGCCTCTATAGCCTAAATAAATTTTCTTATATGCTAGCATCTCAATTTTCATTACTACAATTTTCTTTTTAACCTCCCCCCCCCCCTAACTCTGGGAATGGCCGCCCTTCTCCCCAACAACCATGGTTATTTAACTAATCGTAAGACATTGGGCCACCGTGCCTCCGTTTTTTTTTTAAATCTCTTAGAAATTTGTATCACCCCTCCTATTATAATAGTTTTCCTGTCTTATGATTCTTACTCCTCCAATTCCGTTTTAATAGCAATTCCCTTGCTCCTATTCTCAAAATAAAATAAAGTTGTAATTAATTTTATACCAACTAATGACATTACGGATAACCAATCTCTAACTATTCATTCATACAACTATACAAGCACAACAAGAGAATTTACTACATGTGTTGTCCATGTATATAGAAATAAAAGAACTTAAGGTAGGTTTATAATTTTTCATATTTGTTGAGAAAAAATATTGGGTTACTGCGATGTGGTTAGAGTTGATTAAGTTCTTTTTGTTATATAAGAGTCTCCGTCAATTCTTTTCACACAAAACTAATAATTTTGTGTAGACTTTTATTACTCTAGTTTTATATAATAAATTAACCTATGCTTAAATGACTTGTATCCATGGCACATTTTATTTTGTCTGTTGTTTATCGATCGTATTTGTCTGTGGAATAATTTTTTTTTTTTTTTTAACATTTGACAGTTGTTTGATATCATACCGTTAATTTTGAATGTTCAAAGGAAAAAAGTGATTTTAACGCTAAGCCGATGAAGAAGAAGAAGCTATTTTGTATCTAATCTATTGATAATCGCACGTGTCGCGTCGTTCTCCATTCATATAATAAAATATTGCTATCTGGACCTCTCGGGTGAGTTGAATTAAAATAGTAGTTATTTAAATGTTTGTAAATGTATTGAAGTAGGTATATGGTTTCCATATTTCAGACAAGTGATTCTGTGTATCCACCACACCTGTGGCTACAGACAGAGATCCCTGCAATGAAGATTGTGATCAGCAAAGAAATTACACTATTTAACTTCATTGGCGGTCAGCACATACAAAGCACTTTCCATATGGTAGGTATGTAGGTAGGTAGGGACCTACTAACCAATTGTTTTAATGTGAGTCCATTCAACCTGTCTTTAATGAGTAACAAAGAATAACACATGTTTTGTTCTTTTAGGTACACATGTTTCTGGCGTCATATCCCCAACAAAAGACTAAAGCACCTATAAATTGGTTCTACTCAGTATGTACCTATCTATGTGTCTCAAGAAAGTTTTTCATGTAAGCAACGCATGTCTTTAATCATCCTCAGAATCTAAGAATTGGGTTACGTCTGGCCATTGTTGTCCACATAGAAATGATGCAATAGATGCTATTAAATGCTGCGATAACTATTGAACCCTGAGGTGTATGTAACAGGATTTCATGGACTATGAACTGTTTTCTCCTGAATATAATTCGTGTTGGTACATTATAAATTTCTCTCAATATGGTCGTGAATGTGTGATAGAGTCACAATTATTCCATACACAAGGTGACTGGTAGTTAGTAATTCCCATATTTTAGCGACAAGAAAATATGAATATACAATTTTCATGTATGAGTCCTGGTTTCAATATAAGTATAGTTCCAATCAAACGTTGTGGCGGACCAGAATACAACGCTTTATGTGTGCTTGCACAGGTTGAGTCATATGTCCCTCGCTCCACTGCGTACCGTTCCACCTAAACTGGTTACTGCGATGAGACCTGTGCCTATGTTCTCATCCCCCACAAGGTTTGACCGGAACCGTAACTATTATACCTAATGTTGTCTTGTGGTAGTATAAATGTTAGTTTGTTATTTATTAAAGAGATGTCTTCTAACATGTGTTCTTTATATGAAGAAATGAAAGCATTATTCAACCAAAATTTTTCAAGAAATAAATGATTAAATGATATTATAGCCTATTTCACAGCATAAACACAATAGGGTTTTATAGCTAACCTAATACGTAGGGCATGATTACATAATATAATTAATTATCTTTTTACTGAACTAATTAGTAAGTTTGACCCCGAAGTTATTCAAATTAATGTGTTTATCTCAAGGAGAGAAAATTTTTAATTTAAATATTTAAAAAAAATGATTTCGAATGTTATCTGGTTTGTCCTATGTTATTTATGTATGTCTATGTGTTATGTTATTTTTATTCCTTTTTGATGTATTTGATTAGTGTTGGTTAGTATCATTTCGTCATATCATTTAGATAGTTATTCGAGTAATTAAGTAAGTCTAAATTTCAGTTTATGTTACATAGTGTAATGTTATGTGTGTACATAACTGTACTACATGCCTTGATGATACTAAATTATTTGTGTGGGTCTATGGGTAATAAGTAATGTCTAATTTTATGTGTCTATGTATATATATGTATGTATGTGTGCCTGCACCTAGTAATCTGCTATTTAATTATGAGTACAGCCTAAATTTAGCTAGGTTTACAATCAAAAAATATGGATGACTCCTAAATTTTAGTTGTGGGTTTGATCAAATTACTTGATTTATGAACAGTGTATGTGATCACTATTAATATATTACAATAAGTACTATAACAACAATAAGAATCATAATAATATTATATTAACAGTTTAACGTGCTTTCCGAGGCACAGAATCAATGATCGTTCTGTATATTAAAAAAAAATCATTGCTATAGGATTGGGATTCGAACTAATGCACAATAATTATTACATTCATTGCAATCATTTTTTTTGTAATACAAGTTTTACGAAACCTGGACAGAAATTTTAATCTATAAATTTATTAAAAAAAAAAAAGTGTGTAATAGAATAATTGTAATAGGCTAAATAATGTAGCAAAAAAAAATAAATTATCTTATCTTATTTTAAATTACTTAATTATTGAAAAACACTAGGTATAATTTCGTATGAATAACTTTTCCAAAGTTTCCAAATATGTCTATATTTATTGGTTTAATTTCCAATTCTGGCAATGAATCTAAAATAAAGTTTTTATTTTAGTGTGACGGGGTTACGCATACTAGATTTTCTTAAAAAAATATACCTATGTAATAAAATGCTTAGTTATGTTTATTTTATTTTATTAACAACATAATTTAAATTTTTCAGATTATTGAGTCTTGTGTATGGAGTATGGTGGAGCTGTATAAACGCCTGAGTTCTTATTATGTTATTTTTAATTTGTAAGTTATAATAATTTTTTTTTTTTTTTAAATTATAATTTTTTTTTATTTATTTTAGTTATGAGTTGCCTTATTCTATTCAAAGTATTTAAAAAATTATTATTTCAATTTTAAAGTTAATATTTGTATTCCAGCAAAATAATTATTATGTACTATGTCTATTATTTTTAAATAAATTGTTTTAATAAGCAAGTAGTAATTTATAATGTACAAAATTATTATTATTATTTAATTTAGTAAGTAATTCATTTGTATTCTTTTTAAATAAATTGTTTCTAATATATAAATAAATGTTAATGTTAAATGTGTATATAAAAAAACTAAATTATTATTAGGTACTTGCAATGATTTGATAAGCTTGGTTAAACGCATTCAATTATATTTAGCTAGGTAATTCTTAAGTATTCTTAATGTTTGTCATATGAAAATAAATCTTTTACAAAATATTTTTATTTTATTTAATAGCGCCATCTATGGATGTGGAGCGCTCTCCCGTTGTTGTCAAAAGGTCTATGTTTTGTTGTAATTCACCACCTATCCGATGGGTGGCGCTTGTCAAGTTTTATTTGTGTGTATCGGTTTCTCCTAGATGGCGCTGGTTTGAGTCAAATTTTTTTTTTTTTGGTAAATGTTTTATTAATTTTCCGATAGTGGCGCCACGCCGCTGCAATGCCCCTATGGTGTCAAATTGTTGAATTTATAGAGATTTGACTGTGTTTTAATATATTTTTGTTTTCTGCTAGGTGGCGCTGATATAGGAATGTTTTTTGTTTATGTGTAGGGGCTGTAGGTGGCGCCCTCTGTTGTGTTGTCAAGGGGTTATTTTAATTAAGAATATGTACATTTTTGGTGTTATTAGAAAATACAAATTGTGATTTGCTTGGCGAATAAGACATTTAGGTATATATATATAATTGAATCGCTAAAAGCCCACAAGTAACATTTTCTTCGGAAATTGATTTATTGAATTTTTGAATAATATGTAGGTGTGTGTTTTAAAATTACATAACTGGAAAATCATTTAATTATAGGAAACTTTTCGTGCTTAGTCTATTTTTATTTCTATAAAAAATTTTTTTTTTTTTTTTTTCAAGTACGCTGTCTATCTATATATGAAATTACATACAGTTTTCGTTCGTTCTTTAATTTGCCTAATTTCCCCTCTGTTAGGTAAGGGTTTTAATTTGTATCCTACAACATTTTTATATTTAATATGACTAATTTCGTACATATATTCAAAAATTATAACGTCATTAATTTTATAATACATGTTCGATTTTACAACGTCCATATCGCCTTTTGTGATATGCGCCCTGATATCAACTATAATTTATTTATTTATTCATTGTTACAAGGTACTTACAGATATAAATATTTTGTAACCTTGAAATTTGACAAAATTACATTTTGCAAAGCCAATGATAAGTTTACTTAAACTCATTTCTACAAATTTGGTTTTCTATCTATTTCTAATTCTAATTCATCTATCCAATCTATCCCTATCTATCTATATATAAAAAAAAATCTATAATACTATTGTTAATTTTTCTGGTTTTAGTAATTTACACAAATGTTAGTCAAGTAATATAGTTCTTTCGTCGTTTTTAACTAATTTTGGCCATTTGCATAATAGTAGTAATTTCTTATAGTAGAAGGGGATAGGTTTATGGTCAGTGGCCCTACCTTAAAGAAAAAAATCAATAATGTGTCTATTTATGTACCTGAGGTATCTTGGCATTTATCTATGGCGTACATTTCCCCAACACGCGGCCAAAATTGTCACAAAAATAATCGTTCCCTATTTAGCTCTAAAATGGGCAAAATTGTACCTGGGTTCTGTGTGTATCGGACCCTTTTTTTTATAGTCTCACAAGGATACAGTAGACAAAAAATCTCTTTGGGTCAATGATCTTTTGTAATATAGTTTAACTAACATGTTTTGTTATTTTGATATTTTGTCATAGTGAGTTTCCTTGTTTTATAATATACATGTAATTATTATTCTCTGTATATGTATGTTTGTAATGATGTATTTTATCTATGAATATATCTATATCTGGAAATATGTATAATTTTATTTTTTTACTGTTTCTCAGTATTACTCTAATATATATGTAGGTAATTACTGTAATTTACCGTTTTATACATAGAAATAAGTTTTATGTGTATTTTTTTTATAGCTGAATTTATGTCTATTGCAAATTGTTTTATCAGTTCTTTATATTATGTATTATATACAGCTTATATATGAATTATTTACTCAATAAATATTTTATTATCATTTCTTAGTTATATTTAACAAAAAAAAATTAATATTATGTATCATAGGTATATATAACTTATATATTAATTATTTAGTAAATATATATTTCATTATCATTACGTGTAACAAAAATTTTGAATTCTATTTTTCAATATTATTACTTTAGTAACTTCAAGATTTGTCATTCCTACTACATTGTACTTGGCCTACCTACGCGAACCATATGGAAAAAACATGCCATTAACTGATACCCCTAGCAAAAAATATTTTTTCATTCTTGTTGAAATTCTTGTGTGATAAGAAGAGGTTGATGACCTCTCTGCATTGAGCAATGCACACTTTTAAATTACAAAATTTTCGTTTTGGAATTAATATTTAAAATTTATCGTACCTAGTACCCCAGTCTTAACTTTATGTACTGAAACTAAGAGTTTCAGTTTTAATGACATAAAGGCCGCAGTCACGGGCACCAGATGTAACGATTCTTGCTTATTCTTAAGAGAATCTTTGGCCATTTGAAATAAATTGTGATCGTCTAGTATTAAGTTAATAGGACCCATGACGTTCTGTTTATAGATCAGTTATATTACTAACAAATACAATATATAGGCAGGTTTTAATGGTGAATAAGGTACCTAGATTTTACGGATAAAAGTTATAGGCAACTACATCATTCAGTGGTGTTATCTTCGTCACAGTTAAAAATTACGTGTACAGTGCTTAAGCTACCTACTCACCCACTCGGCGTGCTTGCTGCCTCCAAGTGCGAGGGACAGCGTTCTTTCTCCAAGCAGGGCGTAACGGTTGGAGCGGTAGGGCGGCGCGTGCGCTCGGTGCGGTACCGCACGCTCTCACGCCGGCGTACATAGGGCGGGCGGTGCTCTCGCATTGATAAGCGCTTGTTCGTTCGTTCGCGCACTCGTCGTTAATTAAATTACGCTTAACTTACTTATATAATTATCATGCGTACACATTATTATTTAACAAGCACACGTTTAACAAGGAAAAGGAAGGTTGTTTGTATCGTTGGTGGTAGCTCGCTGTCGTCCTGTCGTTCTTGAGCTGTGGAATAGGTCGTGATGTATCCTAGGCTCATGCCTAGGAGAAGATAAAAAGGGGCCCTAACGAAAAGGAATAACGAAAGCCTCCCAACACTCCATATAGCTTTCCCAAGGCAAGTGTCCTAGGACCTCACCCCCCGCGAAACCACACTCGAACACCAGCTACCTACTCTACACCTCCTAACCTCATTCATACCGATCTTCACTAGACTCGGTACATTCATACCTCTGCGCCCTTAGACTCTACGCGCGTACCTGTCGTTTACGCGGCCTACCTTACGCTAGCACGTTATCGCGCCCGGTACTTACATCTAATCGCGAATACGCGGGTACTAGTACCATTCGATAGTTAATGAAGATACACGGTGCGCAGGCACCGGGAAATTTTAAGTAATGAAGACATATATTTAATTATACAATGTGTGTATTTAGGTAGGTGTTGCGCGGGACGTGTGTACCCGTTGCGCATGTGTCAGCTAGTGCGTGGATGTTTGACCATAAGTCCATACCGCCTTCTCACACAGAAGCTGCCGGACAATACCCTGCCCGATAGTTCCGTGATCAAAGGTGACCTAAGAACACCAGGACTCGCTTTTTGGCCTGAACGCCCAGAGGTCAGAAAACCCTCAAAGAAACCGCCAACGATTTAATTGGTGGCACCCTTGGGGTGCACGGGGAGTCACTTCTATCCTTTAGAACGTGCCCCGCCTGACCCTTGACCAGCTCGCCGTCACTTGCCTGTGCTTCGAGCCAGCCAAACGCCAGTTGAGCCTGCGGTCGGCTCGACCCGGGTGATGTGCGATCAGCGGGGTCAAGGCACACGCCCCCGGCCGACGTGGCTGCGTGCAGAGGATTTCGCCCGGGCGTTCGTTGGTTCAGGCTAGATCCTAAGCCGCTGTCTATATGCGCCAACACGTGGGGTAAGAACAGTCTCACCAGCGCCGGTAACTGCATTCCCCATGGCTAACTGGCTACGCTGCGAGTTCCTATCGAATGTATGTGTTAAGTGTAAAATTACCATATTTGTCGTTTCTTGTTGTAGCCTCGTAGTTCCGTAGCGCTCGTAGCGGTCGGAGTATCGAAGATTGGTGATGACGTATTAGGATCCTTCGTTAGCCCACCCCTAGCGTAGAAATGTCGCCCTTCGCACGTACAGTGCGTTGTACTAGAAGATATTGAATGTGCGTGCAGTTTCCCCTATCGCAGTCAAGGTAGGTTCATAGTAGCAAGTTAGGAATTAATAGGAGATCGTTCAGTCGTAATTTAAATTCGGCGAAACAAGTTGGTAATCACGCACAGTTGAGAGTACAAAGCAACTGCTCTCGCGATATGTATTTTGCGTAGTTCTTCATAGTGGTCCGGATTCGGCCCTAGCGGTGAGATATAAATCGAAAAGAGCCAACCGGCCGTCATTCAGCTTTTACTGAACATAACTGTAAATACGCACAGACGTGCCGTGGTTCAAAGTGCGATAGTAACACCTGTTCGCGTCAGAAACGCGGCGGTTGGCCTATCAAGTTAAACGTTGCGCAGCCGATGAATCTATAGTATCGGACATTATATTCTGTTGCTTTGTTCACATCCACACACACATAGTCTAAGCTAAATGATCAATTAGATCTTAACAAAGTGCGAACGTTGTCGTACTCCTCGCCCTACCAAGTCCGACGCTGGATTAGAGAATCTGGCCCACAGCCGCAGCCCACCTGAAATTTAGAAACACGTGGCTGGACTCCGCTCCAGAGTTCGAGTTCCTAGATGGAAAGGAAAGTGTGGGAAGTAAACACTCGTTCGCAATAGAATCGTTCGACGAAATAGCACCTAGTTAAGGACGTGGGAATTATTGGGATGTGTTAAAATTAACTAGGCTTCACTATGTCATGCGTGACGCCAAGTGAAATAAATCACAATTACGCGCTTATTGATCTAATTTACCTCTCTCAGCCGTAGAAAACACCACTGAATTTAAATTTAGTTCTATAATTTACTACACTCCCGAAGTCACAGTATCTGAAATTCTCACTTCCAGAACTGAACTTTAGTATTTAACTCAATCTCGTCTATGTTATTCGCGCGTTCAAAGTTGATAGAAAAATCGCGACGTAAACCCGTGCGGTATCTCGGAGGTTTACCTCTTTCGTTCGAAGCCGATAGACGAGTCCCCGTTCGTTCTTCCCCGATTTTACAAGAAACCTTGCATAGGCGTACCCAAATTCCGGCCACACCTCCCGAAAAACTGTAAAACTACTCCCCAAAATCCATTCCAAAACTTAATCGTGTCCCCTGATCGTCGAGATAAGTTTGTTTACATCCTTTAAAGCAATAATTCAGACCCACTTTACAATCATCAAGAGTTTTCGTCTGAGTGTGTATTCCATAAGAAATAACAACAATTTTTTGTCGATTTGGTCGCGTTTAAGGCTGCGTACACACAGCGGACCCTAAACCTACAATCCATGGTATTATAATAATTACTAGCCCACCCCTTGACCTATCATTTTATCACTCGGGCAGGACCGCTTGAGGTCGCCGCGCTCGAGGTACCACGTAGTAGTTTTTCCCGAGCTGAGGTCATTTGTAACGTTAGTTCGCGTTCCCATATCGGTCCCAAATGCTGTCTACATTACTGCCTGGACTGCTTCATCGTCATAAAGTACCTCCAGCCTTTTACGATCCTAGTTCCCATGCGGAATCAGGCGGAGACTCCAAATGTGAAATATTAATCGCGTGCGTGACCACTCATCCAACAGCGTATCGGCGCCTAGCGACCTTGAACCCTCAATTAATTTCCTAGTTCCATACAAACTAATTCAATTAATCCTAACAATACTGTTGCCGCGTCTTTATGCCCATAAATCGTGATATTTATTTGACAGCTGAATATTTCCAACTCTACGGTTCCGAAGTGTCGCCAAGTTAATGGTTTCTCGTCTAGAGGTAAGCGAAACTACAAAAATTAGTTATGGCCCACTTGTATTAATATTTCTAAAAGTGGAACGTAAACCCACGAAATCTCCTGTAAAGTGTGTGACCCTTGCCCCTGACCACGCGCATACGCAAGTCTATCGACTTTAAGCTTTAAGATCGAACAACTTGAGTAGGTTTAAGTCTGTCAGCCGATTTTGTCGTTTACCACACTTATGTGATTAAAACCGTAACGCTATACAGATGAAAGGACAATATGCTTCCCTGCCGTCGTGAGGGAGAAACCACATCCTTATGTGAGTATGAAACGCAAATACGCTTCGCCCATGGATTCGATTGAAGCAGCAATATCTCAGTGAGCTCCGCCTCACGGTTCTAAACTTGGTACTAACGTGCGTACCGAGATTCGTACTTGAATGCATTTGACATGAGTTTGTTACAATATCTACATAAGAGCTTCTTCTTCACAAATTCGGTGTATATAAATGTAGATATACTCGATTGTATTTGGTATACACATGCAGAAATAATATGCAATTACATAAGAACGTCGCCTTAATGAGCGCGGGGTGTATATAAGTACAGTTGTACTCGATTGTACTTGACATAAACTTATTGCAATACACATGCAATTACATAAGATTATATTCTCTGTAGTACACCCAATATACGTACAAGGTACGGATATTGGGTTTATTACACTAAGTGTATTCAAACTTTATCTTCAAAAGCGCTAAAGAATAATTTAATAACAATTTTTAGATAACAAACGTACGACTTTAGCTAGTCGCGTGTAGGTCTTGAGTCACTATAATTAATTAATTTTTATTTATTTATATTTAATTTTAATTTTGTGTATGTATCATACTTTTTAATATATAAAAAGCAAAATTTTCATTGTTTATGTTTTGATTGCTTTTATTTAGTACTTATTTAGTTTACGGATTATTGTTACCTGAAATAAATTATTACTATTATTATTATTATAACAAAACCATCAGTTTTTATTATCGACACTTTCCAATCGCTAAGTTTTTTTTTGGAACTAGGGTAAAAACAAACTACGACCAAAATCCTTTCTAATACTACGGTGACGTAGTTCTGGGTAAGGTAATACAAAGTTTTCTGATACTTAAGAAGTTTTGAAATAGCTTTTCGGATGTTTCAAGATGGTTTCAAGATTAGTCGTAATATAGACAAAAGCCGGGAAAGAAATTATTGCCGAGATAATCGATTTATTGCTTAAGTAACTTTTTATAACGTACAATATCGCAGTACGAGAGCCCGAAAGTCTATTATCTGAGTGTCGTAGTGTAATTTTATTCTAATTCGGGACTCCGTGTGAAACGTCTGGATTACATTTTAACTGTCGATAAAATTTCATTGGCAATTCCGAGACACAGACTTCAGCGTAAGGAATATCAAACATTCGTTTCGAACGAACTAATCCACTTTACAAATTGTTTATTAAAAACCATTAATATTAGGTCCTAACCTATGAAGTTGCCGTTCTTCAGTACTGGCCACGTCAAACAAAAAAAAATTTTGATTGGCTGTGAATTCTAAATTAAAATTAATTTTGTTTTAAAAACATGACATTCTTTTTACAAAGTCAGTCTTTTGTTTATTGATAAGCGTTGTATTTACATTTGAACATTATTCGTCATAATGGACATTTTACAAATTCGTGTAATTATGAAATATGAGTTCCGACGTGGCACTAATGCGACACAAACGGCACGTAACATCAACAATGTTTACAGAGAGAACTTAACAAACGAACGCACACACCGTTATTGGTTTGCCCGCGTCTGTTCTGGAAATCATGACTTAAATAATGAACCTAGTGGTCGTCCGGACACTTTGGTCAACAATGATGAATTGAAGGCGATTGTGGAAGCTGATGATACTCAAACTACGCTTAACCAGCAGCAGCTTTTGATGTTAGCATCAAAACAATATTGGACCATTTGCGTCAAATTGGCAAAGTAAAAAATCTTGATAGATACGTACCCCACAAACTTAACGATCGCCAGCGTAACGTACGCATCGAGACCTGCCTCGCGTTGTTCAACAGGCACAGAAATGAAGGAATTTTGAACCGGATTGTTACCTGTGATGAAAAATGGATTCCATTCGACAATCGAAAGTGCTCAGCAAGTTGATCAGACTCTGGTTCAGCACGAAAGTAATGTGTTAAAAGAAAAATAACCCCTAAAAAGGTGATGGTCAGCGTTGGGTGGTCTAGTGCCGGTGTGACTCATCACAGCTTTTTATAAAATGGCATGAGCATTACTGCAGATGTGTACTGTGAAGAACTGAAGACAATGATGGAGAAGCTCGCACGTCTGCAACCAGCTTTGGTCAATCAGTCGTCCCCGCTGCTCCTACACGTAGCTAGAGTTGGGGTTGGAAGTTCTCCCTCATAAGCTATACTCACCAGACCTTGCATCTACCGACTATTACTTGTTTCAAAATTTGGACAACTTTTTGACGGGAAAAAAATTCGATTCCCGAGAGACAGTACAAAATGCATTTGAAGAGTTTGTTGCCTCCGGTCCAGTTGATTTTTACAAGAAGGGCATCAATAAACTACCACTGCGTTGGCAAAGGTGCATTGATTGCACGGGTGATTACTTTGAATAACAGAAGTAAAGATATTACTTTAACTTATTTCATACAAAACGGCAACTTCATAGTTTAAGACCTAATATATACTCGTAATGAAGAGCTATTCAAAGCAAAACGTATGTTAAAGTAAATAAAAAATAGCTAGAACATCACATCGTGATCTAAACAAAATATCTCATGCCGCTGCAGCTAGAGGGTGGCGCTGTACATTGTTACTCACTTCTTACTATTATTATTATTATATCCTGATTAACTTCCTGTTGTTGTAATTATCAAGCTTTACGTACAATTTTAGTAATTATATACCTTTATTATGTTGCTATTCTTTTAAATCTTTTGGGCTTTTATGGATTAATAAACTTTGAGCAAATATAATTTAGATATTGTTGTCAGCTTCAGCTAGATGCAGGTTTTCTGTGTCTTTTTCGGGAAGTTCGTGTAGGTACTTCGTCGTCAGCCTTTTTCATTTCTGTTTTGTTTTGTGCCAGTGTGGCCCGCTCTACTGGTCTCGGTTGTAGTAGCCCGAACTTCTGTAATATTCTGAAGTCGTAATTAATATAGCTTCGCGCCCCCCTCCCCAAATTTTTTTCCACGTATGCATTTCGATTTTGCTTCTTTTGTTTCGTGGGGGGTACTGCTGCTAGCGTCTAGATAGCGTTGTGGGTTCAGAGTTTAAAACAAATAACGGAACCCTATATGTTAGTCATGTCCGTCCCATCGGTTCGTTGCTCCGTCAGATTTTTAAGAATAATCCAATACAATTAAAAAAATAATTGAATATTATACTATTTTAATGGAAACTTTTTTCTTTAATAAATATATATATATATATAACAAATAACGGAACCCTATATGTTAGTCATGTCCGTCCCATCGGTTCGTTGCTCCGTCAGATTTTTAAGAATAATCCAATACAATTAAAAAAATAATTGAATATTATACTATTTTAATGGAAACTTTTTTCTTTAATAAATATATATATATATATATTTATTAAAGAAAAAAGTTTAAAGAATAATCCAATACAATTAAAAAAATAATTGAATATTATACTATTTTAATGGAAACTTTTTTCTTTAATAAATATATATATATATATATATATATATTTATTAAAGAAAAAAGTTAATAAATATATATATATATATATATATATATTTATTAAAGAAAAAAGTTTCCATTAAAATAGTATAATATTCAATTATTTTTTTAATTGTATTGGATTATTCTTTAAACTTTTTTCTTTAATAAATATATATATATATATTTATTAAAGAAAAAAGTTTCCATTAAAATAGTATAATATTCAATTATTTTTTTAATTGTATTGGATTATTCTTAAAAATCTGACGGAGCAACGAACCGATGGGACGGACATGACTAACATATAGGGTTCCGTTATTTGTTTTAAACTCTGAACCCACAACGCTATCTAGACGCTAGCAGCAGTACCCCCCACGAAACAAAAGAAGCAAAATCGAAATGCATACGTGGAAAAAAATTTGGGGAGGGGGGCGCGAAGCTATATTAATTACGACTTCAGAATATTACAGAAGTTCGGGCTACTACAACCGAGACCAGTAGAGCGGGCCACACTGGCACAAAACAAAACAGAAATGAAAAAGGCTGACGACGAAGTACCTACACGAACTTCCCGAAAAAGACACAGAAAACCTGCATCTAGCTGAAGCTGACAACAATATCTAAATTATATTTGCTCAACATATGTGCATATGTGCAACAATATATATATATATATATATATATATATATATATATATATATATATATATATATATGGTTATACCAAATTAATAAGGCTTAATAAAGAGTAAATTACATTTAAGTTTTTATTGTATTTATATACCGGGTGTTTCAGCTGAGCGTAGTCCAAACTTATAGAGCATGTAGAGCTTACCGAAACATACAAAAAGTTTCAAGTGGGAAGATGGCGCAACTTAACGGTTACCGAGAAAAACATCTTTAAAATTGAACTACGTTCAGCCGACACTCTATATATAATATACCGCGTGTTCGGCTGAACATAATCCAAACTAATAGAGCATGTAGAGCTTACCGAAACATACAAAAAGTTTCAAGTGGGAAGATAGCGCAACTTAACGGTTATCGAGAAAAACATCTTGAAAAGTGAACTACGTTCGGCCGCCACTCTATATATAATATACCGCGTGTTCGGCTGAACATAATCCAAACTAATAGAGCATGTAGAGCTTAACAAACTAAATAAAAAGTTTCAAGTGAGCAGCTGACGCAAACTATGGGTTACCGAGACACGTTAAAAGTTTTTTTCTCATTTTTATAAATTTTTTTGCAACTTTTTGTTTAGTTCGATAAGTTCTACACGCTCTATAAGTTTGGACGACGGCGATGTTCAACTATAATAATAATAATAATAATAATAATAATAATAACACACACAATCACAACAACGTCTAGGTCCCAAACTAAGCATCTTGCTTGTATTTTACCAAGCGAAGACATCACATACATATAACAACCAAGACCCGGTGCCAGTATTAATATTCATCATATAAATACTGACCCGACCTGGGATTCGAACCCGGGACTTCCAGCTTCGCAGGCAGGGTCGCTGCCCACTAGGCTAAACGGTCGTCGAGCACCAGGTATATCATCATCATCATCAGCCCATTTTTTACCCCACTGCAGGGGCTTAGGCCTCCCCCAGGTTGAGGAGGGGGGCTTGGAGCTTAAGTCCACCACGCTGCTCCACTGCGGGTTGGGAACTGTAACGACCGCCATCTGCATACCAGGTATATGATATTTTCAAATATATGGCATTTTTCGTATATATCCGACTAGCGACCGCCCGCAGCTTCGCTTGCGTAGACTACTTCTTCATCTTCACTTCATTAGTCCATTTTTATCCCACTGCAGGGGCTTAGGCCTCCCCCAAGGTGAGGAGGGGGCTTGAAGCTTAAATCCACCACGCTGCTCCACTGCGGGTTGGGGAATGTAACGACCGCCATTTATTGACAGCGTCAGGGACCGACTGCTTAACGTGCTCTCCGAGGCATGGAGTCAGTGATAGTTGTGTACTTAAGTCAGAAAAACTCATTGGTACACGCCCGGATTCGAACCATGGCCCTATGGGGCCTTATAAATTGAGACAGGTTCGTTGCGCTTTGGGCTATGACCACACGTACGCGTAGACTACACATTCCTGTTTTAGGTAGTATTAACATTCAAAATGGTTTATACGTAGGTACTTTTTGCTGAAACTAATATTGGGTACACCCATTCAAAATTTCAATCTTCATTCTCCCCACTCCCTTAAGAAAACCGATATTCCCATACTTTTCACCTCCCGTTTCCCACCCTTAATTTGTGGAAATCCAAAAACCCTGAAACACGTCATTATTTATTTATGTTAAAATTTTTGTTTCTAACTTTAGAGAACAAAGACTCTCATACAAAGCCCCTCCATCTCTCCCTCCTTAAATTTGAAATTTCCAAATATTCCTTTCTTATAAAATTAATACTCACGTTATAAAATATACTACTGTTCCAAATTTCGGCTTCCTAGACTTAGTAGTTTCGGCTTTATCTACGCTGATAGATCAGAGAGGACAAACGACAGACAGCCACAAAAAGTAACTGATGTTACTCTTGACAACCTTCTATCACGTCTGCACGTTTCATTAAAATCTGTTCAGCTGTTTTGGAGATTAGCTCGAATAGACACATAGACGTACAGACAGACAGACGGACAAAAAGTAGCGTATGTCACTTTTGATTACCTCCTTTTTATACCCGTGAAATTTTATTAAAATCGGTTTAGCCGTTTTAGAGATTAGCTCGAATAGACAGATGGACGTACATACAGACATACAAAAAGTAGTGTATATCATTTCTGACCACTTCTTTTCCATATCTGTGAAGTTTCATTAAAATCAGTTAAGCCGTTTTGGAGATTTGCTCGAATAGACAGACAGACAGATAGTATTATTTTATACATATATCTTATAGCCTTCCTCAATAAATAGACTATCCAAAACAAAAAGAATTTTTCAATTCGAACTAGTAGTTCCTGAGATATGCGCGTTCAAACAAACAAACAAACAAACTCTTCAGCTTTATAATATTAGTATAGATATACTCTGATATCCAACTGTTAACCGTATTCGCTTAATCTCAGAGTCCTAATTTTCAGCTTCCAGCGCATCCAACAAGGCCAGAGCAGTTCTCTTGTGGATAGATTTAACTTAAACTTATCATTTCCAGGTTTAAACTTTCAAAGGTTAATAATTCTTTCATGCGAATTGTATCCGTTTTTACGAAAAAAAAATCCACATGAATTCTACTCAATTTATAAAGCGAGTTAAAAGCTTACTATTGTATTAGTGAATATTTAAATAAGTGCGCGTGGATATCATTGTAATAGTTCTAAATATTTAAAATAAAAAAGAATAAAGAAAAACATATTTATTTAAATAAAATAAACAGGGAAAGTTTTCTTGCCGGTTCTTTTCCTTCTAGTTTTTCCGAACCGATACCTAATTAGCATTCAATAATGGTGTCTAAACATCTTATATTTAATAAAAAAATTTTATTTGATTTTCTTTAAAGATACTGGTTGGCTTCAAATACGTTTTGGCAGCGGCGCAGCTTCTTCAAAGCTGCTGGCTCTTATGACATAATCTTGAGTACATCGGACACTATTCGAGGTACTTAGCAATCACAGCCATGTTCTACTTCTTATTAGGGTTCCGTAGTGAAATGGTAAAAAACAGACCTATTATGATTTCGTGTTCTGCCTATCTATCTATATATTCGACTGTCACAGCTATTTTACCCGGAGACTATGTCACAGCTATGTTACTCGAAAACTATTGGTAGTACATAGATGAAATTTAGATAGTAGGTGTTATATATCAACAATAGCGCTATCAGTGGTCTAGCGAAATCAGCTCGCCATAATATCTAAGTCAGAAATGAAAAAGAAATTCTAGCGCACATTAATTACATGTACTTATAGATAGGACTTTAAAACTGATATTAAGGTATTAAAATGGCTTTTTTTAGTCAATAGTTAATGATATATGCGCTTTTAAAGTTCTAAAAAAAGTCCCCTTTTAAATTTTCAAATATCAAGTGGAAATTTCTGGAAAAATTGTGTCCTGATAGCCCAAAGCGAAACGAACCTGTCTCAGACATGGTTCGAATCCGCGCGTGTACCAATGAATTTTTTCTAACTTAAGTACATTAACTATCACTGACTCCGTGCCTCGGAGAGCACGTTAAACAGTCGGGCCCGGGCGCTCTCAATAGATTGCGGTCGTTACAATCCCCAAGCCGCAGTGGAGCAGCGTGGTGGATTTAGGCTCCAAGCCCCACTCACCGAGGGGGAGGACTAAGCCCCTGCAGTGGGGTGAAAATGGGCTGATGAAGTGAAGATGAAGTGAAGATCCGTCCCGGTTTCGCACTAGTAGCAGAGCATATATGCCTACATTTTTTTCTGTCGTAGTGTCGTATCAGTTTGTTGCGTCGAGCATGTGGATTAGATTTAAATGTCACATATGTTCATCCTACTTGGAATATTTTTAATTTATTTTATATCCATTCCATGCAAATATTTGAAAATGAGTTAGTAAAAGTTGAAGTAAGCTTATACCCTTAAAAGAGACATATACCTGCGTGAACTTTTTTATACACCTATAAAAGAGGAACAATTCCTCCATACATTAGCGATTAGGCAGCGATTTCCTTGAAAGCTCTCAGTCGGTTTGATTTTTTCCGATATCTTCGACAATCATCATCAAATTTCAATCGATTTACATAAAACATTAATAAATTATACATACAAACCTTTCTCTCGAATCACTCCGTTCCTTGGTGAAAACCATATGAAAATCCACTGGGTAGTTTTTATGTTGTCGCGTTCAGACAGACAGATAGACAAACGCAGCAGGAGACGTTGTTTTAAAATATGTATAGTGATAATAAAATATTCTCTTTTCGGTTGTTTTTTGATCTGAAATTTTGCTTAAAACTGAAACTAACAAGCAACATCTAACTTATGATAATCATATTAACACAAATTCAGTGCACTTCGCGTTACTTGACTTACAAGTAAAAATTCAAATTAAGGTGTTTTTTTATTTTTAGAAGCTCTTTTTGTTCTACAAGTGATACTGTGTATTCATATATGACATCCACAATATATGCTTTATTGTGGCATAATTCAAAATTTATTTAAAAGTTTAGTAAAAATAATAAACTTTTACTTATTTGTCCATTATAATTTGAACAACGTAGGGACATTGAAAATTTTAACATAATTACAATCAAAAAGAACCGTATCATATAACCTACATCATCTGAACGCAGTGAGTTCTTCCTACAAAAAATCAATATTCAATTAAACATCGCAGCAACAACTTCTTGAATAGTGTCGTTCTTTTAAGTGGCTATCAAATTAGAGTGCGGGACGAGGCGCGCCATCGCCAAACTTTCCTAATAAAGTAAAAGGCGAGAACGTAATCACTCATTCCAAAGACCTCCTACGGGTAATTCATATTCAGTGGCCTCACCGAAC
Source organism: Luffia ferchaultella (assembly GCA_949709985.1). Classification (NCBI taxonomy): domain Eukaryota; kingdom Metazoa; phylum Arthropoda; class Insecta; order Lepidoptera; family Psychidae; genus Luffia; species Luffia ferchaultella. The sequence continues at coordinate 4,440,926 of OX453240.1, read as the reverse complement.
GGCACAAAGAAAATACGAATTGCGTTAATGTCCATCGACTGCCAAATAACTGAAATGGGATCTCCCTTATCATTCCACGTGACATTGGACGGATATAAGAAAATTGGCATTAAGATTACCGATATCGGAAAACATGTTATTATGATTTATTTGATTAGTTTCGATAGATGAAAAAGTGGAAGTCGATTCGGTCTTTCTTTTTGTTTTCGAATTTGTTAACTTTGAACGTCCACCGGAACCGAACCCGCACCGGAGCAGTTTGATGGATTAAGCTCCAAGCACCCTCGTACCGAGGAGAGGCCTAAGCCTCTGCGATGGGCCACAATGGGCTGTTGCATGGAATTTTCAGCGTTAAGAGGATTGTGTAGTGGCAAATTTCTATACAAACAGCGTTAACGGTTGCACCCCATTTGTCACGTTAAGAATGGAATAAAGAAAGACTCAGGGGTTTTGACATAAAAAAAAGAGAGATAAATGATAAATGAGACGAAATTTAGGTCAGTCATTTACTACTACATTTACTACAGTAATTTAACGTTAATTTAGATACAGACAGACAGTAGATACAGACACTAATTTAAATATTAATTACGACCATGATACGACCTCTTAAGACGTAGATTTAGCTTCGTCCGAGTTGAATTCCCTCCCTCTTCTCAATTTTCAAGCTCTTCATGTATTGTACATGATCTAGCTGCTAGATTTCGCTGTGAGGCGTCTTTATTACTCCTTGTCTGAAGATACCATCTCGCTCACCCGCTCCCTCAAAGTAACACAATATCCAGGTCTTTCCATAGAACTTACGTAATCGATTTAGTTTTCTTCGTCCCCAGATTCCCCAGAATATTCATGTTCTTCAGTTCCACTCTCGTCTACTCCACCCATATACAGAGGCCAGTTATTTTTAGATGCCAAGAAAAATTTCAACTCCAAATTCATTTTACTCATTAAATATATACTTATTTAAATGTTCTCTAAAAATGTTTTAAATAAATCAAAACATATAAAATTCACCAGTTTCGTCAAACGTCATCCTCAATTTTTCCTCCCGACAGCTGTCAGATCCTCTCCAATTTTCCTCCTTCCAATTTTAAAATTCCAGACAATAATAAGCTACTCCATAGAGGTCGGACAGCCCGTACATATACAATGAACAAAGATAACAAAAACAGGAACACGTACAGGAGTAGTGTTACACATTAAACCTTAACCGACTGGCGCAATAAAATGAATAAATACGCGGGATTTTTTTTATTAAGACGTACAAAATATTTAAAAAATTAAAAACGTATAAATCTAGTTTTTGTCGATCTGAATATCATAACATTTTTTTTGCGCCAGCCGGTTAAGGTTTAATGGTGTGTAACCGTTAACGCCGTTTGTATAGAAATCTGCTACTACACAATCCTCTTAAGGTAGAAAAGACGAAAGTGAAAAAGGGTCAAATAAAAATGACTTGTGAATTTAGCTGATTTTCCCAATGTAGCTACGAGAGAAGCATCTTCGTTTTCAAGTCATCTCATGATGACGTGCATAATATTGATTGTAAACCGTCTGCCTGTTCCGGTTTCTCTCGTAGAGTAATTATAATTTTTCGCATAGTCGTACCAAACTTTCTTAAATCAATGTTAAGAAGAATTGAAGTATAACAAAATATTTTATTTGAAAAACAGTTGAATTCAGTCATACACTTGTTTGATAGTTTATGTAATAAGTTTATCATATAAATATTGTTCATCAATTGCGGATGAGCTTAAAAAAAAATGACGTGTGTATCGGGTAATCCGATAGGAATTCAGCTGGACCGAAAATTATTTACCTTTTACAAACATACCTTTTAACTACTGTTTGTATTTAATATAATATTATTCTATATATTCATATTTATTTTTCTGATTTTCTTATTAGTTTCTTTAGGGTGTAAAACAGCAACTTTAACAAATTTTTTTTTAAAATATTTTTTACTAAGCAAAGTTATATCTACAAACATTTTCTTTTCAAAGACTGAAATTATTTACATCACTAGTTTCCATTAAATGGCCAAGGGCAAATATTTTTCAGCACTCCTCGTTAAATAACTTTTAAAATCTTGGATTCATACATGACTTCACACCTGTTTCCCAAAGTGGTACGCAGAAAAACTTTAAATCTATGATACGATCCTTACATTTCTCTATAAAATTAATTGTTTTCGAATTATCTGTTTGATTAATAATGATTGTCTAGAATTGAGCAAAGTTTATAACTCTCATATTAAAGTCCAGAGCTATTTAGAGATGAAAATCGCTTTCGACTATATTCACTGAACTCAGCTTGTTTCTTATTATACACTTCTGTATCTAAACAGATTTACAACGAAAATTACGTTTTTAGTTACCTACCTATATATTTATCTTTTTATTCTTGACGGAGTTTAAGGAAACAATTTTATTATTTCGCACTTTTTAATAATAATGGCTGTCTGTCAATTTCGACAGTAATTGCAAAAGTATCGATTACAATTAGTGTGACATTTAAAAATCCCCTTTTTGAACGTCACAGGGACGTATAACGCTCGTAATTTGGAAACTAATTAACCAAACCGGCCTGCTATTTTCGTGGCAGTGATTTCCCCTAAAAAAGATTTATATTTTCCTGGCGTGTGATGTGTTCGTGCCAGAACAGGTAGCGTATTTTGTTAGGTAGGAATAATTTGATATGAATTGTATATTTTTTTATTACAGGATGAAAATTCTTAAAATGCACATAAGAGAGTACTTTGAGCTTCTTATATGGAATATTCATAAACCACACTTAACGTATTTTCGTTTAATTAAAATTTCGCTTTCGTCCAACTCACGAGTGAAATTCGTAAAATTTTATGGGTATTATAATCAACCTACACAAGGCCGTGAAACAATGAAGTAATAATTTTTTTTTGGTTGATATTGATTTTACTCTATTCCATTCCATTTCACCAGCCCATTTATGTCCCACTGCAAAGGTTTAAGCCTTCCCCAGGGTGAGGAGACTTGAAGCTTAATCCACCACGCTGTTCCAGTGCGGGTAAGTGGATTTTAACGACTGCCATCTGTTAATGACCCGGGTCCTCCAGCTTCGTAGGCAGGGCTATCAGGGCATCAGACTTGCATTTTCAAAATGAAAAAGACTTTTTGATAAATTGTCTCCTACTGGAATCACTTGATTGTTCGTTTCTACTGACGTAATACGGATATGTTTTACGAGCGCAGTATACTATACAAGTATTACCGTTTCTTTATAGTTTTATTTCATAATCTTAATCTTAATAAGTTTATTGCGTGCCACAGAATTACTATAAAATTACAGAGGCTTCTTACACCTAATATAACATCCTGCGACGCCCCATTGGGGCAAGGCAATCCTATAACAGGAGCTATTCTAACTTATCCAATTTGAAATAGAGTATTCGATTACAATTTAATATATTAGTATAATTCTCATACCTATTATAGAAAAAAAAAGATTTATTCGAGGTATTTATTTTGGATTATTCTTTTATTTTATTTTTTTTAAATGTGAAAAATAAAACTCGAAATGAAAACACAGTTTTTAATAAGTACGATTATACTCAGTCAGACTGGGACAGTTTTTCGGAAGTATCCTTAAAAACAATATGTACAGACAAATTTATCAAATTCAATCTATAGAAAACGTTCATAGAGCTTCTTGACGTACTTGCAGCGTCGTATTAGTGAAGTACCTGCAATATAAAAATCGACATTTTTTATTTTGCAATAACTTTATTTTCTATACATTTTCTATAAGCTCTGGTCAGGTTTTTTAATCATGCGGAGAGTAGCTTCACCCAAGGTAATAAAATAGCTATTTGGCGATTAAAATTATATACATTTAATTCCATGTCTATATTTATTTTACTAGTTTCTATTAGGTGAAGTTAATATATCATTGTTTTAGTTGCAGTGCAACATTTATGATTTTTTTTTTTAACAAAGCATATTTTACCCATCATGCAATTATATCGGTTTTATTGAATATTTTTTATTAAATTACATGCATACCTATTTATTCTATGCCATGCATGTTTGCATATTTTTATGGCATTTTTCTAGAATTAAGCATCAGCATTCATGCTTCGGAGATCAATATTACAGGGATCTACCATTGTGTTTTCTAGATTTTCTAATATTTTTACCAATTCTAGGCACGATTCTTCTTTCAGTTCCGTTAAAAGCGATGGCTTTAATGTAAAGAGAAACATACTTAAAATTCCGTGTTTTGATGCAAGAACCTGGTGCTTTTTGTTTAAAAAAAAAAACCATCTTTATAAATTATATTTACAAATATTTTGTAATTTATGTACAAACGAACAAAATATATTTTTCTACAATTATTTTGTAATTGTTGAATTATAATATAGTTATAATATAATTATAATATAATTGATTATGTTAGAGCACAAATGAATAAATAGTCAACCAGTTCAGTAATTAATTACCTATAATACATCTAGTTATAAACAATCCATCATTAATAACTTTAAATTATTTATAATTGGCTTAATAAGGCACTCACAGATAATCTCATAATATTTAAATTTCTAATGAACAATTTCATTACTTACAAAGAAATAGTGAAAGCTAATGGGACGTCACTTAAACTCGGTGTCTATTTAAATCGTTATTGTAGGAAATTAAAATAACCATTTCATTATTCGCATAAAAGTACGAATTGACTAGAAACCCTCTTCTGTGTTTACCGTCTAACCACTCATACTCTAGCTAGCTGGTGTGTACCCTTTGCGAGATGGCGAGTTTCAGTCCGAGTTTAATCCGCCACTTACGTCTCCGGCTTTCACCCCCGTGAAATTGCGTTTGACGTTTTCGATACTGTGAAGTGACATTTCTGACTCAATTAAAACCAAACGCTTCTGTTAAATTTATTTAATTTACGATTATTCGTATATTCGTGTGTCACGTGGAGTGGCTACGAAATGAACTGAAATATTTTACTTAAATCGAATGTCGCGAATTCGACAGTGATACGATGAAAACAGAAATTGATTTTTCGATTTTCATGTCCATGAATAGTGATAAACGAGTCTGCCTAATTGAAAAACCTATTCGATTCTCATTTTTAAACTATCTTAGTATCTTCGTAATGTTGTGTTAGACAACAGAAAACTTTATTTTGTATAAATAAAATAGTTTTTTAATATAAAATTGCATTAAAATTTTAACTACTTTGCGCTAAAATACAACCCACCATTATAATGTCTCTTGTGGCGTCACACATGTAGAAATAACCAAGTAAGTTTTTTTAAAATACATTTTCGTATAAAATAATTACTTAGTTCCTATTGTTTTATTTATTTATTTATTTTTATTGCATGTCACAAATCAGTATGTATATAAAATGTGACGCCCTGCAGGGGCATAGCAATTTTGACATTTGTTATTTTTATGTCTATTAGTTAATTATTTCTTTGTACAATACTATTCTACGATATTACTATACACTCGGTCTTTGGTGACGTTATTACGCAGATGTTTTAACTATCCTAAATTCAATTGACGAAATCATCAAGATTTGGACTACTTTTTGTGTATCAATTATTAATTTTTACTCTATTGCAAAACCGTTCTTTAAGTTGAACTATTGTAAAATTGAAACTAATCCAAATATCTAAAAACACCACAAGTACCTAATCACAAATACAGTTACAATAATGTAAAAAGTGAGACGAGTGTATCTACTTATTTCACTCATTTATTTTCTTGATGACAGGATCTGGAGTGTCATGTGAGTGTACTGATATGACTAACTTTGAAGTTCTAGTCAATTTACGCATTAAAAAAATATTTTGTATTAACGATGTCTAGGTATGATCTTGAAATAAAGACTTTTTCTTATACTCATATGAACAAAACCAAAACAAGCGCATTTAAAATTTTTGTCTCGCTGTCTATTTGTTTGTCCGGGCTTATCTTCGTAAAGTTTGAACCGATTTTGATAGGAATTTCATTGGGTGATAGTAGATTTTTCGTAAAGTAATATAGAGTACTGTTTATTCTAAAAATATTCATCTATTCTGTCCAAATAAATAAAATAGAAGTGTTTGTCTGTGATTTTGAAAATAAAGGTTTTTTCTCAATACGGGATTCTCACTTAAGTTTTAAACTGCGGCGGAGAAGAAGTGACATATATAAGAAAGGATGACTGTAAATGGGTCTCCCTTTACCCCATTAAGAAGTTTATTTAGAATGCATACAAACATATAGCCGCTAGTAAGCATAAATGGGATACCATATTTAAAAATATAATTTTGGTACATGTAGCAGTTACGCTCTAAAGGAGATGTCATCAAGAAAATAAACGAATAGATTACCCGAATCAACCTATAGGTACGAATGTTGGTGTGTTATACTGTGTTCCATGAAATTTTCTTTATTTTGTAAATTACCGAATACAATCATTTAATAATTACTTCTTTACAGTGTCCGCCCCATTGTTATTGAAATAGCCTTGTGAAGATGGTATTTCTTTTAAAGACGGATAACTTGAAAGCTTGAGATCGTTTCTGATCGAAAATATTTGTCTTCTATCTAAAATTTTTACCGAATACTTATTTTGTAACCCCCACTAGAAAGCATCGAATACAAAAGGTAGTTTTATCTTTTCCAGAACGCTATACACATTTAGTGTTCTCATAGGACTTGGGAGACGACTTTATAAAGCCTTATTTACACACAGATATACCCACCTGGCAGTTGGTCCGGATGAGTGCCTTGTGTGGTCGCGACGCCTTCGTCCTCGACCCGCTCTTGCCGCTCGAGCGCTCACTGCGCTAGCGCTATACGATGTATCATCAGCGCTTGATTCCACAGCCGGTAGTGTATCTGGAGACATTTGGAATGCTTATAATTCTACATTTGTATATTGTATACTTTCTATTGTTCCCAGTCAAAGTTAACAAGTAATTTCCCATTTTTATCCATTCATTAACTTTCCAATACCCACAGTTACCCGTGATTTGACTATTAACGTAACACAGGTTTGCTTCATACTATTGAACTAGCTTTCACCCGTGGCTTTATCTACACTTTAGTAGGGGTTGTCCCCAAATACATTCTTGTAAAAATTTGCTAAGTCTTCAAATTTTCGCCGTAAAAGTTTTGGGGTCCCATGAAGAGCCATGTTTTTTGGAAATATTATTACCATACAAATATGCAAACAAAAAAGAATTAAAAACAATATAATAAAAGCAGAACAAACCAAAATTTAAATTGCAAAATGAAAAAAAAAAAAAAAACTATGTTATCAGAATACAGATAGTTTTAGTGTCATGATTATAAATACATGCATTGTCTTTAGTTATAGGTCGCGTGTGTTAGTAGTGATGAAGGTTTATGAGGCATTTTAAGTTGATTAATACGATCCCAAACATTTACCTTCAACACGTTCTCGGTGGTTCAATTTTCGATTTATTCCTTATTTAAGGAAAAAAAAACTATGCAAAATTTCAAATTTCTGGACCTATTGGGTCGGACTGTGGGTTAATTTACAAAACTGACCAGAGAGCCTGGCTGCAGGTAGTCGGTACAGTTCAGCTGCACACTCCGCACAAGGAGAGCCACTTGACTCCGAATCAGAATCCCGGGAGTTGCCACGTTTACTTCGCCCGTACTCTTCTGTGGAGAAACATTTGATTATTGGCATGGAAGTATGAAGGCGTCTTAGATTGTTATGGATCTCGGTTTGAGAACTCCTTTTCAAACAACAGAAGAAGAAAATACTAGAATACTTTGTAAGGTAGATTCAGGTAAGTACAATGGAATTCTCCGAATTTAGAAGTAAACAATCACCGGGTCACATACGTATATATACGTACAACGTAAATTTTTAGCGGTAGCGGCTCCGGTTGCCGGTTTCGTGCCAGCAAGCTTATACATGTAATAAATTTACAATAAATTAACCATACTTTCAAATACTAGTATTTTTTGTAATCTACAGTAGAATAGTCTCACCAAGAAAAAATAAACGTATGACCAATGCAACGCAGGTAAAAAGACGTCGCGCGGAAAGGGTAGGTGAGTGGGGCGGTGCGGCCGCACGCGAGACCATGCCAAGGTGATTATATTTCTTGAAATATTAAGGAACGATTGTATACTTGTAGCTTAATAATAAGTAATAATATTAACTTTGAATTTTTTGTAAAGTATAAATTTAATCGCCTCATACAATAAAAGTGTATTAAAACTGCCGATGAATAAAAATTGATATTGTAAATTGTATTAAGGGTACGCATCCCGTCCATTCAAATTAAAATCACGTCAATTCATTTGCAAATCCGAGCACAAGACACATTTCGTATAAAAAACTCCATGTGTTTTCGTTAAGCACAGAAATATTGCTAAAAAATATTGCAGTGAGATTCACAACGTTTTATATTAATAATGGATATGCAAAAAGTTAAAAACTTTCATTGCTTTCTTTATAAGAACACTAGAGTCAAAGCTCCATTCATACTTTTGAATGATGAATAAACAAACTGAAGTTATTTGAAAACACGAATAACTAAACTGTCTCTGATAACTTACATAAAAAATATGGTAAAATTAAAACTACGAATAAGATATTTTAAAGTTCATAATTTTTGAAACAAGATCGTTTTACAGCTCGGTTTTGATTAGGCAATTTATTTAGGAAATGACTGCTTGTAAAAATACGATTTAATAGTTAAAGATCTTTTCAACATAATGTGAAATTTTGTGTGACACACTAAAGTTACCGTGTTATTATTGCTGAAGCACAAATATTAAGTTGGCTGACCCCCCACATCCTGTTACTTGGCCCCAGGCAAAAATTATTGGTAGGCCCCTGTGAGGTTTTTTAAAGGAAGTTGATTTAAAGACAAAACGAAGAGTGCACGAAAGTATGCACAATCTCGCGGGCCCCGCCTTCTCCCAGGCCGCTAGGATGGAACCCTGTTAGCCCCCCTTTGTGTGTGTGTGTGTGTGTGGGGGGGGGGGGGGCGGACTAACGTGCATGAAATGTGTAAGTACTACGACCAACAATTTAAATTTTAGAAACTTGAGATCATTTCAAGTTACGTGCCTCAGTTTTAAGGATTCGAAATTAAGAAAGAATGAGAATTAAAAAAAATTAAAGGTTTACGATGTTGAAAAAAGTTCTTAATGTTCCAGTTAAAGTTGCTTAACCACGACAAATAAAATAAGGTCGTTAAAATATAATTAAATAATGTTATAAAACAGTCCCGGCCTGAACAACTATAAAAACGTTATTATATTCGAAGCAAGCCTCATCGATCAAATTAAAGTCATAAATATTAACGAACTTTTTATCATGTCAATCAATACGAAAGTGAATTATGTTAAGTAAACTTTCTGACTGGTTTAACGGAATCAGGTAATTGGATTTACTTTAAACGATTTCAATTTCAACTTTAACTTTTGAACGAACGTTCGAACATCCAACTGACATGTTTCAACATTGCTAATTGATTAATTCATAAAGTAGGTAAGCAGTAATTAATTAATTTCACTTAAACCTTAAGAATGAAATCAGTATTGCATTTAAATATAAGTGCTATTACGACTACGCGTTCCAATTACATATACATGAGGTTTACAAAATGAAAACAATGCCTTTTTAGGGTTCCGAACCTCAAAAGGAAAAAAACGGACCCTTTATAGGATCACTTTGTTGTCCGTCTGTCTGTCTGTCTATCAAGACTCTTTTTCTCAGGAACGCGTAGAGGTATCAAGCTGAAATTCATATCAAATACTCAAGTGTACTGTCCCTTGGAGCTGTGAAAAATTCAAACTTCTAAGCCAACGCAATTAAAGGATACACCCATTTATGCTGCAAATTTTCTATACTCGCAAGGGGATCAAAACCTACAGGGTACTTCCCGTAAACTCAGAATGTTGAAATTTGGTACGAAGCAAAGTCTTATAACACAGATAAAGGAAATATTGCGAAAAGCACAAATTTTTAGGTACATCATATAATAAAATTATTTTTAATAATTTTAAACTTACTACCACTTTCCTCATAAACGCGTAGAGGTATTAAATTGAAATTCATATCAAATACTCAAGTCTATAATACCTTTAAGCTGTAACAAAATCAAACTTACTTTTACTTTTATACCTACAGGTTTGTAAGGAACCCTCGGTGCGCGAGTCCGACTCGCACTTGGCCAGTTTTTAATTTCTTAGCTCGAAAATTTTAAATTTGTATTCAGTAGTGGCTATTATATCATTACCACGCCATCTCAATGCGGGTTAGTGTGTTCGAATGATTGCCATCTGATGATGGCAACCGGGACCAACACGGATTAACGTGCTCTCCGAGGCACGAAGTCAGTGATAACTATGTACTTAAGTCAGAAAAAACTTATCGATACATGCCTGTTTTCCTGAATATCTGCATTACTTTCATAGCGAAGTAATAATTGAAAAATATTATGCGAAATCGAAAGATATTTATTGCAAACATTAGTACATCCATATATAAATAAGGAAACCGTTGACATTCATTTTCAGGCAAACGTGTCGACATGACGCTTCAAGCCTATTATATATTCAATGGTTTGAATAATGGGGAACGTAATGAGTTAAATTTCATAGGTCACGCGAGAATTTTGTTATAGATCAACTTGCGGGAATATCGTATCAAACTAACATGGATATTGTTATTAGTTAACTTCGAAATTAACCCAGTGCAGTGTTTTAACTTTTAGAGTCAGTTCTGTTGTACTCTAAACGAATTGTTCATTTTTCCCTAAACACTATATGAGCACTTCAAAAATAAGAAAAATATTTTTAAGTTTTGAATAAAAACTAAAAGACAAATTTATATACCACTATTAACAATATTATTGAAACTCCCATTCCAAATGTATATTGCGCCAAGCGTTGTAGCCCGCCAGCAACAACTCATTCAGTCATTCGCCTATGCTCATCGCGACCGCGTGTCAAAAACGTGATTAAACAAAAATTCAAAAATGCCGTCATGGGTGTTAAAAACATGTAAAAAATCAATTAACTGTGAAGAAAAAAGATAGGGACATAACTTATCGTTATGTCCCTATCTTTTTTCTTCACAGTTCATTGATTTTTTACATGTTTTTAACTTATCGTTATGTCCCTATTATAATTAAACAAAAGAATACTAAAACCATCCAAAAGTAATTTTTGTACCTACATTATTTTCTATCGTTGCCGCCATACTTATTTTAACTACAAATAATGTCACGACATGTATAATACCTACTAAATACTTGTATAATACTTGCAACTGGGTGTATTCTAGTGGAAACGAATGAAGTATAACACGTACAAGACATGTATAATACAGTGTATGATACTTGGTAGAAAAATTAATGTGGTAGAAAAGTGGTGATAGTGCAGCGCGCACAGATTTTGTTCGTGCTGTCTATTCTACTAGTATTTAGTGCAGTGATTAAAATACGATATTTTAATATACCCATATTTTCTTTTATGATTTGCCTGGCTCTACTTAAGGTCACATTTTACAATGAACAATGTCTATATATCATAGGCATATGGGACATCGTCAGCATGACTAGATTTTATCCAAATTCAATGCACAACAAGTAATTAAATAATCCTAAAATACGTTACAAATCTGAGATTACGTACCAAATTGGTCGAAATTCTATATATTGGAAGTACTAACTGAATATAACAATATCGGGTATACGATAGCTCAACTGGAAGGTATAGCGTACAGAATGAAATTACAACAATAAAACACAAATAGAATATTTTCTTTTTTTCTATAAAAATATATATGCTTACATGATTCCTAGATTAATAAAACAATTAACCTATAAATTTACAGGACAGTATAACATCAAATAATATTTAACATAAAATAAAGTCATATTTTCTAAACAGTTTTTAATATGTATCATGGAAGTGCAATTGCCCAGCTTCATATTTGCAAGAAAGATTTGATCTTATTATAAGTACCTACTTTTCAAACAATGTTAAGACGTTTAAAAACTAACTATAATTAAATGCTTAAGAAATTTACTGAATGTTATCTCTGATGACTACAACAGCATTAGATATTACAAACTTTTCTGGATTTTCAACGTTGTTATTTGTTTTTTTTTTATTATGATTGTAAACTTTATTTGATAAATAATTTAAAAAAAAGACAAACGTACAAAAATATACAAAAACGCTGAAGTTTAGAATTAACGATGGCAGGGCTTATAGGTTGAAACACCAATAAACATAAAGTTGTAACTGAAAAGCCGCGGCTCTGAGTTAGGTATGGATCCCACTGAATGACCGCGAGGTCATAAACTCGGGTGAGGAAAGCCGTAAATATATCCCGTCCCGGATTGGGTCTTAAACGCCTAAACGGAAATCCGGATAAATACTATGTTGGGATAAATAAGAGTGCTCTAGTGAAGGTTATTTATTCCCGCCACTCATCATCGCCAATTCCTTGACAGAAGATAGATCGACCGTGTTTTTTAAGCTAATTCTGAGTTTCTTCTAAAATATCGTAACCTCTTAAGATAAAACAAATAATTTAGCTTTTTCTTGCAATTTCATGTAAAACAAACGCGAAAGCTTGACATTATCATTGATCGAATCTTGTAATGTTGATATTAAATCTATATTTTCTTTGGAAGCTAAAATAAATCTATTCTTTAATTTTTAAACAGTTTAGGTAGTTTCTCCATCGATATGCCAAAATTATGTGCCATCATAATTAGCACGTGTCTCTCCATTGCTAGATATAGGACTCTCCAAAAACTCGCCACCACACACGGTCCTCCGCCTTTCGCATCCAATTACCCCCGATATGGTGCTTTAGGTCATCAGTCCACTTGGCCGGGGGATGTCCAGTGCTTCGATTACCGGTACGTGGCCTCCACTCGAGAACTCGTCTACCGCATCGGTTGCCGGTTCTACAGCGAATGTGACCGGCCCATCGTCTCTTCAGCTCGCTAATCACTTCGGCTATGTCAACAACTTTAGTTCTTCGACGGATTAATTATACACAGAAGAGGTTCAGTAATAACCCATCGTTGAATTTAGTTATTTTTAGTAACGTATTCAACATCCGAATCGTGATTCCAATATTTGACACACTACTACTTGTTTTACAAAAACATGGTCGCATGCTTGGAAGTAGGGCATCAAAGATGTAAGTTCGAGTTCAACATTTTATTCTTCTTTTCAAATGAAAACTGTTATGTATGAAATGTAAATTGTAGCGAGTACTGATGTCCTACGGAATTCTCCTGTGAGGTAGAGCAACCAACATTGAGGATATCTTTGTGTTGCAAAAGAGGGATATTCGAGCTATGTATTTGCTCAAGAATAGAGATTCAGTGAGAGAGCTCTTTAAAAGAATTAATGTTCTTATTGTTGCTGGTCAGTATATCTTTGAAAACATAATGTATGTTAGAAAAAATATTAACAAATTTTCTAAGCAGGGTGATGAGCACAATTACAATACAAGATATGGAAACAAAATAGCTATTTCTTGTTTCCGCCTCAGTAGGGTCAATACATCTTTCATGGGTCACAGCATTCGTTTTTACAATAAAATTCCGGAGAGTGTGTTGGCCCTTACTGAAAAAAAATTTAAGCATTTTATAAAGCAAAGGCTTTGTAGCAAGGCCTATTATAAAAGTTGTGATTACTTAGAGGATAATGAGACGTGGACGTGTCCCTCTGAATTGACTGCTCAATCAATTTGTTGAGTTTGTGAATTTTTGTAATACATTTAGATGCCTAGGTGCTTTATAATTATATTTATTTAAGATAGGGACATGAAATTTATACTGTGTATACCATAGGCTATTATTTATATTTATTTGTTAACATATTAATTGTAAAATGAATTTTGACGTGCGTAAGTATACTTGTATATTACATGCAATAAAGCTATTTGATTTGATGTGATTGATTTGACATATGTAATTGCTAGCATTGTTCTAATAAAATGTTCGAGATCAAAGCTCATTTTATGCTAAAATATCTAGGACCCACGCAAAAAATCTTCAGTACATTCTCTTCCGCTGTTTATAGCAATAAAGTATCTCTATCATACAAATAACAGGAATGAGAAAGGTTTGTATATAACTTGGCATCTTCGGTTCGGGCAGAGGATCGTTCAATAACCAACAAATCGTTTGAGGCACACTGGATATTGCAAGTCCTGCAATGCAGTAATAATGATATATCAAATTCTATGGCTATGGAATGAACTCTATTTCCAAGTTGTTTTTGTTTATTTCTTTACATACGTACTCATCGGGAATAGTATTAAAACACGATTGGTTATTTGCTATAGACTAAATAGACTTCAATGATTACAGAAATCTAATTGCTGTATATAATTAATATTGCCCAACGTACGAAATGTCTAGTTTTTTCATAAAAAAGTGTATCATTGACCCTGAACTTTTAGTTAAAATATTTGCTGACGTTTAATATTACTTTTTAGACACAGTCGATAAAGATAACTGCAATATTTTATTATAGGAAGACATTATTGTGAATCAGCGTCAGTGAAAAAACGTTTTTTGTATATTGCTGTTTATTTTTTTGCGGCTGTCGATATATTTAATATTAAAAAAAAAACTGCCCCTTATCGTTGGTAGATGGCACTGACGTACTATTTGGTTATAAACGCGCTTGTCAATGTTGTCTGTGTTTTTAATTTTGGAAAGTTACACGTTTTTTTTAATCAACTTTTATATTTAAAATAAAAGCAGAAATATGTAACTTCACAAAAAATACTTCAAACAAATGAACTATTGGTGTCAAAAACTTTAAGTTGACAAGCAGACCAAAAAGAATGTAGAGTTCAATCCTACTAATCAACATTGACAACCATGTTGACCTGCAACGCCATCTACTTTCAGCACTAACAACTAAGCTTAGAAAACCTCCCTTCGCGAAAAAACGGAATTCAGTGATGTAATTTTAATGATTTTCGACACTGTTCAAAAACTAAAATCGGTATCTATCCCCAAACTTACATTCATTAAATTTTCTACATATGTCTCGAAAGCACATTCTGAATCAGTTACTGTTGATAGCATTTACACAAATCTATGATACTCTACAAGGAAAAGCAAAGAAATTATTCTCATATCGAATCTGACTTTTATTGTATTCTCGGACGGCATAAACTTAAAAACTCTGACTGTGCAGTGTTAAGTTCCGATACTTAAAAAGTATTCTCATGAACTCAAAGAATGAATGGATTAAAGAAAAATATGGAGCTGCCGAGTTCAAAATATTGTCAATGTTCCAACGGACTGCGGGACAATGGTTTCATAGGAAAAAGCGGAAATTGCAAACTCGCTCAATTGTAACGGCGAGATAATGCTCTGGAAATGAAACGCGTTCTTTATTATTCCGTCTTGCTTTTAACGTTCAGTTATTTTTCAACGCTACGCAATCCGACTGAGACGTCGTTTTCATTATTTTTGGTCTGCTTTGTATATATTGTTTCGGATACTTAATTTGACACGTATCTCGTTTTTAGGGTGGCCAAGTGGCAAAAAACCGAATTCATATGATTGTTTCCTGTCCTCCTGTGTGCCTGTCTGTCTGTCTGTCCGTTTTTCACAGCTATTTTACTCGGAGACTCTTGGCACTATACAGATACGATTTGGAAAACAGATGCAATCTATGAACCGTTATACAATAGTGTGGTCAAATATAAAAAAAAAAACCATTTTATTTGGGGTAGGTCACCATATTTGTAACTGAGGGACGAAAAAAACATTTCTAGTGCCCATTATGTGTATGTATGGAGTATGGAGTACATTTAGATAGGTCTTTAAAAATTATCTAAAAGTTACAAAATGACTTTTTTTAAGTTAACAGTTATTGAGATATACGCTCCCAAATTCCCAAAATGGTTCCTCTTTTAACTTTTTAACTATAAGGTGGAAAATTCTGAAAAAATTTGAGTCAGTACAACTTAAAAAAAAAACACGTTCAAAAGACATATTTAGGCAATGTTAGCGTTTGTTTCGAAATGTAACTAAGAATGCTTATTTTGTTGTATGTGGTTATTGTATTGTAAATTTGTCTTAAATTCACATTCCTCCTCCTCAGTCGGGCTCTCATGTGTCATCCTTACATTATGATCTCCATTAATTAGTCTTGACTAGATTATGCTGCACCAGGTGATGCGGTTTTCTTACCTTGTGGTATCTCCAAAATTCCGACGTCAAGGTCAGTTTAACGTACTAGTTTATGAACACGTGGTCTGTCACAATGATCTTCCTCGAAAAAAATAGACAACTTCAGTTTATTGAGTTATCTTCGAGCCACCTGACCGAAATTACGATCGCATGGTTACACGTGATCGCAACTCCTTTGAGGACTCCTGCCATTTCTCCTGGCTGCTGTAGATCAGGGTCATATCATCTGCGTGTCACAGGTTATTGATTCTGAGCCCTTCCATGTTGATATCTTTTCCCAACCGTCCATTTAGTGATGATTTTGAATAGTATCGGCAACAAAATGCATCCTTAGTGTACTTCTTCTTCTTCCATTAGCCCTTTTTATACCCGACAGCAGGGGCTTAGGCCTCCCCTCAAGACGAGGGAGCTTGGAGCTAAAATCCACCATGCTGCTCCAATGCGGGTTGGCGGATTGTAACTGCCGCCATCTATTGATAACAGCCGGGATCGACTGCTTAAAGTGCTCTCCGAGGCACGGAGTCAGTAATAGTTAATGTACTTAAGTCAGAAAAACTCATTGGTACACGCCCGGATTCGAACCACGGTCACATGGCCTTATAGATTTGAAACAAGTTCTCTCCGCTCGGACTGTCACGACATCATGGTGCACACCGTCTTCAAATCCAATAGAAACCTAAAGTGAAATATTTACTCGCACGATATCTTTGCTGCTTTTGTACTGGTCGTCTGTCAGTAAAGGAAATCAGATGTTGTGGTATTTTCATTTTAACCCGCAGCAACGGCAAAACACTAGACGTGGCACACACTTTCCCCCGATCTATGGTAATCTAAATTTTATTACTTATTATGAGCATAAATTCGACTCATTTGCTCCAAGGATTTCAGTTCAATTTCGTCGATGCACGGCGCTTTGACAGGACATTGACCAAATTACTTCTAAAATATTGACTCAATTCGGAGGAAGGTGAGTTCTATCAGTGAATTAAATAAGTAAAAGGTTTGGTATATTTATATAGATAATATGGATTCAAACCATTAAATTATTTATGAGATGTATCATAGCGTACTATTTAAATGTAACTAGGTATTATAAAATGGAATAACAGAAAAATAACACCAAAAAGAATGTATGGACCATAAATAATGACATAATTATAATTGTGCGTTTGTTATCCAACACAAATTATAATAAATTTTCACGTTAAGAACACTTGTAAGATTGATCAGGCATAACATTATTTTTATTAATGTAAAAACTTTATAGCTGACCACCCAAAAAAGTTCCTATTTAATATTCATTTAAAATGGCCGTCGTCGAACCACTTACTTGCAAGTCTTAAAAATCTGAGGTATCCTTTAACTTATCCGTTTAAAGGATTCGCATGCATGTCAATGCATGTGCATGTAGGTAACTTGTTCACATCTTAAGTTTTTGAAACTAAGGAAAATTTGTACAGAAACGAGAAATATGAAGACGTAGACATACATTTGAATTTTATGGCATGATTCCTCTTAAAATTTATGTCATCGGCGTGTCCTATCTGGCTTCCGTTTAAAATGGCGGCCGTCTTCCGTCCAATATCTTGCGGGCCGAGCGGGGTCCGAGGCGTCGATGAACTCGTCCGTGTAATGGATTCACGGGCCACGGAAATTGCTAGCGCGGCGGGTCGTGCCAGCGCCCGCTTTGTGCGACTGTCCATATTTCCAAATTTATTACCGGAGTAGCGGCGCCAATACTTCAATATACGGCTATTGAGGTCAAAAGTCACATTCAAATCGGTATCGATCCGAAATTCTTGTTTAGTAATGTTATACGTCTGAAACATCCTATGTAATAAAAAAGAAATTTTTATGCCATAGTCACTACAAATTAAGTAGAATAACATTAAAAATATCTCGAAATTATGTCGACACGTCTGTTCCAGAAACGAATGACACCGGTTTCACATCAATGTAAACTATGTGATAAATACTAAGATATGCAAATGTTTGCAAATTGTCCTTCGGTTTTGCATATGTACCTTTTGCTTAATAGTATACACTTTACAGAGATACAGCTGTCTGTCCAATCCTTAGATGAATTAGGTCCAATCATGTACTTCCGCAGAGGTTTCAATAGAGACTTTTGATTGTGTTTTAGCAAGACGCGAGCTGTACCTATATTGCTTTTTACTTGGAAAAAGTGCATCTTACATTATATGAATGTTTAAATACGCACAAAGAACATAAATTTGACATTTTATAAATTAATTTAATTTTTGATATGAGTGAGTTTTAACTTGTTGGTACCAAAATATTATTTTATTTTTTGTTAAATCATAAACGAAAACATAATTTCAAAAACATCCCTGTAGCAATAAAATGGGAAGTTTTTTTCTTAAAATAACAGTTTTTGCGGTTGTGAGAGAACGTAAAATGTAAATTAATCAGATAAATTGCAAGCGTAGTCCTCAGGATAAATTGGACATATTTAAGGTACGTATTTTTTTATGCTACCTTATTACGTTTACGTGTAAAAACATAAGTACTTTGAACATAAACGCTAAGGATATCGGGAGAGAACATTAAATATAAATTCAGAGAAGGAAAAAAAAGACAGTGCTGTAAAACAGCCTATTGAAGCCGCACGCTAAGTACTTACAATAATCCTCCCTTGGACTTAATTTTGTTACGAAGAGTTTTTTTAACCATTTCACGATACATAATGGCATTTAAAGGTTTTTTCACGTTGGCGGTCCAGCAGGCAATGAACGTGGCCGGAAAGCCTTTGATGTATATACGTGCACGTTGTGCACGTTTCGTGTACTTACTTTAAAGGAATTGCGGAAGAATTGATGCTTTATTATTATGTTCATGGCACTTTTTTTTTCTTTTTTATTTTTGTTTGAGACAATGATTAAGAAAATATCAACTTACCAGTATGTCTGAGAAGATTGGGTCGTGAAGGAGGAGCAGCTAAATCCAGTGGTTCCGCCCTCCCAAAAGTCCGCAAATGTAACAAGCATCCTGTGTTACATCTTGCACTTTCTGCACCACCACCGGCCATACTGAACGTTGCGTATGGACTTATTTCGTGCATGTCACCTGAGACAAAAGTTACATTTTAATCACTAATATCAAAACTATAGAGATTAAAAATAGCTCTACGTAGTTATTGAGTGAACCTAACTTAAGGCTATGTAAAACTTCCTTTACATTGATTGTATACTTCTGTTTCACTAAAATATTGTATACTATTTACGACGATCAGTTCTCTTAACTGTGGAATGTTTCGCCAAATTCCCCATTAGGTGAATCCCTTCATGAGTTACTGGCCATTCGGTGTCGTCTCGAACCTCCTTGTTGCCTTGCAAAAATCTACCAGTTGCCCAATATTGATCTATCGTGTCTGTTCCTACAATTTTCCTTAAGAGGAGTGCATGGGTAGGGCATTCTGCTGCCAGGTGGAAGCTTGTTTCTTCTGCTTCCCCACATGCTGGGCATATGAAGTGTTCTTTTATTTTCATGATCGTCAGGTGTCTGTTCTTTTCAGGGTCCTGTTGCGATCTCTATTGCTATTCTCGTGTTGTCGTGTTGATGTGTGCTGACGTGTACCAGTGCATGTCCGAATATAAAAAAAATACTAAAATATTTTGGTCTTAGACCAACGAAATTAGTGATTGCCAACATGATCCGGTGCATCTTAACATCGTCCAACATCGGACATTCACGCTAACTTATACATTAGCAGTAATCATTAATTATACATAATAATACATAATACCTAATACATGGGACTTCCCACACAGCGCCATCTAGTCCCAAAGTAAGCAAGTAATATGCTTGTGTTATGGGTTACTGGACAACTGATGCACATACATAAATATTCTTTATAACAAATACATATGTAAATACTTTTGCGAAGACACCACATACATTTAACAACCAAGACCTGGTACCAGTATCAATATTCATCATATAAATACTGACCCGACCTAGGGTTCGAACCCGGGACCTCCAGCTTCGTAGGCAGGGTCGCTACAAACTAGGCTAAGTGGTCGTCAAAACATTAAGAACAGTCTATGTAAGATACGGAAATTAAAGTTTAAGTGGGACCGCAACCGCGGTAGAGACGAAACGTGCATATACGCTCTTTATGCTGATACCTACAGTCTGACGATGCGCATATGAATCGCCCAATCGGTAAATGTAACATGCCTAATGGAAAATCAGAAAACGTGAATGTTAGTCGACTTGTCCTGCTCCGATTCGTACTGTCGAACAAACATCTCTTCGATAACCTTGACACTTCGAGTTCTTTGTTTCGACGACGACGACGACACGAGCATGATTGGCTTCATTAGGAACATGCCACTTTTCCAGCCCCTTTCAAAGTCACGGGGATGGAGAAAACATGAAAATACTTATCGTGATTGTGCACCCGCTATAATTATTTTCATAGACACGTGTATTTTATTTTTATTTATTTATTTTTCCGAACCGTTTCGTAACATAACTTGAATACCATTTCTGTCTATAGTATCCTGATACATTGTTTCTAAAGGGTTTTTCACAAACCATATATCTCTTAATATTTAATCAAAACCGATAATTGAGCCATCATTTTCAAGATTACCTTCACCGTTAATGGCACAAAATTATCAGGACCGGGAATTATCGGGAACAATATTTTTAATAAATTCTTATTTATCGTCAATTTTTTAAGCAGCTGAAGAATGGCGCTTGTGATTTTTTTATACATTTCTCAAAGGTGTTTTTTTTTAATATTTTTCTATATTACCTTCACTGATAATAAGAGACATAAACCAGCATAAAGAACAGAACAGGTAACTATCAAGAGTATCAGAAACCATTTTTTTTTAAATAAAATTACAATGTGACGTTAGTTCTATAAAGAGACAACGAATGCTACTGATTATTTAAACTTTAGCGGACACAATATTTGCACAAGTCAATTAGGTTTAAAAGTACGAATATATATTGGTATAGTCGAATATTTTGTTCTCTACGTGTTTTGTAAATATGAAAGTTCATCTTCCATGTGTGATTGTCATTCGATCACTTTTCAGCAGGGTGTCGAATCGTACCTAAATTTTTGAGTAGGTTAGTTCATTAATACATCAAGGAAGTTAAAAAAGAGTCTACGAATTGAGCAAAAGTATAAATCTTTATCTAGAGTAATAAAATATTTAATAACGTCTAATAAAACACAAAATCCTAGTTTTAAATGTAACCATTTTTTGCGTGCTAATTCAAATTCAAGAAATGTAGTTGAAATTTTAATAAGTAGATACAAAATCATATAATCTTAATATCAGTGTTTTGTAAATGCAAAATATATTCTGGAGGAACCTGGCAGAAAATAGTGCATCATCATGTTTAACACGTTTTATATAACATTTTTATGTGATAATCCGACAGCAAAGTCTCATGTTTTTAAAATATACTAGGTATTATAAACAGAATTTTTTAGGATTAAACTTCATAACTAACGATACTTTGTGAAAGGAAAAACAAGAGAATACATACCATCAGGGGGAGTGAGTGCTTTTCCATTACGTTTCCCCGGTTCGGTCGTATATAGCTGAGGGTGAGGCTGACACACTTGCTGTACCGAACATTCTCTTCTCATACAAGGAGTAACACGTTTTCTCTTTAAAAGTATGAGTGTGGCAAGAGCGGCCAAGAGTGCTGCCAGACCTCCTCCCAATAGAGCTGGTGCGAGTCCTGTCCGCCAATCCTCTCCTTCTACTCCCTCGATGGCTCCGTCTGCTACACTTGTCGACGATTCCAGTGGCAACTCGATTGGTTCGCCGATTCGTTCTGTTTGTGAAACATTTTTATTTAGTGGTTTTGCCTATGGCTCCCCTTACATTGACAAACATCTATCTGTGTTAAGTGTAAGCCGAAAGGAACGAAACAGCAGCTTATGGTTTAATAAGAATGTACACTCTCAGTTTAAACTTAGCATTTGACGTAAATTCCAATTTCAGATGTGAGGGAATTGTGTCGGCTAACAGTCGTCGTCAGCCGCTTTGCATCTATATACACCAGTAAACTGGCGTATATAATTAAATGATATATGATTATTATATAATTAAATTAATTAAAATTGTTCCGTCCAACGATCTATATACGCCAGTTTAATTATATTTTTATCTAATATGATAAGTGTATGAGAATAATAGTAGAGATTTAAGAATTAAAAGCCTCATCTGAAGAATATGGTACGTCCATCAGCAGGGAAACTAATGGCGACTATTTTTTGGGATGTTGAAAGGATAGTACTAAAAAAAAATACAATTAATATGTTTGATTAAATACAGAAGTCAATTATGGAGAAAAAGAAAAGGCACGAGAACAAACCAAGCCTTATAAAATTATAAACAAAATTTTTATTTAATAATTTAATACTTGAGTAGTTACATAACTAGTAAAATTAAAAAAAAAAGTACAGGTTTAATGTTACAATGTATATATATTTAACCTTATGCAATTATGATTTATGTACGTGTATAGTTCGTCATATTTATTTAATAAGGTACTACAAATGTAAATTTTTCTTTAATACTTTTTTTTAAACAGGATATGAAGGTTCCACTTATATATTTTTTAAGACATCAAATAGTGAAGGGTGTATAGTATACCCAAATTGACTAGTCGACGTTATATTCTCAAACGCTCTGCCGAATTTAGTCGTAGTTTTTAAAACGATTAAAAACGTGTATGCAGTCTTACACTGTATATAAAGAATAAAAAATGTCCTATAAAATATGTTCATAAATCGTGCAATACAAAAAGGTAATGGATAATTAACGCATGCAATGTACCTTAATGGACATTAGGCATAAACCCTCTAAACGATAGAAAAAAGTAATTTTTCTTCATAACTTTTTTTGCATAATTAAACTACTGCCTAGAAAAATCTGCGTTCTAGGACTTATAATCATTTCATATTTTTGGAAAGGTAGACCATTCGAAAGACACTTCACCATATTAAACAATTTAACATCATATATATCTAGAAGAACAGGTAAAAAAAAAAACAATGAAGAGGATCCCAAGCAGCAGATTTGTTATAACCAGTTGAACCAGTTGAACACCAGATACCAGTTGAGCCACCAAATCATCATTGGTACCATCGACTACCCAAATCTATAATCCCAAAATGCAAATTTAATCTTAACTCAATTGATTACCCCAAATTTATGATCTCCTAATCAATGGAACAGCGTAAAAGCTAAACCAACCTCAAGAAATAAGAAAAAATAGCAATAATCTGTAGAAATATAATACCTCCGTTATGCGTGTGCGTGGCGGCACGGTATAAGGCGGTCGTGTCGCCCGCAGCGGATTTCGCCACGACACGTATCTCATACCAAGTACCAGCTCGTAGTCCTCCAGCCTAATGTATAAATATATAAAAAAAAAACAATTGCAGTTAAGTACTTATTAAATTATCATAATTGTTAATGGCAGTTAATTTTGACGAAACTCTAAAGGCCTCACTATGTCGAACCATCCGCGTAGGTTTGGTTGTCATTCAACGGTCGGACTTCTCTGTAGTTAATAATAATACATAGGACATCCAACACAGCGCCATCTTGTCCCAAAGTAAGCAAGTATTATGCTTGTATTATAGGTTATTAGACAACTGATATACATACATAGATATTCTTTTTACATAATATATATATTTTACACCCAAACCCGGAACCAAATAAACATATTAATGCCCACAAATATTTGTCCCTGGCGGGAACCGAAGCAGCGACCTTTGCCTCTGCAGTTAGAGTCTCTGAATACTCGGCCAATCGGTTTGGCAAACAGTTAGCACGATAAAATGTAAGTACACGTACGTATCGTCAATCACTATGACGGCAAAGTAGCCGCCTTCTTTCATTCGTAAGTCGGGATACACAAATAATGACGTGTACCTTCCGGTGAATATAAATTTTAATATAAAGAAAAAACTCAAAAGAATACGAACATCTTTACATGAAATGCGACAGGTAATAACTTCGAGAATTAGATCGCTGCAATTATGAAACGCCAAATAGAAGTGGTCGACGACTTTTTAACGGATCAAATTATATGGGAACAGAGCTATATAAATTGTAGAGAATTAGCACATCCCACACTAAATAATATTTCGATAAACTGTCGTGTCGGTCTAACATAATGAGGCCTTGTACAAACATGAATGTATGTCCTATATTGTTTTTTTTTCTTCTGGAAAAGACAACATTATTTTGTTGGTTAGGTACGTGTCGACTTTATAGCTCCGAGGCCCAGGGTGAAACAGATAATGCGAGGACTTTCAAGGCAAGGTCCTTCCATAATGAAGTTTATTTTAAATCAGATTTAGTACAACTAAATTAGATAAAAAGTCTATTTAAAAAAAAACATATAAAAACCTAGTCTTATAACTTAATCTTTAGGTAATTAATAACTAGATTTATTTCACTCGTCCATATTGAATTACTTCTTAAGTACAAGCTTGTTTGACCATTAAAATTCAGTTTTATATCAATAGTAATAACTTTTATGTAATGAAAAATATGTTTCTGGATAGTTCATTAAATAATGCGTCTTTTTCCATAGATTTTTACTCCTTGCTACGTTGTTAAAGATAATACATTTATGAATACTTAATATTGTTGATTACAGGGCAATTAATATGTAATACGGCATACTCTAGCACAACCTGATCAAAGCCTAACGGATAATAGGGCCTGCCCTAGCTATTCTCTTGGCTTGATGGGTTCCAGCACGAGGCCTCAAACGATTGCGCGGCTTGCTAGCCCTTAAAGCCGCCTCCGGGTCTTTATAACATTTTAACAATTATGTAAATCTATGAATGTGCAAAACTAAGTCAAAAAATTGTGGCGATCATGTGGACTTTGCTACTAAAATTTTCTTCCTCACAAGAGCGAATCGATAGAATGACGTCGTTGATTTGTATTGAAAACATAATTGCACTGACCTCAGCAGCTTCCCCGTTAGCTGTGATATCCCTCCAAGGTCCTCCTGCAGCACCGCGTAGTGTCACGATCCAAGTTGACACAGGGCAACGGCCACTCCAAGCAAGCAAGTTGAACCGTAAGTGCGTGCTGTTTGCCCAGATGAATTCTTTACCGCGTGCTGCCTTCGCCTCTATGTATACGATTATTACTATCATTTGAAGCTTCGTTATCATAGTTTAAATATTTCTGAACAGTATACAGTCAAAAGTACAAGATCCAGTGGCAAAAAAAGTTCAAAACTTCGTTCAAAAGTCCGAGCTCCTGCGCTATAAGACCTAATCAATATTTACAAATTGTCATGTCGATTTAAATACTCAAGTAATAAGTTAGAACGATCATAACAACGAAAATAACTAGTACTGAATGACGGAATAAATATAGGGCAATAAAATCATAGTAGATTTGTTTATTTTGAAATTGAGGCGTAGCAAAGAAAATAGAAAATATAAATTAAATTCTAAACAGGTCTAAAAATTATCATCGACAACCTTTGGAACAAGCTGTGGTGGAAATCAATGGGCTACAAATATGCTATAGTTTGTATCCGCACGTAAGCACCGTGATAATAATTGATAGATATAGACAATATAATGGAAATCAAAATAGTTATACGATATTTTTATATCATTCCTACAGTAAACAGAATATTGTAACATGGACGTTTAGACAATAGAGAATGTATACGCACTATCGCCGCGCGTTCGCGCTATCAATGGTCGAGAATGTGGTGAAGCACCGACAATGTTATGTGCACGTAAAGTCACGCGGTATTGAGCTCCACAGGCCAGCCCTTCTAATGTATGCGACGTATCACCTCCGGGGACACGTGCTGAGCGAGCTGTTCCCGCTTCTCTTGACCACCATACCGTGTAACCTAAAACCAGATTTTTTTATTGTAGCCCCGAAAGAAACAGTTATATCTATAAAATTCTACCGATGCCGATGCTTCGGAAAATGTGCGCTATTGAATTGAAACATCAATAAACTCAAAAGTTTTATCTTTTTAGAGAGTACAAATATAAACGACTTTGTCATATTCACAATTTAACAGTGAAGCATATTTTAAATTTCCAAGTTTACAAATTAATCAAAAGCTACTTGCATTGCTTTAATGGTAAGTCCAGTATTTTCTCAGGAATGTATAAAAATATATTTTGTTTAGTCACGTAGTACAAGATGGAGTTTTATAATTTATTTTGTGTGAAAACGAATTAAGAAATTAAAATAGAGCAAATTTTTCCACAAAAATACTTATGTCCCATGGTAATCCTGTTTGAGGTGTATGTGATTTTGAAATAATACCAATTTTTGCTTCATATTTCAGTGAGCTTAAGACAGATAAAAAGCCGAATATTGAATTTGAGTAAAAAGTTAACAATAATTTTTATATCGGATAAAGAGAAAAAAAAGGAGCAAGTGCGTATCGAACCATGCACAGTGAATGTTTTCGTAGTCGGGATGAACGTTCATGGTTCAAACTCGAATAATAATTTTAAATACAAATACTTCAAAAACCATTAAATACATCTTAGTTAAATTTATTTTCGTTGAAAGTGCTTTTCAACTGCGAGCTAAATTGAATTTTTTCAGTATTTTGCACCCCATAATTGAAAATTTAAAGGGCGGCACGTTTTTTGCTAAACTGAACAAAACAACTAATGACTTAAAGAAAAAAGTAATTTTATTTCATCTATGAGAACGTTAACGAAAAAAAAAATGTTTTACAGAAGTGGAACTAAACTTACCCAGTAGCGGCGCACCTCCATCTTGCGGTGGATCCCAAGCTACGTGCAAAGCGTGAACATCAGCTCTTGCCAGTCTTGGAGAAGGAGGAGCTGGAGGCACCATAACGTACAGTGCATAAGTAGCAGTATCCGTTCCGATGTTGTTACGCACAGAGCAAGTATAGTTACCGGCTGTTGTACGCTCCACTCCTAAATCATAGGATCATGGTCATTGAGGTCTTAGGTACGCAGTATCTCAATGATGGCTCAAAGTAATATCGCGGGCAGCGGGGTATTGGAAAATACGCCTGTTAATTGTATATTATAAAGCAAGTGTGGTAAGTTGTCAATTGACTACTTGAGTTGGCCTCACGAGCGAAGCAAGTCCGCTTATCCGCTCGTGTGGGCAACTGACCACCCGACGAATAGCATATTACTATTTTTAGGGTCCTAAATGTCAATTTAAGCCTTGAAATAATATAAGAACATACTATAGTCATATTTAAGTCAGTAGAGTGTATAGTATTTGCCATATATGTTGTATATGCGACTCTGAACTATGAAGCGCATGTCCGATTATGCACGCGCCATACTTCCTGCTACATCGCTTCTATGAAATTATGTGATGGTAATGTTTTTGTGACTAATTTCAGAGCCTCACGTATATATGACAAGAACCGTATATACTTAAAATTATCCACATAATACACACAAATACAGTAATGTGACTGTGTGTGTGACACGTGCGACTGCCGCATAATCTTATAAGAGAATAAATTAATTTGTGCGTCTAGTGGAAAAGGGTACAGATCGAACTGAACACTTTTGTAATTTCGTTGTACGTAGAATATAGAAAAAAATCCGCTTCGATTGGTCTAATTAACATGAGGTGAAGTTTAATACTTATGTAGATAAGAAATGTTAAAAAGGGTAAAACTCTTAAAACGATACGTGTTCATAATTTATTTATCTTTTGTTCTCCTATAAAGTAGCTATTTTGAGTATTATCCTTTTTCACTAGACGCATAGAAATATACATTGATGTGAAGACGTTACCAACGAAAAAGTTGATATGATGAAAATAGGTATAACTAGGGTTCACAGTTATTCCGGGTGAAATCAAGAATCGAGAATCGACCTGTATAAGGATTCAATTATATGATTGTAATAGAGCAACGTTTGAACTCTTATGATATAATCCAAACATCGCTCAACCGGTTTTGAAAAACTTTCATATTTCGTCTAATTATAGTTCAACATAAATATAAAATACGTATTACTATGCTACTCTTAGGAACATAGTACTCAGTGATGTTCGAAGACTCTAACTCAAGAAACACTAAGTTTTTGGTGAAACCTTCAGCCTGCGGGCACGAAATTGGCGACAATGGCCGAGTGACAGCGATTGCGATTTTTTTTTCTCGGAAAAGAAGAATCTTTTCCCAGACAACACCCGCAGCGCGACGATTTGCGGGTAGTGGCGGACTGCAACCCCCTAAACTCCTCTCCCTGATTTCTTACTGTCAGCCACAGAGCTTTCAGAGTAAACGGGTACTTTGGGGCGAGCGGGAAGTTCTAGCCATGCGAAAATAGACTGGAACCAGATAGGTCCAGCGAAGTCGAAAGGGGGGCGATAGCAAGGTTTTTTTTATTTAGTGAGGGTCGAACCTGCATACAGACACCTGCGCGCTCGACCTACCGCGCAGGTAGTGCCGGGTTGGGATTTCTACACAGAAGGTGCAGCCCGATAGGATAAACGACATCCTCAACCTATACTCCGGAGAGTGTATAGGGTTTCACATGAACGACGACCGGACGCATAGAGGATGCTTCGCTTCGGTGTGTTGCTGCTTTTGATGAGCGGTGCCTTAAAGGCGCCGCCTCGTACGGCGTATGAATATACTGTTGCGAGGCGGCGGCGGCGGCTTATATGGCAAACGGTGATTGCGGGGTGGCGGCCGCCATATAGCGCCGTCGCTCATCCGTCGCCAGTTTCGTGCCCGCAGGTTTACGCCGGCTGTTCAAGCTGGAGGCGAGAGCCAGAGACAGCGCTATACGGATAAAAGAGAAGGGGGAAATGCTTTCTCTTTTATCCGTATAGGGCTGTCTCTGGGTGTCATCTCCGCTTGGCGAGTCTGTACAGCTAGCGTTATACTTAAACGGATAAAATCGTAGTTCCACAATTCCACATATAAAGCATGAACGATCACGGTGCTAATATTTAGTAATATTCAGAAAATAGTTATAAAGTAAAAATGTCGTTGACATAATACGTACTGTGAATCAGCAAGTCCCCACTTTCGGTGACTGTGTGCGAGCGTGGTAGCGGAGTCCAAGCACGGGCGATTGGCGGCCCTCCAACGACGTGGCACCGTAACCGTAGTCGGCTGCCTTCAGGCACCCGTAAAATGCGGCCGAACGAAGCAATGCGCGCAGACACTGCGTGAAGTATTAAGGCAGGATTAATTATATTTCACAATTTACATCATAAATGAGTTTTGGAGGCTAATACAGGGTAAATCAGACTGTTATGCAGGTTTTCAAAAATTTATTATGTGAAATATAATGAACATATAATATTGTGAGATATACTGTGTGAAAGGTAAACTCTCAAAGTTTGGTTTAGTGTAGTTTAAAAAAAAAAAACACATCACAGGTGTTCTATGTGAGCGCCTTTTGTTACACGACAGACATCAAGCCGATATTCAATCTCCTGCCAAACTTTCTGCAGCATATCGCGGTCGATATCAGCAAAGGCTTCTGTGATGCGAGCACGCAGTTCATCCAGTGTTGTTGGAAGTGGTGGTATGTAAACACGATCCTTTACAAAATCCCACACGAAGAAATCACACGGGGTTAGATCGGGTGAACGAGGGACTAGTCGACGGACGGCCAGTTGATTTTCGTTTACAAATGCGGCCTGCATCCCTAAATTGTGTGTACCGCTTACGAATGGACCTCCCATCTGGCGGGTCTCTCTGATATTTGATACGAAAATGTCGTTGAACAGTAATCACGGAGTTGTTAACATGGTAATCAAGCACACAGAACGACTTCTGCTCGCCAGTCAGCGCCATTTTCTTTAACTGCTCTCCTGCTGACATCTTGCGGGCGAACGCGGAATCAGTTTCAGGAAACTAAACTTTGAGAGTTTACCTTTCACACAGTGTATCTCACAATATTATATGTTCATTATATTTCACATAATAAATTTTTGAAAACCTGCATAACATTCTGACTTACCCTGTATATTTAATACGTATTTTTTTCTTTTTCAGGTCTAATACCTATTATTCTGCTAGAACTGCCAAGTACATTATTTTAGATTTACAAAAGCAATTTAAAGAAGGTTTTTGGCGAATCTAGACATGCAACACGAATAAAAGGGCTCTCTTTACGGCTGTTTTTTGAAGGTACCTCAGAACTAAAGAGGTTTTCAATATAGTACTGCCCTCGGAGGGTGCCTGATTTTTCAGGAAAGGCAATCATCAACCAACTGAAAGAAGCGCGAAGAAATTACAGAAAACTCAAGCAAATTATATTACATAGTTTTATTTACAAACCGACTATAAAAGAGAAGACAAGCTCTTTGGAGAAATAAAACTTGTTGTGAAGTAATTCTTACTTCACAAGTTTTATTTCTTCATTTCAAGAGCAATTACCACAAGTCTGAAAAGAAACAAGCCTGAAATACTCCCTAGCGAGCCCGATCCGTACAGTACAAATTTAATAAATTATGTTCATCAGTGGTTATCATATAACATTAAAACCTTAACGAAATAAGTATTTATAAAAAGTTACCTATAGGTTTAGGCGAAGCAGTAACGGGTCGACTAGGCTCTCCAGGACCAGCAACAGTGGCGCCGCGTACCCAAAATTCGTACACAGTTCTTTCACGTAAGCCACGAACGTCCCTTGTGATTTCAGCATCAAGATCGTCTCTCAGTTCCTTGACTTCTACGCGCTGTGACCATTCTGCTCCAGTCCTTTTTAGTACAATTGTGAATATAAAGTTTATTTCGTACACAAGCTCAATAAAAGGAAAGTTAAAAAAAATTATGTAACGGGTTAAAGTTAAGTGGATTATTCTCAAAACATTTCATTACATTTTACACGAGTTAATTTCTAGATGAATTCTTTTATTTAAATGAAAACTGAACAAAGTCAACATTACGAAGCACATAATAAAGTTATAACACACAATTTTTGAAGGATAATATGACTCGTTTTTTCAATCCATTCCATCAGCCCTTTTTATAATCCACTGCAGGGGCTTAGGCCTCCCTTAAAGATGAGAGGCTTGGAGCTTAAATACACCACGATGCTCCAATGCGGGTTGGCGGATTGTGACGACTCCTATCTATTGGCAGCAACCGGGACCGACTGCTTAACGTGCTCTCCGAGGCACGGAGTCTGTGATAGTTAATGTACTTAAGTCAGAAAAAACTCATTGGTACCCGCCCGGATTTGAACCACGGCCACGTGGTCTTATAGATTTGGAACAGGTTCGTTGCGTTCGGGCTGTCACGACACAATATAATATGACTCCTTAGTTATTTTACAAAACAAACACAAAGGTTTATTCATGTACTTTAACTTACGCATATGATTACTTGTGTCTATTCTCACTATTTCAATCAACATTACGATAGTCTTGATCGTTAAAAGATATTGAGATTTCAATTTCAATCAATAATTTTTAGGTTGGGTTTATATGGTTTAGAATTAAAAAAGAAATAATTACCAACTGAGATATTCTGCTTAAAATTTATCCCTTTTGCTCATATTCCTCAAGTACCAAGTATTTATTAATAATGGCTATTACTACAGAACATTATGATGCACTGTTTTAATTAACGAATATTATTTCTTTCTGCTTCCAACAATCAAACATGTGAAAACATTTCCCTTGTGTGATTATGTATACATACTTAACACGTTAGTCTTAAAAAAAAAATTCGTTTTGCAAGAAAGTGACAGAAACAACATTTCAATAACTCATAATTTCCATGTTCTTCAACCGAATATAATTTTTTTTAAAAATTTTCTTGCTGTATATAGTCTATTATTATAATTTACTTAATAAATGTAATATATTTAATATAGTCAAATACCGTATTGGCATGGGTTGTACTTGTATATGCATGACAAGCTTCAATAAAGTAATAAGTATTTTCAGAATAAAGTTAGTTACTGCGACGGTTATCACTGTAAATTTTTGTACCGGTTTACAATTTACTATAGTGGAAGACTATCATAATGCAAAAAGCAAATCAAAAAATGATGTGTACTTCTCCACCTTTCTACAAAAACTAACGGAAGAGCACAAAATTCTTTTTTTTTTAATCCATTTTATAAAAACATGTTTCGAGTCGATGGGGACAGCGAGAAGTATGATTACTAATTTATTAATTAAAAAATGTTATGAAATAAAAAAAAAAAAACTTAATTATATGTTTTAACGTGTGACAGAGTATAGCGTACTTGCCAAGCTCGCGCGTGTAGAGCGTGTAATGCGTGATCCTCCCTCCACGCTGCGCAGGCGCAAGCCATGATACTAGTACACCGTCCACACTTGATGGCAACGCTTTGATAGCTTCAGGGGCACCTGGTACTGTTTTTAAAGGAATTGCATATATTAGAGGTTGAGGTATTTATATTGTGATTAAAATATTTAGCATTAAAAGTAAACATGAAAGGGAAAAAATCGCTTAGCTGAGCACCTCAGGCTCGTGACCTAACCGAGTTCCTGTAAAATCTATTTGTTCTACGAGCCAACTTACACTTTTTAATTTTGCCTTAATATTAAGAAAGTACTAAAGTTCTTGAAGTGGTAATAGACATACCAGTTTATTATTAGTCATACAAAAAAAAAATTCAATTCCCATACAGTATAATACAAATTCACATTCTATACCTAAACGTAAGATTTTTCCTTTTTATACGCATTTTCTATTAGATACCTGGACAATTATATAAATAGGAATTGATTTTCGTAACAACTAACCGTCTTCTAAAGTAGTGCAATACACAGGAGTACTCAGTGGTCCAGGACCGACATCACTGCGTGCGCGCACAGTCAGAGAATAATTCGTCGCACGACGTAGACCTTGCAGTGTGGCTTCACCCGCTAAACCGGTACGAGTGATTTCACCTGACAGCGCTCCAGTCCATGCTAAGGAAATTTAATTGAAATCGCAGACATATAAAATTTACAAATGATATATATAATCTCAAGACGTGACAAAAATTTATGTTACAGAAATAATGAATAATTATAATAATAATAATACGATAAGAGTGTTTTTACACGTAATAGCACTACGAATAATAAGGTACTGCTAAATTTTTTTTTAGTATTTCTCACTGATTAAAATATTGAGATGAAAAGAAACAAGTAACACCATTTTTTAAATAAACTGAGGTAAATAATTAATTTTATTTTTGTACTAGTTTTCCGCCCGCGGCTGTGACGCGACGGGTGGTTTATACATTTGTGTTATTAATCCAGGCAGTTGTTAACACAATAATACATTATCACTGTAATTTTTTTTCTTAACAGTAGGGGTAGTATGAAATTGCCGTTTTAGCTAATGGCCATTATTAATTAAATTAAAATATGTAAGATTCGAAACTTTTTCAGATAAAAGCTAGTCCATAATTCAAAATCAATAAAATGATTTGAAAGTTGTTTTTCAATCAATTGTTTTCGCACTTGCGCCTTAACTTACACATAGACAAGTAGACAATTAAATTAATTTTTAAACACTTCCGATGTGGTATTAACACAGCAACCAGCTAATATAATCAATGTTGTGTTCGAAAGAAATGTGACTGATGAATGCGTTTTTTGTTTAGTTGCATTCGCTGTGGAAATATTTTAATTTGAAAAGTGAACCAAGAGGCAGGCCAGCCACAAAAACCAATTATGAAGTATTGCTAGCCACGGTGGAAGCAGCTCTGTATCCATCTACTGAAGAACTAGCAGCATAATTTGATTTAATATAATACCCACAAATTGATCTATCTGCGCCGAATTGGCAAAACTAAAAAACAATAGCCTCGACCGTTCAACGGATCTTCACCATTATTGCTTCATAACGCAAGACCTCATATTGCTCAAACAAGAAAACGCTACAGGAGTTAACTTAGAAACTCTCCGTCACTTTCCGTACACTCCAAACCGACTTATTTCTTCCTCGACTTTGGTAAACTTTCTTCTGTCCTGTTTCCCAGAGTTTTACTGCATGACATTAACGATCCCTCTATTCGATGGTAAAAATGCGTAGAGAATATAGGTAATCATTTAAAACAAAAACAGTTTTTTTCTTAATGATTTCTAGTTTTTTCCAATATCAAACAGCATATCGCAATTGACGGATAATTAAGCAAAGCTTGTTTGTTCAACGTGCGCGAAAGTAACTGAAGATATGTTAATTGATTCATATTTGTTGGCCCATTTTCAAGGCTATACAGGCATTTTATTTAAGTAATCTTTCTTAGTTTAAACTTACAATGTGAATAATGCAGAGGCGCGTAGTGAACATCGTAGCCGCGTAACGACTGAGCGTGTGGCCCAGCAGGTGCAGTCCAGCGCACGCGCAGGGATCGCGACGAGACGGGCTCGCAACGGACTTCGGTTGGTGCGATTTCCGGAACTGTTCAGTAAAACTAGCAATTTTAACGAAAAAAATAAAGATGGTCATCAAATTTTCTATTTGCATTAAAACTATATCTACTTGGGGTATGTGCTTATTTTTAGTTCTAAAAAGAGAAATCAAATTCTAAATTTTTATTACAAACAGTATTAATATTTTTTAACTATAATATGTCTACAAAATGTAGTTTTGGAATGAAATATAAATTCTAAAAGCTTGTACACTACATTACTAGAGCTAGAGGCCCCATAAAAGTGTAAATTATTGTCGAACGAAATAGTTGTGTATTTCATAATTCGCCTGTTAATCGCCATTGCCACTATAATTACATATTTCGGAATGTCGGAAAAACGTAGTGAGCTGTGTATCTATGTCATGGAAACAATTTTTACTTTTGATATTTTTTACTCTAACACTTCTCAACTGGTGATGACGCGTCATCAAGTCCACCCATTCTCCATGACTTCAAAATTAAAACTCCAGGTACCGTGTGTTTACTGTTTAAAGCGGTTTCTTTTCCGTTACATTATAAAATTATAAGTTCGATGACTCAAATGTACACTAAAAATAGCAAGCAATGCAACCGAGTAGATAATAATAACATTGTTTTTTTGTTTAAAATCTTACTCGCCTCCGTCGGCAGTTGTGGCATAGACTGTAGGCGAAGGTGGGCCTGCACCTGCACTGTTGTATGCACGTACAGATACGGCATACCGAGAGAATTTTCTCAAACCGCTAACGGTCATCTCGGAACTGCTCCAACCTGGAGAAGTAGCTGAACCTGCCCGTCTGCCGTCTTCGACATCTGATTCCTCGTCATCGAACCTACCCAGCTCTCGCCAGGATATCACGTAACCCAGAAGCTCTCCATTCCAGGTGTCTTGTGTCGGTGCCTGAATTGAAATTAATTACTAGAAAATGACACAAAAAATTGGCATATTTTATAAGGCACTATGGCGATACAAGATAGTTTGATAATGGCGATACAAGATAGTTTGATAATGGCGATACAAGATAGTTTGATAATAATTCAAAGAATAAAGTCGAAGCTTTAAGTTTATCCTACTATAAGAGTCATATATAAAACTTAGGCTATA
The DNA here is from genome assembly GCA_949709985.1 of Luffia ferchaultella. Lineage (NCBI taxonomy): Eukaryota > Metazoa > Arthropoda > Insecta > Lepidoptera > Psychidae > Luffia > Luffia ferchaultella. The sequence continues at coordinate 4,405,196 of OX453240.1, read as the reverse complement.
AAATCTATTCCAGTATCCAAAAATAGAGCAAAAACAAATGAAGTCATGCTTCAAAAATTGGAAGTGAAAATAAAAACATTTTAAACATTAACCAATAAAAACAATACATACCGACCAAGATACGTGTAAATCTCCTATTCCCGAAGGCCGTACTCTCACATTTTGAGGTGATCCCGTTGGTCCTAGTCAGAATGAGAAAAATTAAAAATATTTTTGCGATTATTGGAGAGCTCGTATTTGGTTTATATTTCAAAAAGATAATATTTTTGTTTGCGTAGAAATATAGACAAGGAACAAAAAAAAGTGATGTACGACAAGCGTTAGATCCATTCCGATCGCGTTACTAGTTCATCTTAATAAGATTTTGGTAGTCTTGACTGAAAAATCATATTCTCATACCTCCCCATTAAATTTTAACCATACCTCCAATAAACCATCCAAGATGCGTGAGACCCACCTGCGTTGGTTTGGGCATGGAATGCGCAGAGATGAAAGCCGTATGGCGAAGATAGTCTTAAATGTTTCCGAAAGAAAAATAGGCTGAAGGTGCTGCTTTACAACTTGAACCAGAATAATTAAGAAGGACATGGATACGATGGGTGTAAGCCCTGATATGACTCAGGGTAGAGTAAAATGGCGCACAAAAATATGGAGAATTGACTCCAAAAAAAAAACATATGAACATGACTATGAGAAAAGAAAAAGATGACACGTGAATTAATTTTCAATAAACATTTGTTTCTGCAAATGCGAATACTTGTACCAAAAATCCTTATAGGCTGTAGGAGAAGTTGTGAAATAAAAAGCCTTATGGCGGGCGCACAAAGTACCCTCGGGAGAAGACTTAGATGACGCTTACATCAAAGCTTGCATCCCCGTGATGAGCATGCCCTTGGCTAGGCAGAAACGTACATCTGGTTGCACTACGGGCTCATGTGTTTACTGTTTATTTATGTGCCCTTTGTGTTTACTAATTACAAATAATTTTCAAACACACATTTCTATAAATTGGAAAATTGATTCTAAATATTATTAGGTCACCCATTGAAGAATATTACCCCTGCTTGAAAAATAATGGTCTTCTTTAAAATATAAGCAAATAAGAATAATAAAACAGAATAGTGGATATAATATTTTGGCTAAAAAAACTATGTTCGTAATAGTATAAAAATATTTTAGTTACGAATAATTTATTTTAGAGCTAAAAAAGTAAACAAACTTTTTAATCAAGGATATTCTTCTCAACATATTAAATTCCGTGTGTAAAAAAATATAGTTTTCAATGTAAAAAAATCATATAAACCTTGAAGTAATGCGATTCGCATTGAAGTAAGAATAATTTTATTTTCAATTTTTAGTAATAGTAAATGTGTCAAAATGACCATCATGCCATAAAAAAAATCTGTACCAAAGTTCTTGTACTATTCTTGTATAACAAGCATTTAACAGTTGTCATGCAGTAATATTAGTGTCTGTACTATTCTGTTGTATAAATTCTACTCTTCTCTTTTATACATATTCTATTGTATAAATTCATAGATTTTAAAAGATATTCTTAGTAACATCCGTTTTTACCTTCTTCCAAAGTAGTAAACAGCAATGGTTCCGAATGTGGTGATTGTCCCACATGATTTGTAGCTGCAAGACGCAACGAATAGGCCGTAGCTGGTCTTAATTCTTCGAGTTTAGCACTGAACGTAGCAATGTCATCAGTATCTAACCTAAAAGAGAAAAACAACTTATGGCTCCGTATAAAAATGTGAAAAACTTTTAAACAGATTGACAGGTTGAAACAATTTCGTCTTATATATTTTGTACATTTTCTTATTAAACCTACTAATAATATTAGAAATGAGGAAGTATGTTTGTCTGTCCTTTCTTTACGTCATGACGGGGAAACGAAACGACGTTATTTCTTGCATAGGGATATTGACGTAACAACATCAGCATTTGAAATGAAATACGATCACAATTCAAGCTGTAACGTAAAACAATAGTTCAAAAATTTTAGTAAAAGTGATATAACTGGGAAAACAGGAACGAGAGAACATTAGTTCTGGGAAAGTTATATATATGTATGTCCCCGCGGGCGCGGAGCTACGGAAAAAAGGAAGTTTTCTTCAATGTATCTAGTTTGGAAATAAAAAGCCTGCCTAAACGGGGAATAATAAAAAGTTTTAAAAAATCAAAAAATATCATAAGAGTAAATATAAATGTACGTAACATTTTCCAATGTGTCAAAGCTTTTTGGTAAGCCTTACGAGTATCATGACATGAAAATAGTTCTGCTATAACACATAGTAATTATAGACAAGATTAATTAAAAGCGATTAAAGTTACGTATCTGCGATTCTTTTATTTCTTGCCAACTTCACAGGTTCCCATTATCAGTTAAAAGCCAAAAAAAAAAAACAAAAAGTATACAATTTTATTATTATACCTGACAGATAGAGGATACTTGTAACAGGAAGTTGTGAAACCGGCTGCCTCATGGAATTTAAGTTTAAATGTCCAAAGAGGCGAATATATCTTTGTCCCCAATACCTCTTTCCAACCTTTTCTGAGATGAGTCAGTTCTGTTTTTTAACAATGGGAACTTCTCTTAGTATGGGCCGAGCTACTAAACTGTACAAGCGTACAGTTTAGTAGCTCGGCCCATACAACCTGACAATGTGCTTGTAAACTAGCCAATCAATGAACGCAAACGTGTTAGATGGCTAATGGTAAAACACGAATGCTTGGATTGTCTCGCTCCGCTTTATACCGCTTAAACTTAAAATAACCTAGATGCTCACGGCTTTGATCATTTCGAAGTACAAGACGCACCATCTTGATTAATATGCTGTCTAAAACATTTCATATCCTCTCTTTTTTTTGGTGAACTGTAAAATGTGTAATATTTGAGTGTGTTCATTTTAATTTATTAATTGGTTAGAGAGCCTAACTGCGAAGCCGAGGGTTCGATTCCCGCCCGGGACAACTAACTGTGTACATGAACATGTCTATTTGTTCCGTATCTGGGTGTAGAAGTATCTATATATGTATCATCATCATCATCATCATCATCATCATCATCATCATCATCATCATCATCATCATCATCATCATCATCATCATCATCATCATCATCATCATCATCATCATCATCAGCCCTTGTCTCTCCACTGCAGGATATAGGCCTCTCCCAAGGCTCGCCACCACACACGGTCCTCCGCCTTTCGCATCCAACTACCCCCGGTATGGTGCTTCAGGTCATCTGTCCACCTGGCCGGGGGGCGTCCAACATACATTTTTACATACATATTAAAAAATATTTAAATTTGTATATCAGTTGTCTAGTACCCCATAATTCAAGAATATTTGCTTATTTTGGAAATAGATGCGGTTGTGTGGGATGTCACAGATAATATTATTGTTATTTACAATATACTTTGATCTTGTCGTTTCAAAAGTATTTTGTTATCACGGCTCATTTACGTATTGATTTTGAAAAGCAAGCACAAACATTCACTTTACCTAAGTGATAGAATCTCTAAAACAGCGTTACTTACCTTTCTGCTGTACCAACTGGCTCGGCGGTTAAATTGACGATTCTTTGTCTTGAGTCCGAACCCGGCAGAGTATGTAGTGCCGTATACAACGCTGAGAACTGAATTCCTTGACTGGTTGTGGACTTCCATAAGATACGTATCCATCTTGAACTGGCACCGCTCAGCCGAAGCGATTTTGGAGCTTCTGGAGGTTCTATTTGAACAGATTTTTATGTTTTACGTATGGAATTAAATTTTATCATTCGTAGAAATTTTATATAGCAGTGATATATTTATGTAGGTACTTAAAAGATATGGTAAGAAAATCTATTTGTTCACGATGTCTAAGAAATCATTACCGGCATTTCCTTCAATATTAATAAATTTAGTTTTTGCAATGTTATTCTTGTGTTACTGATATTTCATCATGAATTCTACAAAAATTAAAACTTTTATTGTTTGAACTTCAATGATTAATTTATGAACCTCCGAAATATACACAATTAATTTTTTTCGCAAATTCATTAAGTGTCTTTCACATAATCCAAATAATACACATGACTCTAACAAAAATAGGACTTTAGGAGTATATATCTCAACAACTGTTGACTTAAATAAAAAACTTGTTTGAAACCTTGATATCACTTTTTAAGACCTACCGTTTGGTACCTCTCGCGTAAATATACGATGAATTTTTTTCGTACTTCAGTTACATGTATGGCCACCTATCCCAAAAAAAAAAATTCTTAATTTCACTACGTTGTTGTGTAGCGGTTCATAGATTACACCGATCTTCCAAATTTCATCTATATATTGCCAATAGTTTCCGAGAAAAACCACAGACAGACAGACAGACGGACGGACGGACATGGCGAAATTATAAGGGTTCCTTTTTTGGCATTTGGCTATGGAACGCTAAAAAGCAGCTAAACACTATAAACGTTCATGATAAAAAATTGAATTTTATTTCTTTTGTTTAAGAACAAATATCCCAAAAACTATTCTATATTATCTTATTCAAACCAATTTTTTTGAAATAGTGTTTTGAAAATCATGTCCACTTAAATATTTTATAAATTTTCCGCTTCATAGTGGAAAAGTTATTAGCATTTTAGGAGCGTATATCTCAACAACTATTTACGTACATAAAAAAGTAATCTTGAAACCTCGTTATCATTTCTAAAGATATATCTCTAAATTCTTATACGTCAAAGAGCGCTTTGTTGCTCAATTTTCATCTATGACGACACATATTAAACATTTTTATATTCATAACTTCCATAGAGTAAATAAATTTGGCGCTGGGGGCTGTCAATATATGACGGTCGTTACAATCCCCAACCCGCAGTGGAGCAGCGTAGTGGATTTAAGCTCCAAGCTCCCCTCAGCCTCACTGTATCGAAAATTTCGAATGCAAACTCGCGGGGGTGAAGACCGGCACGCGGGGACCTCGCGGACTGAAACTCGCCGTCTTGCACCAGCTAGCTGTATTATGAGTGGTTAGACGGTAAACGCAGAGGAGGGCTTCTAGTCAATTCCTACTTTCATGATAATTTCGCTACCACACAACATGGCGTTTATCTTTTAAAATTTCGTATATAGCGCCAAAAGTCTTCGACCAAAATGGATGTGACAGACAGACAGATGGATGGACAAGACGAAATCATGGATAATAGGAAACTCTCACCTTCAACATATAGATATACAAGTAACTCGCTACGTCCGTACTCGTTTTCAGCGTGGCATCGATATTCGCCGGCGTCGCCCCGTTCCGCCGAACGCAGCTGCAGTGTTGACCGCAAACCGTCAGTGGTTCGAACTTCCGATACTACGGCCCTAACGAACCAATTTCATATATTATATAACTTTTAATGCGATGATGCGCACTGATGTGCACGTAAATAAATGCAATATTATAATGTATAATATATTTTAAAAATATCTGAGTTTAATGTGCTCTAAAAATATTAAATTGAATTATCTCATTCTAATAGTTTCGAAATTTAAACTGAAAAAAAATATACGTTCTATTTCTTATACTATACGTATAAAAGATAAATTCTATAAATTGTTGTAGCTCATATGGGGTCAGAAACAAGAACGATTATGCGATGCTTCAAAAATTCACTCATTGTCATGCACTGTAAATCTATCAGTATGCAGGAGTGAACGAGTATAATCTGATGAAACAGCTATAGACAAAGCTAAATTTTATGACCGATCTGAAGATAGCGTCGTGTAGCATCGTAATAGTAAACTTTAGATGTCCGCGGGTGTGCTGTACGGGCGCAAACTCGTCTTCCCTTCGTATTAAAATTGAACGTAAAGTTTGGTTTGATCTGTAACTGGATTGATAATATTGCAAATTCGCAGATTCCAGACATCGCCACAGGTGTTGAATAGAGAGAAGTTGGCGTGTACCTCTATCAGAGATTCAGTCCAATATTAGTAATTTAAAATTTAAAAAAAAGCGATACTACTGATTGATTAGTTATTTACAATAATTGAAAGAAATACAATTTAATTTTTAAATTCAAATAAAATTTTAAAATCAATTCACATTCATTGGTCATGAAAAAATATATATCATGGAACAACACATAATAGATCATGAAAACTATAAAATACTAGTTAAAGAAAATTTTGAATGCAGATTTAAAATATATAAAATAAATTTTACACCGTTTTAAAAGAGCACTGCAAAATGATCACACAGTTGAAAATATTCCGTGTTAATATAAAAGGTACAGAATTTCAGAATAATTTTTACCTGTAAGTGTTCAAGTCAAGTCTTCGCCCACGATGAGTCCAATGTACTCTCAAAGGGATATCGCCGAGCGCGTGGCAACTCAGAGACGCGCTTTGTCCTCGAACGCACGATACGTTTTTTATATTGGTACCCTCTGATACATCGAAATGCGCTGGTTCTGTTGAAAGAATAAAACGTGCCTGAATCCGCAATAAACTGAACAGCGAGTCATGCTATTTGTGTAAGATTTCCCCAAACTTGTCCTTTTACAGTAATTTTTAAATTAACGTAAAAGTGCTTTTTACTTTTTTTTATATATATATATATATTTCAAACCATTACAGAGATTTCTTATTTCAAGTTTATTCAATAAATTTTTCTGTTTCGTAGCCACCAAAACATATACACAATGTTACCGTTGATCTGCTTCCTTGCACAAAACATACTTAACGGAAAATAGAGTAATAAAGTTGACAGCAACGTCCATTACAGCAGAGATCGTTTCATAAACTATGGAATTAGAGTTACTGGTGTACAAGTTCGTGATTTATAGGCGAAACAGCTGACAATGATCGTTCGCAGCCCCCCGCGCAACAGCTTTCTCACTGTCATTTTGGTTTATGTTTGCTCCTCTATGGTAGGAACTCTGATAACCGACTAGGTATATTGTCGACATGTTTTGCCTGTAGGCTAGAGTTGGAGAGAGAATATATAAATGTTTTTAGTAACTACATATCAATACAAATTAAATAAACTTGAAGTGTGAGTTAACAAGTGCGGCGAAAAATTGTTTTCTAACGTATATTTTTCGGAACATGACATTATACACATGGTTTGTATTTTCAATGGAGGGGAGCGACATCAATGAAAATAATTAAGATTATTACTAGTATTTTTGGAAATTAGTATTTAAATATATAAAAAATCTGTACGTAATTGAATTTAATAATTAATTTAATTATTTACTATTTTCTATGTTATCAACATGAAATTTCAACTAGTGACGAATTAACGAATTACTTTCTCGTCTTACCATGGACAGTAACATTAAGTTGTTTCGTCAGTGGAGGTCCAACTCCGTTATCAGCTTTACATCTATATACTCCTTGATGCGACCTGACAGCAGAAGTGACCGCCAAAGTTCCATTATAAGCTCGCAAACTGTCAGTATTCCACTCCATAATTCTGACTTCTTCCCACTGCTCGGTGCTGCCATCGTTGCTTATTAAACCATCACCTTTGTTTGATATGTGAAATACAATTTTTAATACTTTCAATAACTTTACAAAAAAGTAAATAATCATTTTTTGTGATTGATATTGACTTACCAAGTTTTCTGTACCACGTTATCGTAGGAATAGGATATCCTTGTGCAGAACATTCTAAAGATATAGGAGCACCGAGTAACACAGCTGAATCTGTTGGTTCGGATGTCCAAGATGGCGCCACTAAAATTTATATCATAAGTAAATAATACGTCGAAGTAAATACAATAATTTTAAACATTATATAGTTCCAATCAAACTTTATGGCGGATCGAAATACAACGCTATACGCGTGGTTCCGCAGGTTCAGTCATATGCCCCTCGCTCCACTGCGTCCCGCTACACCTAAAACTGGTTACTGAGACGCGACTTGTGCCTATGTTCACATCTGCCATAAGGTTTTATTGGAACTGTACTACTCAGTTACAATACTAAATAGCGCAAAAGAAAAAAGTAATTTATTTTATATTTGTAGTGTAAAACTTGTGTTAATTAATTTAATGAGAAAATCACCAGGAATCTACATCTCCATGAATTAAATATATATAATAATAATAATCACATCACAACAACGTCTAGACCCCAAATTAAGCATTAGCTTGTGTTTTGGGTACCAAGCGAAGACACCAGTATAACAACCAAGATCCGGTACCAGTATCAATATTCATCATACAAATACTGACCCGGCCAGGGATTCGAACCCGGGACCTCCAGCTTCGTAGCCAGGGTCGCTACCCACTTGGCTAAGCGGTCGTCAAAGTTAAAGTGGATTGGAAAAATGAAATTAAACAGTGTGGACTAATGTGTCCATTACCACAAATGATCTTTTGGGGTGTTTTATTTACCTTTGACACTAAGAGCAGCAGTATAATTTACTGTAGCTGCATGATTTGATACACTACACGTGTAAGAGCCACTATGCCTCGCAGTTAAATCCGAAAACATCAGCAAAGAAAATTCATCCAAACTTTTTTCTTGAATCTGAAATGAAAAATGAAATATCTTATTCTATTCTATTCTTAGTTAATTATAAAAATATCGAAACAATCATTATTACTAATAATTCCATTAATACTAAAAAGGCGAAGTTTTCTATAGAAGTAAAATCGTAGGAGACCTAAAACAACCTTTGTAGCATTTACCTGTAAAGAAGTAGGTATTGGAGCACCATCTTTGAGCCACGAAAAATACATTGGCTTGTCTCCAGAAGAAACTCCGCAAAGCACTTGAACCGAACTACCCTCTGTCAGTTCCGTTGAAAATATAAATGGCGAAATCTTGGGAGGATCTGTGTATATAAAAAAACATACTTATTTAGTACACCCTTTGCTACGTAAGCAAAACAATTATTTATGTCAAAATGCTCCACTTTAATAAGTAAATTGTAATATAGTTTAATAGAATTTTGGAAATTAAAACCTGAGTTCGAAAACGCTGATCAAATCGTTGATTTGTTAACCCGCGACTATTTTTTGTTTTGTTTTACCCTTGCGTTGGGAAGGCGGATTAAACTCTACAGTTTTCGCGCGCCCGAGCGCGCGGGGTATGTGGGAGTTACACCTACTAAACGACCGCCTGAAGCAGAATAAGGACGCATGTCTTTAGCCCGAAAGCTCCAACGACTTCATCGAAGCGGCCGGGAGGCACACTAGGGTGTTGCCGGCGCGAAGATGTCGGGAAACCCCTAAGAGTCACTCGATGCGAAACTAATTTGTAATTTTGTTAGGAGTGCTGAAAAATTCATTAGGTAAATATTAAGTAACAATTGAGTAGTCAGATTGACTGATTCATTCGCTCATTTATTTGTTTCTCCAATTACAAAAATTTACTGTACATATGACAAGTAATTATTTAACTAAAGAAGGGCATATTACACCTAAAATGTTGATTAACTTTTGTTTAACAAACAATGTTACAACTAAATTCAAAGAAACAGTAACTTTATAGTCTTCTACGAGTATATTTAGTAAAGACCTGAAACTATGGCTACATATCAAAGACAAAGGTGAGTAACATAATTAAATCGAAGCCTTGTATCCGCGAATTAACGCTTCAAGGGTTGTTACATGTATTGGATTTCACATAGATATGGAATGGCTAACAGAACTTTCTGTACTCGATATTGCTGCGGATAAAATAGAAAGGTGAGATACGTCGTTCAGCCTATTGATGTAATTTAAGTTACGAAATCAGAAATTGTTTTAGGCTATTAATTTTTATAATCATATTATGTTTTCCCCTTTCTGCCATGAAGTGATAGCATTGTATGCATAGTACTAGCTGGATACGTTGCTATTAAGATAGCTGTATTTTACGCCACAGTGCCAGTGTGACCATTTTAGTAGATTTCTACTATTTAGTAGTTTTAAGACGTCAAATAAAAATTATTAGTAGCATAATAGTTTTCAAAAGTCAAATAATAATTTCGTATTTTAATTAATTTCATTATGTAAAATGTACCAAAACATTATTTTTAATATACTAAATCTCATTTATTTATATCTTCGTTTCTTCTGATTTTTAACAATAATGTGTATTCGTATTTTTGCGATTAGACAATGGCAACTCTCTATTAGCTTTACGGTCATTATCCACAAAATAATAATTAAAAATACCCAATATCAAGTTCTCTTTCCATATAGAAAATGCCGTTTATTCTAATAATTCTACAAAGGCAACATTGGCCGCTCTGTCATTAGTACTCAAATCCGAAACGTCCAATTTTAATAGCAACATAACCGGGCAGTATAAGAAAACCTACGCGTATTCGTCCAATCATATTGTTGTAATTTTAATACTGACTGCGCACTTGTAGCTCAATATCCCGTCTCGCTGCTGTTCCATCAGGAGCTACCACGGAACAGGCGTAAGGGCCTGCATCCGAGGATAAAGGTGGCGAAAGTCTTAGCTCAGGTCCCCTTGCTGACACTCGACCACTGCTTGACAAAGCACGATCAGCTCCGCGAGCCCACCATGTTATAGAACTGATGAAGACAAACTGACGTTAGGTCAAATTCTTCTAAGTAACAAATACAGCGCCTATTTTCAGATTATTTTCAAAGAGTACTACAAAAAAACAACGTATGTTCAATAATATTTCAGGAATATATTAACACTAACCTAATAAACGGCCTTTTATGGTTTGATATAAAGTTTAAATATTTTACTATACTAAGGTCTAAAACATACAAGTTATATATTTACAAAGCATTAATTTTTGAGTATCTTAATCGTCTCCATTTATTAATCCCTTTTCATTTCAATACAAATATTTGAACATTTCATATCAAATTATAAGATATGTTTGTCTCAAAATGGGTAACGATTTCATGGATGTATTAAATATTATAGGAGAATTATCCTAGAAAATGCACCTCTATGGACCTGATCGGATATCCTGCGTAGGGGCAGAGTACTGTTGCATTGGTGCCAGCCACAACACGCACCGGGCCCAGAGCACGAATCGAAGGGGGACCTATGGAAGGATGTATTTTAATATTGAGCCTAGGAACTAAAATGTGTTACTGTTGGGAAACAAAATAGTTTAGTACAGAACCTAGAAGATCAAAGAGTTTAACTTAGGTATCGTAAACTATGCAATAAAAGTTAATAAAATGAGAAATTAAATACTTTAATGATCAATTTAAGAAGTCTGGTTTAACTTATCATGACCCTTGGGAAATTCCTTTTTTTAGGGGTTAAAGGTTTTTAGGGCAAAAAATGGTACCCTTATAATTTTGTCCTCTTTGTCTGTTTATCAGCCTGTCACATCCATTTTACTCGAAAACTATTGACACTGTACTGTAACTGTTAGAAAGTTAAATACATACAACGGTGTAGCGTTACCAAAAAATTTTTTGGGTTAGGTTGCCCTTTCACATTTAACTGCGGGACGAAAAAAAGTTTTTAGGATAGATTAACGTGTGGGGTATTTATGGATAGGTCTTTGAAAATGACATAAAGGTTTCAAAATAACTTCTTTATTAAAGTCAATAGTTGCTGAAATGTGCGCTCCTAAATTATTACAGTGTGCCCTCTTTTATTTTTTAATTATGAAATGGAAAATTCTAACAAAAATACTTTAACATCGAAAACACTTTTACAAAATCTGGTTTGCATGAGACATATTGAATAGTTTTTGAGATATTTGTTTTTAAAGTTATAATCAGCCTTTCTTTTTAAATTCCGATAAAGCTTTACAGCAGCTAAACCTTATTTCACTTCCAAACAAACAGCTCTCCGACCTAGGAGTTTTCCGACACTTATAGATGTTTCTTTCTTCTTTGAAATCGTGTAACATTTGCAGGAATCAACAACGTAATCTACAGGTACCAGCTCACCTTGTCATCAGATACGCTTTGTCGATTTCTTCGTACATCTTTCAATCTCTATTTTCCTATTTGTCCAGCCAACCCCGCCCAAAGTACGGAATGAAGTTTCATACACCGGATTTTAAATTCAAAATAAGCGAAATTCTGAACTTACCATAAATATTAAGTCGTGCAGAGTGTGTAGCTTGTCCTAAGGTGTTGTGAGCGCGGCAAGTGTACCGGCCACCATCCGCAGAAGCGGCTGTGCTGACGTTCAGAATGCTGACCACGTCTCCACTCACTGTCGTGTCCTCATTGATTGAGTACCTAAGTTTGTCGTAAATAATATTAGGTAATGGCGACTGAATTAGGTGTATTTTAGGGTATTTCGACGTATCGCAGTAAGCAGTGCACGAGGGCCAATCAAAAACTGTCAAATATTCGATATTAAAATTTATAATTGGCAAGTAATATTATTGTGTTTCTAATGTAAATTTCATTGGGAGTTTATTATTTTCGGTGAAATTATTAAAACTTGAAAAGCGCTATCAAAGTGGAAAAATAAAAGTATACGTTGTAAAATAAAATCTTTATTACATATTGTAATATTCGTGTTTTTAGAGTTTTATTATACTACTAGCTTTCCGCCCGCGGGCTTCGCTCGCGTTGACTACACAGTTGTATTGGGACAGTTATAGGAACGCGACGCTACAGAACATTGTGACACTTTCTAGAAAATTCTGAAAATTAACTACCTAAGAAATTTCTATACCTCATTTGTTACAAATCCATTTAGCCATTTTAACATGAAGAATAGCTATCCTATAAGTCGGTCCCATAATCAGTCAGCCGTTTTGGAGATTAACCGGAACAGACAGACAGACTGAGACACTACGATTTTCTATATGTAAATAAAAAAAATTGCTTTTCACTCTCGACAACGCCCTCTTCATGTTCGCAAAATTTCATTAAAATTAGATCAGCCGTTTCGATGATTAGCCCTAACAGACAGACAAACACACAGACAAAAATCAACCTATTTCACTCTTGATTTTTATATGTATATATCCTTTTTATGTCTGCGATGATTCATAGAAATAGTTTAGTCGTTTTGGAGATTAGCCGGAACAAAAAGACAGACAGAGAACCACACAGGCAAAAAGTTACCTATATCACTTTTGACAACCTATTTTAATGGCTGCATAGTTTCATTAAAAAATTTAAAAGTTTAGCTCAAACAAACATAAAGACAGACAGACAGACAAACAAAAAGTAAGTGTATGTCACTTCTCACACCCTCCATTCACGTCTGTGAAACTTCATTAAAATTGGTTTAAATGTTTCAGAGTTTAGCTCGAACGAACAGAGAGACGGCCAGACAGACAAACAAAAAGTTGCCTATGTCACCTCCGATAATGCCCTCTCTACGTCTGCAAAGTTTACAGATAGACAGACAAAAATATGTTGGCAGTTATAGGGACTGCCGATAGAAATGGAAACTTAGAACTCATCAAAACATCAAGTTGGAGTACCAACACGATAGGTCTGCGATTGATAGTTTCGAAAATATAAGCTTTTAAAAATTTGGTCACGTGGTCACATAGATCTCATCAAAACATTAAATTTGAGTACCAACACGATAGGTCTGCGATTGATAGATTCGAAAATATAAGCTTTTAAATATTTGGTCACATGGTCACATAGATCTCGTCAAAACATAAAGTTTGAGTACAGACACAATAGGTCTGCGAATGATAGTTTCAAAAATATAAGCTTTTAAAAATTTGGTCACACGGTCACATAGATCTTGTCAAAACATTAAGTTTGAGTACCAACACGCTAGGTCTGCGATTGATAGATTTGAAAATATAAACTTTTAAAAATTTGGTCACGTGGTCACATAGACCTCGTCAAAACATTAAGTTTGAGTACGAACACGATAGGTCTGCGATTGATAGATTCGAAAATATAAGCTTTTAAAAATTTGGTCAAGTGGTCTCATAGATCTCATCAATACATTAAGTTTGAGTACCAACACGATAGGTCTGCGATTGATAGATTCGAAAATATAAGCTTTTAAAAATTTGGTCACGTGGTCACATAGATCTTGTCAAAACATTAAGTTTGAGTACCAACACGATAGGTCTGCGATTGATAGATTCGAAAATATAAGCTTTTAAAAATTTGGTCACGTGGTCACATAGATCTTGTCAAAACATTAAGTTTGAGTACCAACACAATAGGTCTGCGATTGATAGATTCGAAAATATTAGCTTTTAAAATATTTAGCCACGTGGTCACATAGATATCGTCAAAACATCAAGTTTGAGTACTAACGCGATAGGTCTACGATTGGTGGTTTCGAAAATATATGCATTTAAAAATTTGGTCACGTGGTCACATAGACACGTCTGCAAAGTTTCATTGAAATCGGTTTAGCCGTTTCGGATATGAGCTCGTACAGACAGACGGACGGACAGACAGACAAACAATAAGCAGCCTATGTCACTCTAGATAATACCCTCAGCACGCCTGCCAAATTTTATTGAAATCGGTTCAGCCGTTTCTGAGATCAGCACAAACAGACAGACAGATGGACAGACAGACAAACAAAAAGCAGCCTATGTCACTCCAGATAATACCCTCAGCACGCCTGCCAAATTTTATTAAAATCGGTTCAGCCGTTTCTGAGATCAGCTCAAACAGACAGACAGATGGACAGACAGACAAACAAAAAGTAGCCTATGTCACCCGCAGTAATGCCCTCTGTACGTCTGCAAAGTTTCATTGAAATCGGTTCAGCCGTTTCGGAGATAAGCCGGAACAGACAGACAGACAGACAGACAGACAGACAGACACTCCAATTTTATTAATATAGATTTCCATAAACAATTCAATTAGGTTTCGTAGTGCATAAATAAGACGAAGAACGGGCGTCATTTGCCATATTTTCCAATAACATAACTACGTATCTAAACTTCAAGAATGTGTATCGAATTCATAACTACATAATGTATCGATCCTTGCAGATATACAAGCACAATAGAAAATAACAAAATCATTAAGTTATTTCAAATAGTGTACAATTTATCTGACATGTAAATGAGAGATTTTAGATTATACCTTTCATATCCCGTAACTGTAATAGGTATATAAAATTATTTCTGACATCATATTTTAAATTGCAATAATATAACAAAATATGTACCTATGCATTTTTGGTGGCGCCAAAATAATTTGTAATTTGCACTGGTCACCAATATTAGGTATGACATAGATAACAAATCATAGGTAGATCTACTTGACAAAATACCAATCTTGTATTAGCCAATTGAGTTGTTTGACTCTGTAATTGATTTTATTCGTTGAGGATCTACAAGTAGCCAACAGAGGAAAAACAAGCCAAAAGTTTTATTCTTAACCACTGTCGGCATATTTGAACGATAAGATTTTTAAATTGCAACAGATGAAATTATTAACACATTACATACATTTTATCTCTTCGCTTTAGGGACAGACTACCAACTAAGTTGATTGTTGAACAGAAATATTGAGCAGCGTTTCTCAAAAGAAATCACATGTGAATAAAACAGTAATGAGATGGTAATTTTGTGTATAAATTAATGTAAATTTAAACACTGTACGGTCCGTGAAACAAAAACACTCGTTTGCCAGACACTTATGAAGTGGGCATATGAAGAACCCGATGCATCGATATAAAATAGCGCCGAACCTTACACACATATTATTAAACTTTTGCAGACTCCCCCCACCCTCACTCCCTACACACACACACTTCCAAACTTATGAAGGATTATTACATTAAGTCAAATTTTTAATACCTTAATTGTTACGTTAATTGTATTAATGTCGTGTTACGCGTGTCTAATTTCCGCCTAAATTGGAAATTGTAAAATTTACCTAGTGCCTAGTGTGAGGGTTAGTAATTTAATTTAAGTTAAATTTAAGTGTATTTTAGTTACTTTGTTTTAGTTAGTTAGTTTAGTTAATATTTATGTACATTGATAAATCCTTAAAAAATCAACAAATAAGTGATAGTCAATCGTTTACTTACCTATGTGTGGCTAAATATTGATCAATAGGTTGTCCATCCAAAAGCCATTCGAAGTGCGGTACTGGTGTTCCGGAGGCCGCACATCTTAAGGACACAGACCCTCCAGGCCTTAAGGCTTGCTCGATGAAGGTATAATGAAGTTCGGGAGCCGTATCTGTTATAAAATGTATCCGGTCACTTAATGCAGTTTAGTAAGATTCCGCGTAGTTTGGTACTGAAGCGGTTCAAGTAAGTCAGCTCGCTTGTAAATAGGAGTCTCACATGTACACACACGTAAACATAGTACGCCAACGTGCTACCGTCTGAAATTTAGAAAATTTAGTATCTCTGAAATGGCTCTTACGTATACATCAAGCAGTGTCTAATGAGTGTCATATGATGTGTTTAATCATCGCCTAGAATAGACGATGTTTGGAGCCACATTTAGCATTTTTTCATTCATATGAAAATTCTGTGTCACTGACATTATCAGACTTTCTAAAAGCAAAAATTAAAAAATTAGGATTTAAATCCTAATTTTTTAATTTTTAATAGTAGTGTTAATTTTAGAAACATTATTGATTACTTCCATACGTAAAATGACGCTGAACGTATTTAATGTCAAATTCTGTAAACGACGATTTAAAACATCTGGCCAGGAGCGCCCTTATACCATTGTATTCCGTAAGGTGCTCTAAGCGACACAGAAACGACATTCGTAGGCTTAAAAAGCTATATGTTAGTGATATTAAAGTTTTATTAGTACACGGGTTTTTACTTTTATTTCACCTACTCATTTATGGGGCGACTAGTCTTTAATTTTTTTCTTAGATCATGGGCATTGTTCAAAGTTTTGCAATATGATCAAAAAAAAATGTATTTATAGAAATAGGGTATCTTCAGAATCAGAATAGGATATCAACAGAAAAATATGAAATTTTTTGGTTAAAAAAAAGTATAACATTAATGTGATGTCACTACTACATGCAGCGGTCGACGCGCGGCCGTACAAACAAGTAAGTACAATACGTAGAAAATCGTGTAGCTATAATTAGTAGTAGTTATAAATCATCACCTATAAATTTTTAATATTAAACCTGTTTTAAATTATACAACTTTAACTTTTTTTTTTCTATAAATCAAATAAATCAAGTTTATCATTAGGGCTCCACGGAGCCCGTTCTCAGGTCACGTTGAAAAATGTTAGCGCAGACGTTGACATGTGGCTGTCGGGCCAGCTGAACGGTGGACGCGGCCAGCCACATAACCCTAGATTTATCACTAACCTCGAAGCGAACGCTAACAAATCGCATTCAGCGCTTCGTTTGGATTTATTTGCGCTAGGGAATGTTTGGTTTCTTGCGCTTCTGTTCTTATATTACGTAATGTTAGAACCCGTGAAGCGGCAAATACTGCCCCAAGTTGATGAAAAGTATTGGATTCCATAAAGGAATAGAAATAATAAACGCACGGTACAGCGTTCATCACTTATGACTTTTTAAAAGTAATGACATTTCACCCTTTGATGTAACTTGTACTGAAAACTTTGGATTACAAAATACCTAAAGTAATTGATTTCCACAAGATTTAAAACTATAACTTACGTAATAATGTTTACTAAGATTTCGAAATATTTCGAATATATTTCCAAATATCTCTGATCACGAGCTGGTTTACGGAAAATGGTGATCATATAGTCCTTGAGATTGTCTCTGTTTTCTTCAATTTTTCTATCTACTTCTTTTTGCGTATTTGAAAAAAAAAACTATTTACGCAAATACACTTGTTTATCCTTTTTCCGATTTCCGAAGAGTAATCCATTAAAAGCTCGCGCGACGTTGTTGGGATTAATCGTTGTTTCAGCCAGGATTCGTCCTTTACGTTCAGATACCCTTTTGTTTGAGCTTTCCATGGCTACGAAATTCCATTCGCTTTGAAGACATGTTTCAATCGAATTAATATGCATGTCTGGACCGAGGGGCGCCTTTTGATTACTGTCATTCTTTGATTGTAAAATGTCTGAATGGGTCCTCGCAATACGATGTCAAAAATGACAGGTCAACTTTTACATACTTATTTGAACGTGTAACTCAACAGACCACATACTCTCGCTAGCCATACAAACTGTCTCTGTGTGCGTGTATTATAACCGAAAAGTTAGGTGAGGTAATTCATAATCAAAGCTCTTAATATTGCTCTTCAAATGGTATAATATATTATAAATAAAGACTTATATTTATTTATTTTTTGTTAATATCTTCAATATTGAATAATAAACATGAAGCGAAGCTTACATACGACGGTTGCATGATCTTTTACGCTTTTTTAATTGGCTAATACGCCAATAAGCCCCTTATATGTTCGTTTTGGATACCTACCTGGTAGTAAATAAGTGATACTGTTCTTTAGTTAACTATAAAATTCAAATCTATAATGTAGTGTGTAAATTGTAACATTAACTGTTTTCAATGTAAATGTCAAAATTATTTCCGACAAGTGTGCTTACGACTAAGTAATAACTATAATAAATTCATAAATAAATTAAATACTGGTACCTAATACATCTTTTGAAGAATATTTACCTAAATTAACACAAGCCACCGCCCGCATGGACTGCATGTTTGTATATATCGAAATAAAAATTTATTGCTTCTTAATACGGTACCAGAAAATCCATATATTTTCGTCCTCTTTTATATTTGTCACTTTCTTCTCCGCTCTTTGCTTATCATTTCAAAGTTGTAGCGAGAACAAATTAAGCTCATATTGAGCGAAAATTATTTATTTTGAAGTCATAGACCGACACTTTTTTTTATTTATTTGTATAGAATAGATGAATATTTTTGTGATTTAGCCTAAATTTGGCAATGAAATTCCCATCAAAATCGGTTCAAGCGTATCGGAGATTAGCTCGGATAAATAAACAAACAGATAGATAGACAAACGAAATAATATATAACCTGTGTTCATCCTGAAGATTCATTCTAAATATTAGTGAAAGAATTTTTGAAATCAGACGAGCAGTTTGGCAGAGATTACATGCTACATCCAATTACATTCTACATCCTAACTTTACCTCTTCATAATATCAGAGAAACAAAAATTAATTTGCTATAAGTATATCGTTTTCTTTCTGAATTTACTATGATAATCTCACAATACATATTATAGCGCATCGTTTCGAGATATACGGCATATACCTATTCGGATATCTTACGTTTCGTTTTAACGTTGATTTACGTTAGATGTAACCACTGTCAATCAACAATACCCCTCTATATTCGATGCGGTTACCTGGGATCAATCATTTGAATAGCTACGTTAAACATCGGTTCGCTTGAGCAGCCGTTCGTGAATATTCGTGAATGATTAAACTATTACCGATTCTCTGTGGTTCTGTTGTACCTTTATCTATAGATACTTAAGGTTTCAAACACTAGCTATAAACAAGTAAACGTAGGGATTTCGTAAGTAGCGCTGATCAGTAACTATATAAAGATTTAATACTTTTAATAAGAAATAATAATATAATCCCCAAAACAAGTATAATAGGTATCATCATCAGCCCATTTTTACCCCACTGCAGGAGCTTAGACCTCCCCCGGGTTAAGAGGGGGGCTTGGAGCTTAAATCCACCACGCTGCTCCACTGCGGGTTGGAAACTGTAACGACCGTCATCTATTGACAGCGTCCGGGAGCGACTGCTTAACGTACCCTCCGAAGCACGGTGTGTGATATTGTGATACAGTCACAATCAGTCTAGTGATATTGTGTACTCAAGTCAGAAAAACTCATTGGTACACGCCCGGATTCGAACCATGGCCCTATGGGGCCTTATAAATTTGAGACAGGTACGTTGCGCTCTGGGCTATCACGATATTCATAATAGGTATGTGTGTGCGTAAAAAAAGTTAAGGCTTTTCGTTTAGGCCTTAATGTGATCTTTATTACACGGAGCAACGTTATGTTGTTTAAACGTTTGTGACATTCATAAACCTAGGAAAACTCGGACATAGTATTGCGAACTAACTACCGAAGTATCTTTAGTATGTCAGTTTGCATGTATGTATGTGTCAGTTCATAAACATTCATACATAGTATGTCTACTGACCACCAGTACTCTAGGAAATTCCTCTCAACATAATTTAAAAACTCTTTGCAACACACTTACACGGCCGCCATTGCAGTGTTTCATTGGCTATTTAGTGACTATCAGTCTAGACTCTAAAATTTCTAGGCTTTGACAAATTAAATGCCTAGACCGACCGTCGGTCACAATCACAAAAGTACAAATTGACTAGAAGCTTTTTTCTGCGTTTACCGTCTAACCACTCTACTATAGCTAGCTGGTGTAAGATGGGGAGTTTTAGTCTGAGATTCAGTGCGCAAGGTCCCCGCGCGCTGATCTTCACCCCCGAGAAATCCCCGCGCCCCGGTTTCAACCACCCAAAATTGGCGTAATGTCACTGCGATACTGTGAACTGACATTCATGACTATTAAAACCAAACACTGCTGTCAAATTAATTTACTCTATGGTCGCAATACAACGTCAAGAAAAATAAACAGGCAACTTTTATATACTTGTGCATATGATGTTACACTCTACACACTCGCCACGTCAATCTAACCGTGTTTGTGTGCGTGCCTAGAGAAACCAACTAATAAATATTTTCTGGTGTTCAGGGAAATTTGTATACATAAGTTCGGTGATAAGTTATAATTTATTATAATTAGATAGAAGTAGTTATATTAGTTGACATAAAAAAAATTGCCAAAAATCACTCTGACTTTTTCAGTCAAAAAAATAAAAGTCAAAAATAAAATTTTGAAATCCGAGACAGCGGCATCGATCTTTATGACAAAAGTCGTCAATATCAATTCTTTCGACTAATTTTATGATTCTGAAATCAAATTTTTCAGCTCTAGTTTTGTAACAATTTCAATAAAAATTATAAAAAAAATCGCGAATATTTTGAACGACAAGTACGTGAAAAGTAGTTAATAAGATACAAATATCAAAATAAAAAATAATAAGACGCAATATAATAGTTTATAAACGTACTTATTACAAACTTAGGGCTGGAAAACTCTATAAGTAACTCTAGTCTTGTTTAAGATTCATATTCGACTTTTCTTTTTATTAAAGTTTAAAATTACATTTTGATTACAAAATTTAAAATTTTAATCCTCTAATATCGGATAGTTTTCACATCACTACAATCAGCATTGTTCACCACTAAGCCTTAGGTACATAAAAAAAAAATTGGAATCCATTACTACAAAGGAATGATTAGATCTGTGGGTTGCGTCGGGCACAATGGAAGAATTCGGTTTCAACAAAACGTTACTATTGATTGATACTGCGGAGACGATATCGACAGATATTAATGGTGATTGATTTTATTTCCTCTTCTAAAGTGCTCATATAGGGCTTTTTTATTTCATTTTAATGACTATATTATTATCCTCAATAAATTCGTAAATTCCAAAAGAAAAATGTGTCGTGATAGCCCATAGCGCAACGAACCTGTCTCAAATTTATAAGGCCATAAGGCCATGGTTCGAATCCGGGCGTGTACCAATGATTTTTCTGACTTCAGTACATTAACTATCACTGACTCCGTGCCTCGGAGAGCACGTTAAGCAGTCGGTCCCGGACGCTGTCAATAGATGGCGGTCGTTACAATCCCCAACCCGCAGTGGAGTAGCGTGATAGATTTAAGCTTCAAACCCCCTTCTTACCCTGGGGGAGGCCTAAGCCCCTGCGTTGGGTAAAATGGGCTGATGATGATGATGAAAAGAAAAATACTAAATATAAATCATTTACAATATTAGGTAGTTTAAAACTCTTACACCCTAAATTACAGTATCACCCTAATTGCAGTGACATCCTTGATATTTTACGTTGATTCAAAGTTTGATTTTCACATGGATTATTCATATCACTTGGTTTTTAATTCGCCCAATGAATAAAGTCGATTAGTAAATAACACTTAATTTTTTGGTTATATATTATTATTGCAACTCAAGCCTTTGTCATATACCTTTATGCTATCAATATTGGCATGAAGGTGTGCTCAAATAGGACGCATTTATTTAATATCGAAATACATTGTAGTGGTTATCGATGGAAATTTCTGTTTATTCCGTTTCATACAATAAATGTAAAGATGGAAACAGCTGCTAACATATATTTCATCATACTCGGCCATACTGACCGATCAGCCGAGTGATTGTAGATCCTAACAGCGGAGCCAAGAGTCGCGGGTTCGATTCCCGCCCGATACAAACATTTGTGTGTACGAACATGTCTACTTGTTGCGTGTCTGGGTGTGAAATATCTATATGTGTTTATATTATAGAGAATATTTTAGTATGTACATCAGTTGTCTGGTACCCATAATACAAGCTTGGTTTAGTTGGGCCTAGATGGGTGTAGTATGTTCCAGGTAGAACAATATTTCAGTATGTGTGAATCTGTGGCGACAACCGGGTTTGCTATTATTATGTATTTATAAAAATTAATATTACTGGTGTGCATCCGTCTCAGAAAGCGTAATATCAAGGTAATAATATCAAGGCAGGATATTAATATGTTCTCTGACAATCTCCAAATAAAAAATTGTGATGAATTACCTCCTAGCCTCAATTCAGCTGCCGCTTGAGCACTGTCGTATGTTCTTCTAGCGACACATTGATACATGCCTCGATGTGCTCTGGCCACACCGTGTACCGCTAGCTCCCGCGATCCGCCTCCAACAGGCACACCATCGTGTAGCCACCGAATGGACGCTGACGGATCGCTCGTTGTACAATTGAAGCGAACTGTGCTTCCTGTATTCGCGATCTGCATAGAAATTCGTTACGTCTAGTGTAATGAATAATTATATCCTGATTTAAAATATATCGTGTAATAAGGAAATTTTAGTTGTTTCTTTTTTTTATTCTAATCTTATAATGGCACTAGAAAAAAAACATGAAGTCATGTCGTCCAATAGAAAATGAAATACTGATTGATAAATTATGATTGATGATGAATTGCAAAAACGATAAAAAACGAGTCTGCTTAGAAAGGCTGCTTCACTAACAAACTACGTGACGTAGAGTACATTTTTTTCCTAGTATATCGGGTCTCTTTAAGTGGTAAGCACAAATATATATTCACATTTTAGTTCTAAGCAGTAACTGAAAAGTTAAAAGTGTATTTTGTTTGCTTGGTTTTAATTGTCTAGTGATTACAAATAGACAAAGTTAATACGTCAGAGTCAATAATTAGATCATAAATATCTACGTGTTACTAAAACCAACCTGAACTGCAGGTGTTACATCGACATTCAAATGATCTCTAACTTGAATCCTCATCTGTGAAGTGGCATCTCCATATACATTGTGTGCTTTACACAGCCACGCCCCGGTCACATCGCGGGTCGCTCGGGTTGCACAGAGAGCCGCGCCGCTACCCCACAACCAGGTGTGGCCAAGGCTTAACTCTATTGGATGAAGGCGGCCGCTTGATTCTCTGTACCATCTGTGTGAAAAAACATACAAAAAGTATTTTATAAACATTTGAGTACTACTAATTGAATACGCATAATATACGGTCTTCTATGTGATGAATGTTTGAAGGAAAGCAAAATCTTTTACAAAATGCACTATTAAAGCATCTTAATCGACACCTACCAATATTGTCATTAAAAGTAAAGAGTTGGACCTTGTGGATTCTACTGTATTCTTGGGAATCACATTGGATGCAAAATTGCAATGGGATCCTCATATTACTAACTTGGCAAAAAGGCTCAGTTCTGCAGCTTACGCTGTAAAAAGGATTCGCTTCCTTTCAGACATAGAAACCGCGAGAATGGTGTACTTCAGTGGGTTCCATAGTTTGATGACTTATGGCATTCTGCTGTGGGGACACGCTGCCAATGTAAATACAATTTTCGTGTTGCAGAAGCGAGCTGTTCGAGCAATTTATAAACTAAAACCTAGAGTATCACTTAGAGACAAATTTAAGGAAATTAATATGATGACGTTGCCGTCTCAATATATATTTGAAAACATAATGTACGTAAAAAAAAATATTGTATTATTTAAGAAAAATTGTGATCGGCATAATGTCAATACAAGAAATAAGGATAAACTTGCTAATCATGTCAGCCGCCTCAATAAAATCACAAAATCTTTTAAAGGGCAATGTATACGCTTTTACAATAAGATCCCAGTTGACATTCAAGATCTACCCCTTAACAAGTTTAAAACTACAATAAAACGAAAGCTTTATGCAAAAGCTTATTATAAAGTATCAGACTACTTAGATGAGAAAAATCCATGGGTGTAAGCCGCTCGCCTATCAGTTTGTTTCAATAATATTATTCTTTAAGCACTTATTGTTAATTTTTTTTTTATAATTTTGTTAAAAAGAGCGTCCCTCAGTTTCTTGCGTATTCTTCTGAGAGGAACCAGCATTTTTGAATGCGCCTTTGTGGTGGCGTCCTTCCACAAAGTAATAAAATTCACTCTTATGACGTATTTCAAGATTATGTTACATAACTACGAAATAAAGATATTTTGATTTGATTTGATTTGATTAATGAGATGAAGCAAATTACACAAGTAAAAATACATTTGAACTGTTCATAGAATCATTTGAAAACATAATGCAATGGATTACTTGTAAAAATTATCGTGAACGAAACTCAAGTCCTCAAGACGCTCAGACGAGGTGCGCGGAATATTAAAGCACGAATATATTTGATTTCTGTACCCTAAGAATAGTAGCTTGTTACACAAGGGAACAAAAGCAGACTGCTTTTCGTTTTAAATATGAGAAAAGTAAATAAAAACGCGTTAAATCCATATCTGAATCTGATGAACAAATATTTGTATAGAACCCTCGCCGCCAAAGAAGTCACGTAGCCGCGGCACTATCTGCGCATTGCATAAACCCTTTCACCTTTAGAATTATTTCTCAGGTCACACTTCGTAGGACTTTAGACATTTTAAACCACTTTTTAAACGTTTAATAGACAATTAAATTCACATTCGACGAAATTGTCAAACACAGACAATCAACCACTTCGAATTTGGTGGCGCGGACTCTACGTTAATAAATAAAATTAGCACTCGAGAAAACAATTAAAGATCGAATTGCTGCTTTCTCGCCTTTTTTTTATGTTTCTTTTTCTGTGGCATAATACCAGTCAGCATTTTTTATTATTGATGATCGAAAATATTTAACTCAAAGCCATTTAATAATACTTTTAGTTAAAAGTAAATTATAAGTATAAAGTTATGTTACAAAATTGTTGATAATATATTTTAGGTAATTATTATTTTATTCGCCGCGATTAATACAGTGGATGTATAAAAGTTGGGACATGCTTTGTAAGGCTTTTTTTTTGACAGCAGGGAAAATCGTGTCCCAGGGACCAAAAGTACTGTTTTCATCTCACTGATTAAGTAACTGCAAGCATACTTTCCGAGTGTGAGAATTGAAAAATTATTTTTCAAATACGAAAAATATATTCTGTAATTATCTTGGAAGAATTTCTTAAAAATAATATTCCCACAATTTTTCAAGGATTATCACTTAAATAACCATCAACTAAAAATTTCAAATAAATTTACCACAAATTTTATATTTTATCAACAAATTCATGTGGTAAACAGGATGTTTGATGCTCCACGAAATTGACTGCCTAAAAGCCAAGAATCTAATTTCGGTATAACATCTCAAATCATGTTAAAGCCCTTTTGGTTCCCCAAGGAGTAGAGGTTTTGCTCGATAGAGTCGATTATGAATTCTATTATGGTATTCAGTACAAGTTTGACAGCTTGGATTGAATTTTGATTAAATATAGGCTATTGGGACATCTGACATTTACATTATTAAAAGTTCTTTATAAGATGATTGGCGCGAATGCATTGGGCTCAGTATTATAATATTTTGCATAGGAATATGTAATGCGTTAACTTTTCTTTATTACCATTTTCTAACATAGATATATAATACCATGTATTATAGATCGGTTGTCACGAAACCTAGGTTTGGGTCAAACATATAAACAAAACAAAGATTAGCTATGACAGATACAAATAGTAGTACGGAGTTGTGACGATTTATCACAAAAATTAACGAACCATTATATCAATTTTTCTAACTCAGTCATATAAAAACATGCGTGATGTCGACAGATGGTAAATGAAGTCAGAAGGACGTTAATTCTATTTTAATAAGAAATATGTACAGGGTTATTTTTTCATCGATAAATAAGTGAAATTTAATTTTTTATTTTTTCTATAGTACTAATCATAATTTAATGCGCAGTGATAAACAAAATTTTCCTGCATATCCTTAACGAAATAATTAGTTACCTATACCAATATTCAAAACAATACAAAAAACAGTGTACGTACAGGAGTAAGAAGAAATAGGTATTCATATTAAGGATCTTTTGTTTGTACCTTGTCATGTGAGAAGGGAAATTTCAAAGGAAATTCGATCTGAAAGGGTGCGTTGAATTATTTCGTTTGTAGAGAGGACGTACAGGGACTATTAAGTACGGAATGAAAACAACATCTGATATTTTTTACGATGATAGAGCAACGCAAGGGGTTTTTTATTGAAATAAAATATTATGAAATGAACGAGTTCGAACCAAAGCGTATTCGTTGCCTTTTACATACTGCTGACGATACAAGGAATACTGTTAGCTATTTATAAAAACCATACAGTAAATTAATTTGACAGCTGCGTTTGGTTTTAATGTTTTAAGTTTTAATAGAGTCATGAATCTCAGTTCACAGTATCGAAGTCACATTTCGCAATTTCGAGGGGTTGAAATCGGTGTGCGGGGATTTCTCGGGGGTGAAGAGCAGCGCACGGGGACCTGGTGCACTGAAACTCGGAATAAAACTCGCCATCTTACACCAGCTAGCTATAGTACGGAGTGGTTAGACCGTAAACGCAGAAGAGGGCTTCTAGTCAATTTTGTTATGTCGTATGAATTCGTTTATATACATACATACATAAGTGACGATGGAGATACGATTTTTTGAAGTAAATCTTCTTGGAGCACAGAAGCACGAGCTGAGTGATTTGTTTGATGATTTGTTTTGTTTTGTTTGTTTGTTTGTTGTTGTTTGAGTGATCTGTTTCTAATTAGAAACAGTTGAGAAATATGAAGTGAAACTTGGAGAATAATACTATATTGAGTATCCTTGGCTTTAATATTTCTCGTCGACCGTTATTGAACTCAGTAAACTGGGGCAAGCGCTTTCACATTTTGTTTTCGTCCTAGATCATCAGAAAGATAATTGAAGAGGTGAGTGGACAAAGGTGTTAACTAACAAAAAGTTCAAAAGAAGTTATGAACGTTTTGATGTTGCTCCTACCACATTTGCAAACCTGAAATGTATATGCATGTTTGTCAGTTAATACCTTTGCTAGAGGTCTTTATTTTTGACACGAATCAAAATTTGCACAGTCGATTTATGATCATTTAAAATGTAATTCCATTCAAAAAGTCGATTTATTTTGTTTTCTCAGACAACACCTTTGTCCACTCACACCTTCAATTGAGTGACATAAATTTCACGCAATAGTTCGTTTCCGTACATTTCGTTTAATAGTACTACATTACAGAGTTTAGATTTCTCTTATAATAATTTTTTAAATAATTTTCAAGTAGTTAATTTATAGAATCGACAATGAGCTAAACACAATAGTCAGATTGTAGTAGTTCTTGATGCTACGTTCAGGTTTTCCTAGGTACATGAATCACATTTCGTATCAGCCTATTATGCCCCGCTGCAGGGACATAGGCCTCCTCTCGAAATGAGGGTGCTTGGAGCTTAATCCATCACGCTGCTCCAGTGCGAGTTGGTGGATTTTAACGACTGCCATCTGATGATAGCAACTTGGCAATCGGCAATAATCTTTAATAATTGCTAAACACAAGTGAAATCCATGTGAGCGAAACCGTGGCCTGTCGCTAGTAGATATACACCTATATATAATCAAAACCCTTTTCCCTTGCAGTGTATTTGCGAAAATGGCTTATTACATCTCGCTTCCTCATTACAGTCGTTGTGTTATCAAACAAGATTAACCTTCTCATTACTGATGGAATTAATTCTTGATATTATGGAACTATGGAATTGATGAAAGCTAGTATGAAGTAAATAAAAGTTGTTCGTCCAGTACATGGATGTTCATAGAGATACCGTGTTGTAACAAAAATGTAAAGAAAAAAAATACCCTACAAACCAAATACACCAGTTGACGTTTTGAAATATTTGCTTTGAAGGAGAATTCTATGTGACCCACATGTAAAATTCGTACTTGTGACATGTGAAATTTAACAAAATGTTTAAATCAATGAGTTATCTAATCACTGAGTCTAACGTTTTGCTCACGTTTTCGATCGTTTCTATATATGTGATGCTCCATCTTGATTATTACGCTTTCTAACGTCCAGTATTCAACTAACTAACGAGTTCTTTCTGTCTTAAGAAGATAACTATCACTGACTTCGTGCCTCGGAGAGCACGTTAAGCCGTCGATCCCGGGTGCCATCAACAAATGACAGTCGTAAAAAATCCACCAACCCGCACTGGAGCAGCGTGGTGGATTAACTCCAAGCTCCCCTCACCCAGCAGTGGACATAATTGGCTAATGGAATGGAAACGTTTAGTATTACAAAATACGATCTGTTGGTTAAAATCATAGGTTGTCATTTTGTAATTCAGAAAGAAAAAACAAACGTTTCACATTTTGTGCAACTTACAAACATTTTCCAAGACAGTATGTATGTAAGTCTGGCGTGTAGAAGCAGGTTTGCTGGTAAGGGTACAAGTGAGCGAGCGAACTAGCATTTCCATTTTAATTTAGGTTAAAGCGTTCGAACAGAGTTTGTCTGTAAAATCATGGTCCTCCCCTCAGTACAGCGATTTAAATGCAAGTAAGCGTAAGTTCTTACGGTAGTTAGTACCTTGCGCACACAATCACATTCATTAACCGAAATTATAAACGGTGTATACATTTTTAAAAGCTTAATGTTAAAATTACGCAAACATATTTTATACGGTTGAACGGGAGAAGTCAATATATCGCAAACAAACTATACCATTACTTCATAAGATGACCGCTTTAGCCTAATGGGTAGCGACCTTGCCTACGAAGCCGGTCCCGGTCCCGATCCCGGGTTCGAATCCCAGGTCGGGTCAGTATTTATATGGTGAATATTGATACTGGTACCGGGTCTTGGTTGTTATATGTATGTGGTGTCTTCGTTTGGTACCCAAAACACAAGGTAAGGCTTAGTTTGGGGCCTACACGTTGTTGTTATGTGTACGTTATTATTATTATAATATTATTCGAATAAAATGACAAACGGAAATAAGATTTAATTTCCATGAAATATATTAACGACTCACGTGTAATGCGGTGCGGGGTGTCCAGCAGCCACACAAGGAACGCAGAAATCGGTTCCGGCAGGTACTGCTATGTCGCCAGCCGTCACAGCTAGCCGAGGTGCTGTGCCCAGGGCGCCCGCTAATAGAAAAAAGATATATAAATCAGGGAGCGAAACCTAGTATAAAAATTATTATTATATTTCGATTTTAAACATGGCTTTCAAAATTTTAACTCATCACAAAATAACGATTAATTTTAAAATGTTTTGGCACCTGTACGTTTGAAAGACCGGTTGGCCGAGTGGTTAGAGTCCCTAACTGCGGAGCCGAGGGTACGCGGGTTCGATTTCCGCCCGGAAGAAATATTTGTGTGCATTAACATGTCTATTTATATCGAATCTGGGTGTAAAATTATCTGTATATGTACATATTATAATATATATATATATATCATAATATGTATATATATCAGTTGTTTAGTACCCCATAATACAATCATACTACTTGCCTACTTTGAGACTAGATGGCGCTGTATGGGATGCCCCAGATATTATTATATAACAAATATCAATTTTAATCGAGAAGCTGGAAGGACGTGATTAAGAAAAGACAACCTTGAAATGTGATATAATTTCAAGCTTTTCGCGGCAGACACGAACCGCGGAAACATAATTAGGATACAGCAAGTCCTGTCAGCTTTGATATGAGAAAATCACCGACATAGCGACCTGCATAATTACTTCGAAATAAGTTTAATTAACTGAGCCCGTAATAGTCAAACGGTAATTACTGTTTGAAGTCTGCTACGTAAAAGTGACGTTTAAATTACTTTTCTTTTGATTTGTGCATTCACATTGTGCCTTTTGTCAAAATATTTTTTTTACTTCTTGGCACAGAAATTTCTCTTTTCTTTTACTCTTTCTGAAGTCGTGATAGCCCAGAGCGCAACGAGCCTGTCTCAAATTTGGCCCCATCGGGCCATGGTTCGAATCCGGGCGTGTACCAATGAGTTTTTCTGACTTAAGAACACAATATCACTGACACCGTGCTTCGGAGGGCACGTTAAGCAGTCGGTCCCGGACGCTGTCAATAGATGGCGGTCGTTACAGTTCCCAACCCGCAGTGGAGCAGCGTAGTGGACTTAAGCTCCAAGCCCCCCTCCTCACCCTGGGGGAGGCCTAAGCCCCTGCAGTGGGGTAAAAATGGGCTGATGATGATGATGATGATGACAGAAATTTCTCAGTAAAATCAATATAAAGTATTCAATTACCAAACCATAAAAATATAATAACGTCTGTTTATTATTTTCCTTGTCACGGATTCAGGAACTAAAAGAAATAGCATGGTTTGGCATAAAATGATGCAATCTATATTAAAATCATGTTTATATAGATACCGCGCTGTGACAAGAAAAATGTGAGCAAATAAATATACCACGTAGATCAAATATACACCCATTGATGTTTTGATATACGCTGTGAAGTAATAGAAGTTAGTGTAACCCATATGTGAAATCCGTATTGGAAAAGAAAACAAAGTATCTGAAATTGTATTTCATGTGTAATTTTATCAAATATTGTTTAAAACAATGATGATAACGTATGGTCTGTCTAGTTACTGAGTATGACATTATCTCCATCGTTTTGATTTAAGAGACTATCATGGATGGAGATTATTATGCAATCTAAGATTAAAATATGGACTAACAAACCCGAATTCAAACCAAAAAAATATTGAACTACCAATCCGCCCTATTGTATGTAAATTATACGTAAAGAGCTTTTGTTTGCAACCTGGTTCGCGTAGTTTTCTCGATTTTGCATTAGTTATTTGAATTAATATCTGTAAATGTTGACGGCTGTTTCATTTGGAGATAGATAATTTGATTCTGCCAAACCACCACTGCAGATAAACTGGTTTTTTAGAAATTTGATTTACTTTGTGTAGTCCAGCTATCTATTACTTTTATTCTTATTAATCTGCTCCTGAGTAAAGCAGCATAATAAGGTATACGTTATACTATACGAGTTTGTTTAATAATGCCATCAAAATGCGAGTCTGACCACGCACAGTGAAGGGTTCTGTAGTAAGGATGAACCTGAATGGTTAAAATTCAAACAAAGTTATTTAAATCTTTATGTATGACCTAGACCAAATTTGTCATGTTAGTCCATAGCTTTTAACAAACGATAATGTTACCAAGCACTCGCATCTACCTATCTACTCATGGGATAGCTTTTTATTTAAAAACGATTGGATCAATTTAACCGAAATAATTATCTTGAAGATATTTTAAAATTTTCAACATATCTGCCAAATTTATTAGAAGGGTCTCATCTCATAACCTTAACTCTAAAATACCACATCAAATCATACCAAAGGTATAAGTGAAACGAATGGTTTTAACCGCTTTCTAAAATTATGTAAATATCAAACAAAATTATTTACGTATATGTAATATTTTTACTTATATTCGTTGTGTAATTATTTTTGGGATACGTGTTCCTGAACAAATACCGTTACCTGGTTACCTTCTACTCGATTTATTGTGATGCAACCCTAAAATGTGTATGTTTGTTTCTGAGATGACTGATTATTAAATTGTAATTTTCGTAACAATACCTTCCATGTACAGACTACCTACTCCGTTACAAAAAAAAAAATAGTATAATTATTTTCCAGTCCAGTTTCCGACAGAAATACGGAAAACAGGCATTTTACTTAAAAATTCGATTGAAGTTTAGGTTGATATGGATAAGTAATCAAATAGTAACTATACCATTCTATAATACACAAAATTTGGGTGACTGACAACCACATCATGGCTGTAGATTTTGTTAAACAAATTAAAAATAAAAAAACCCTTGAAGATGACTGCAAAGTAATATACATATAATTTATTTAACGTAATTTTACAGAAACACTAGACTGTAGATTTAACGAATTGCCAATCTGGAGTGAACATCTTCACTGAAATTCTAGAGGAAAAAAAATGAGAATAAATATGAATATAAATGGGGCAATATTTCATCTGTGTTGTTTGTCTTGGCTGAACGTATCTGCCAAAGTAAGCATAAAGATAGGGTACATCCGGCGAAATGAAAATGACATATTCTTCTGATTGATTTTTGTATGTTTGCGGAGCGAAATTATTATATTATAATTTTAGGGTTCCACAAGTCAAAAAGTGAACCCTCGTAGGATTACTTTGTTGTCCGTCTGTCTGTCTGGCTGTCAGCATGCCTTTACTCGAGAACGGGTAGAGGAATGAAATTGAAACTAATACCAAATACGGAAAACTACGGCCAAATTGTCTTGTCAAAAATTCAAGTTTCAAAGAAAGATACCTATCTTTTTAAAATACATATTTTCTCGCGTTAACAAACTCTATTACTTTCCGTTAACCTAAAATCTTGAAAGGCTTAAATTAAGATCTCGTAGTACAAGTAAAGAAAAACATGAGAAAATTACCAATTTCTCATTTAGGTAAATGGTATTTCAATTATTTTTAAATTGACAATTTGTTATTAAATGATAAAAATATGAAATGTATAAGATTGTCGCTAACGAAAGAAATTATTCTATCATAAATGCAAAATTGCAATGGGATTCGCATATTACTAACTTAATTAAAAAGTTCAGCTCTGCAGCTTACGCTGTAAAAAGGATTTGCATCCTTACAGACATGAACACCGAAGATTAGTATATTTTGCTGTTTCCATACCTTGATGACTTATGGCATTTTGTTGTGGGAACATGTTGCTAGTGCACATATACTCTTTGTTCTTGCAGAAGTGGACTGTTCGTGCCATTTATAAACCAGGGCCTAAAGTACCAGTTATAGACAAGTTTAAGGAAATTAATATAAAGACTGTAACGTCTCAATATATATTTCAAAATGTAATATATCGTATAACTGTTGCATTATTAAAAAAATTGTGATTGGAATAATGTCAATCCAAGAAACGAAAATAAACTAGCTGATCATGTAAGCCAACTCCTCAAAATAACAAAATCTTTTAAAGGCCCGTGTATAAGGCTTTTACAATAAGGTCCCAGTTCAGGATTTACCCCGTAATAGGTTTGAAAGCAAAAGCTTTTAAAAAGCTTAATATGAAGTACTGGACTAATTAGATGACAGAAATCCGCTGTAAGCTACTCTACTATCAGTTTATTTCAATTACGTTAATCTACCTTTAAGTACTTTAAAAAATTATAAAAAATTTGGATTTTTTTTTTATATTTAAAATATTTTGTTTGGAACACTGTTCTGGAATTAATAGATACGACTGGTGGTAATGAATCTAAAATTAACGATTTTGTTGCTATTATCTAATTGACCAAAAAAACCACTTATCAATAGATTGACATTGCCTACATATTCCCTATGAAAACATCCATATTCTAGTTGCTTCCAAGAATAAATTAAACAAATTAAATTACTTAAGTAAACACACTCAGTAGTTTGAATGGAGTCCAACTGTGACAGCGTAACCTTTATGAATAATTTATATTAGTAGAAACCTTTTTCAATCGTAAATTGTCAACATACCTACGACATATTCCTTTGACACTGTAAACTTACCTTTGTAGATGGTGAAATATTAAAGTAAATGCTTAATACACTATAGGTGAGGAATTCGTAACAATTTCGAATAATCGATCCAATAAAACTTTGGAATTTCGTTCCCTGGCGAGTATTTTTTAACAGTTTAATATCAGTAGTAAAATCTTAATCACTTGTATTAATGGAAAATTAAAGGTATATATTAAAAAATTAATACAAAGAAAATCGTAACCTTAATTAATATTAAGAAAAATAGACGTAAGGAAAAAAAGATGTTGTTAAAAAAAATTGCCCATAACTTTTAATCATAAGTTCAACAAATCAGTGTTAAAGCATGATTTTTATATGACGAATCAAATTATGACTGTATCAAATTTTCTAAGAGACACAGACGACATAATACGGGCATTTAAATTACTTGTAAACTTTATTTTGCATGAAAGCTGCAACAACTTTAATTTTAAACAACTTTTAAATTCTTTGTTTTTCAACCAAAGTTGTTTTTGTTTTCAGTTTTTGTTAGGTATAAGCATCAAATATATTTTCTCAAGAAGTGTATAATTTTCAATAACAGTCAATTGTATTGCCTATATATTGTGTCATCACTGAGTGTGTAGCGTGCTGATATTTCCGTACTTACCTGTAACAGTGAGGTGAGCAGGTCTGCTTCTTTTAGTGTGACCAGTAATTCGATGTCTCGCTACACAACTGTATGGGCCCGCATCGCCACCGCCAACGTCACGTATCAATAAAGTGTTGCCAGCTATTATATATCTTGTATCTAAAACAATAAACAAGTCTATTTTTATAAATTATCAGAATCAGAATAGCGTGGGTAGTTCAACAAAAGCTGGTTCAAGCCATTAACCAACACATGCATTTTCATGTGAGTAAAAGAAAGAATCGATATCTTTTGTTTTCGTTACGCACATGTTTTACTTGCACTATTCTCGGCCGTCGAGAGTTTGCGTTCCTAATAGTAATCTGATAGTTGAAGTGAATTTGTAACGTCGGACGATTCCCGTTTTCAAATATTATTATCGTTTACATGCACGAATGACACAAAATTAAATTAAAAATTATATTATTATGTCAACTCACAATAAACATGATGTTATAGCTATAAATCTCATGTGTCAGAAACGCAAACTGTAGACGGTCGATGTATCATGACAGATATGAAAGTAACATGAATTTGGTGCTATAATGAATGCGAAATAACGGAATACAGAAGTTCCGATACTCCGATATGCGTTTATATTCCTCCAAATATGGCACACTTCCGTACCTTGAGAACAAAATTAAAATTAAATTAAAATGTCGACTAACATTACAACGGATAGCCCTATATCATAATTCACAACAGCGATACAATAGGATGACATCCTATCGTAGTAATCTATTGTTGTTTTATGTCAGATCGTATATCGTAGTATAGCCGCTACTACTCGTATAGTACGAGGCAAACTTTCTGACCTCTCTAAAGTTCATGTGCAGTACCTATCAATATTTTTAGAGTAGCGGAGAGGTAGGCACAAGGAGCGCGCTCATACGTGTGAAAGGGCAGTATCATCTGTGGCAGTATCTAAATAAAACATTGTACCAAAAAGTCTCTCTTTGTTAAAATACATCCGGTAACTTCATATCCAAGGTCTTGTTAAAGTTTGCCCTGAACTGTACTTTTGTGCCTCTTTATTTGGTTATACTGTTCAGTGAATAAATCTAAGATTGAGGATTACGAACGTAATGATGTATCGTCATCGTAGCTACACATGGCCCATGCCATAACCGACAAAGTATGAAATGATTAGAGAAAGATGCACTATTATATTTCACCATATTGAAGTCAGAGGGAGTTGCTAGCTGGGTCTTCAGAAATTCTATGGCCTTGGACCAAAATTTTTGACATGTAGTTTTTACATCATTATCTGAAAACGTAGACCAACTTTTTTCTTAAAATAAAAAAAAATTAATTAAATATGTAATTTTCTTTGTAATTTTTTTCCAAACATTGCGTCATAATATATCCCTGTGACGTCAATGTTTCATGAGGCTTAATTTCATTTGACATAATGAATGACCTTAGTTAAATATTTTTTATTTAGGTTTAGCTTTAGTTTTTTATTGGGGAAAGCAGCACAAAAAGCTAAATCTCCCAAATGACGTCACAGGGAAAATTTCAACGTCAGGTGACTTTTCATAAATATCTCGCTAATTGGTAAATAGGAAATACTTATATTTTGAGAGGTAATTCTAGAACCTTTTAATTTTAATGACCATCAACGTAACTTTAAAATTTTGGTCCAAATCCATTGGCCACAAGATTTGCAGTTAAATTACAACTATGCGGTGATGTAAACGCGACTGACCGATTGGCCGAGTGGTCAGAAACCCTAACTTGGGCTCCGCCCAAGGGTCGCGAGTTCGATTCCTGCCCAGACAAATATTTGTGTGCATATACATGTCTATTTGTTCTGTGCCTGGGTGTAAAATATTATTTGTATATGTATATATTATAAATAATATTTAAGTACGTATATCTGCTGTCTGGTATCCATAATACAAGCTTTGCTCAGTTTGGGACTAGATGGAGCTGTATGGGATGTTCCAGGTATTATTATTTTTCGTCTTTTTATTCACTTCATCAGCCCATTTTTACCCCACTGCAGGGGCTTAGGCCTCCCCCAGGGTGAGGGGGGCTTGGAGCTTAAATCCACCACGCTGCTCCACCGCGGGTTGGGGATTGTAACGACCGCCATCTATTGACAGCGCCCGGGACCGACTGCTTAACGTGCTCACCGAGGCACGGAGTCAGTGATAGTTATGTACTTAAGTCAGAAAAACTCATTGCTACACGCCCGGATACGAACCATGGCCCTATGGTCTTATAAATTTGAGACAGGTTTGTTGCGCTTTGGGCTATCACGACACTATATTATTATTAATACTATACTATTATTATTATTAATGTATCTAAATCCCAGTAATTAAAACGAATCTAAGGAATAGAGTCCATATGTTATTCAAACAAAGAGTGATTTGGCCTTACAGTGGATATTATTTTGGCCTAAAATCGAAACAGTTTTACGTTGACTATCATTTAAATATCTATAAAATAGAATATAACGTTTGTCGCAAAGGTAAATTGGAACATTCCAGACTTTAATTAGTTGCAAAATGTTTATTGAGTAATAAGGATTATACTAAGGCCTTCAAATGGGGATTTTAAAATTTAAATTAGGATTACTGACGAAATTTCAATTACATTAACGCCTACAAACAAACCTAAGTAAAACGTAAATGGTGTTGCCTTTAATTTTGCTTTGTTGTACGTAAATTTTATCCCATCAAAAACAATACTTGTCAAAAAAACCAAGTCTCGCAACTCAGTTGTTCTGCGGTAAAAAGTTGTGAGATCCATGTAATACCAAGTCGGTTATTAATTTATTCAGTCTCTACTTAAGCGACTTTCTGTCTTAATACGTCCAGTCTCTAAGACCACGATCGTGGTCCATAACAATTGAAAATCAATTGTGTCTGGAATCTCCATACTCGAATCATTAAGTTGTTACGTAATAATTAACAGCATCTTATAGTGACGCATATCAATATTTAAATTCTTTAATGTTTTATATAAATATATTGAGACTTGGCCATCGCACTAAATAATTGAATTTACATGTGTTTTCAGGCGATTGAATTTACACGTGTTTTCAGGCGATGGCCAAGTCTCAATATATTTATATAAAACATTAAAGAATTTAAATATTGATATGCGTCACTATAAGATGCTGTTAATTATTACGTAACAACTTAATGATTCGAGTATGGAGATTCCAGACACAATTGATTTTCAATTGTTATGGACCACGATCGTGGTCTTAGAGACTGGACGTATTAAGACAGAAAGTCGCTTAAGTAGAGACTGAATAAATTAATAACCGACTTGGTATTACATGGATCTCACAACTTTTTACCGCAGAACAACTGAGTTGCGAGACTTGGTTTTTTTGACAAGTATTGTTTTTGATGGGATCTCATTTCTTTTTGTATTTTGTAGACAGTTCTACTTTTTTCCTTTTCGGTACCTTCTACTTATTGTATATATGTATATCTACCAGCAACGAATTTTCTTAAAGCCTTCTCTCTGACTTATGAACTTTTCTTATTTTTGTAGGTAGCCTTCCGTTTTCTCTTTTCCGGTACTACTTCTTGAGCTTCAGCTACAGTTTTTCTAAGAGCCCACTCCCTGTCTCTATGCGTTTTTCTGGGAGGCTTTGATGTTACAATTTTTGACAAATCTGGACGGTAAATGCTTCTTAGTCTGTTGTATTCACAAATTGAGGATTCCTGCGCTTTAACACTTCCAAAGTCGACATTAACAACCTTACGCACTCGTAATAAGTACGAATACGCACGTAGGTACGTTTTTTTGCATTAATAAATAATTTAATACACGTGTTTTCATGACGGGAATTCCCATTTTTTGCTCGATTTGGCAGGGGCACTACCATGCGCCTATATTTATATGGGACTAGCTTAAACCCGCGGCTTCGCACGCAATATAATAATAACTGCCGTAATAAAACATCGTTACGAATAAAGCCAATATTGAAAAATTTAACTGAAGACTTGGCTGTATGGGCGTAATTTTCTTTGCGGTCTTTTCTAGATTTTTTTAGTTTTTCCTTGATTCATACACCAAACACTACTTATATTCCAAATTTGAAGCTTCTAGGTCTGCTAGAAGTGCCTTAGAATTTTGATGATCGGTGAGTCAGTGAGTGACAAAATTAAGAAATTTGACCCGTTATAATTTCTTAAAAATACTGGTTCAAATTGAATGAAAACGTGTAATATGCTTATATAATATGCCTGCATGTTTACTGAAAATTTCAGTCTTCTAGTTTTATCCACAACGAAGTTACAGGGGGTCGAAAATGGTCTGAATTGCTTCGAGAAAAGGATGGTACGGCCGTGACGTTTTTTTGCTCGACTTGGTGGGGGCACGGCCGTGCCCCCAGATGTGCTAATACTACAAAAAAGGAAAATAATTTTTTTTACTACTTATTTATACGATATTTAGATCAACTTTGACTACCGCTTAGCCTAGTGGGCAGCGACCCTGCCTGCGAAGCTGGAGGTCCCGGGTTCGAATCCCAGGTCGGGTCAGTATTTATATGATGAATATTAATACTGGCACCGGGTCTTGGTTGTTATATGTATGTGTTGTCTTCGCTAGGTACCCAAAATACAAGCTAATGCTTAGTTTGGGACCTAGGCGTTGTTGTGATTGTGTGTGTTTTATTATTATATTATTATTAACTAGATTTACTAGCCGCAAGGTAAATTAATTATCGTCATTCAAAATATTAATAACATATATTCTTTAAATACATTTTTACTATGAGGAATTTGTCAAGACAGATTTTTTATAAATATTTTACGTAGTTATCTACTACTGATTTAATAATTGATTACATATATTTAAAGTCTTGGACTAGAGATACATTCTATTAAATTTAAAAAAAAACTTATTATCATACTTTATTTTATTACTATTATTACGTTTTTACAAAACAGTCAAATGGTAAAGTTCTTGGAGTTGGTTTTATATATTTTCGCTCCATCCATTTACCTATACGCTTCCAATCACCCTTTCTTATTTTCTATTCCCATCTTCTCCCACTTTCTTTTTCTTTTTTTAATTTCGCTATCATCCTCACCCATTCCACTGCTCTTCTTTCTCACTTTCCTGCACTAGTTTTCGTATTTCTTTTTCGCTCTCTCACCCTAAATGCTTCATTAAGTGCACTAAATTATCCTTTCCCACGCATATTTTGCATTTGCAATCCAAAATTTGCTCTTTAGTTTCAGGAACCGGCTACAACCAGGCTACAATCGAGAGGATGTGAGTAGAAAAAGACTAGAAGGTTGAAACTAGAGGCAGGGGCAATGGAAAATGGTAGGGTACTGGAGACAAGGTATAATTGAAGATTTAAGTGATTAAAGGGTTAACAAGACAAATGTATCTGAAAAACGAGAGGAACGAGGAAGATTAAGATGTGGTAATCTAGAAGAGAAGAATATTAAAGCTTTATACATGTCATCGTTACATAAGACTATAAAATGTAAGAAAAAAAGTTGAAGATATTTGTTGTGTTATTGGTGTTGAGTTAACTCTCTACAATGACAATTTTATCTCTATTATAGTTGGTAATGATATCAACAGTAGGTCACAAATTGTATTTCTTTCCTTATCCTCACCTACATTCGAATAGAACCACACCAGTAACTACACAAAGAAGTTTAACTTCATAAACGAACATATTGTAGAAATGAAGCCCTAATCCGCCATAACAAATTATCATTTTCTTCAACGAGATAAATCGATCAAGTCGGATCTATATATATCGGCGTATCACGGTCGGTTGCGTCTTAAAAGATAATAATATCTTCACGCCGCTGGGCCATTTATCCCCGTCTGCGAACGCGAGCAAGTGAAATATTGCCTACTTGCCACGCTCCAGTTTCCCAGCCAAATGAGATATGGCTTTAATTAATATTAGTTTGTGTACAGTATAAATATTTCCTTGCACAGTATCGCTTTGGCTGATATTAAAATATGTTAATGATTTATTTGAATCATATTGATATGATATAAGACATATATTTAATACAAAATATTGTATAATATTTGAATCCGTAAAATTTGTTCAAAATGACCTCGGCTTACACAGTAAATGCATTTGGTCTTTTTTATAAAAATATATATAATTCAATAGATATTAATTATCTATTTCTTTTTGTTAGACACATAAATATTATTTGCATGTATGAATTGCTAAATTGTTAAAACTATTGTTCGAAATATGGACGGTTAAGAAACTCTTTGTTCTATCATTTGACATTTAAAATTCACCCAAGTAACTCTTGAATTTGTACAATTAGTATCTGTATAAATAATTCAGTGCACTGGTTAGCCAGGGCCATGCGTTGGATGTCATTCGAGAACATATACAAAGTTAGGCTTGTTCTATCGACAGCACATATAATAATAATAATGCTTTTATTTCTGACCAGTAATGTACATATTGTTTAAGGGATTTGGTATTGGTACATACTTAACACTATATTAATTCCCTTTGATAGGTACACAGCTACATGAGATAAATATAATATGGTCGTACGGAAGTCAGTCTTGAGAAAACAGTCCAGCGCCGACTCCTGAACTGGATGATCAGCCTCTATTATAGGAGTTGACGGTGATCTTCTACAAAATTTAAACATAAATACAACCAGTTATGGCCGCGAGTTTATACATGACTGTACGAAAAACGTGAGTAGGTTAGTAATTGATACTGGTACCGGGTCTTGGTTGTTATATGTATGTGGTGTCTTTGCTTGGTACCCAAAACACAAGCTGATGCTTAGTTTGGGACCTAGACGTTGTTGTGATGTATACGTTATTATTATTATTAATTAAGGATTAATTTATTTTGGATACATAGGTGTGTATTTGTGTGTGAGGGAGGAT
Source organism: Luffia ferchaultella (assembly GCA_949709985.1). NCBI lineage: Eukaryota > Metazoa > Arthropoda > Insecta > Lepidoptera > Psychidae > Luffia > Luffia ferchaultella. Next base: position 4,363,767 of record OX453240.1, on the reverse strand, counting down.
GTAACATATGGGGCTTAAATAGATAACGAGGCTAGAATAGGTTCTCATAAAAGATTGAAAGGTTGAATGAATACCTAAAGGAATATAAGTTTTTTGGTTTTCACTCATTAAAACAACACAAATAGGCTAACATAGAAAAAAAAATATTGAACGAATACGACCACATATAGTACTGTTTTAACTGAATTTCCATTTTTAATTAATTGAAAAGCAAAAGAATGGAGTTTTGCTTACGTAACTTTCGGTCAAGATTATCGATTCAAATTATACTATTTAATGGGGTAGGCTATTCATATAAAAAAGAGGATTCGGCCCGTGTCTAATCCTCTTGTATTTCTGAATCAATGTTTACAGTAAAAATATATGTAACAGGATAAATACTATATCATATCAAGGCGGTATGTTTTTGTTTTGTTGATATCTTGTTTACTAGCTTTAGAATAAAATCTTGAAAAACGTGGTTTCTGTCGGATCTTCGTTTTTTGAAAATTATGAGTCGTAAATTCGATATTAATGCGAAATAAATAAAATCTATCGAAAAACTATTTAGAAATTAGGTGCTTAAGTATTCATTAAAAATGATTGAATCACTACTGGCTAGTAATTAAAGTTAGTGATGTTGACGAACACATACATGTTGTATTGTTAAATTTGCATCCTATGGATTTTTTCTAGTTATATACAGTTCCCCATCACTAATTAGGTTCCAGAAAGCAGGGCTGAAACTAGACAACGAATACGAACTTGATGAGAGTTTTCTGTGAGGAGCCAAAAAGTTTCAATTTACAAGCCACACTTTTCAAAACGAAGAGTCGGATAAAGCGATATAAATTAATAAACGAGTTGTCAGTAAATGTCAGCTTGACGTAAAAATTTTATGATTTTATAAATTAGGGGATTTACTTCGCTGAAAAGGGATGGGTGGCGAAATAAAGTGCAGAGACTTGCCGTAGGTTTTGCTTAACTTCGACTTTCAGTTTTATACTCCGTGAACATATTTATCTACTTTGATCACATTTTGTTGTTATAAACAAAATTCTCAACTTCTTACACCTTAAGTTCTAAATCCATTAGCCGTTAACTGATCTCAAACGCTATTTAAGTTTGCTACACGACTTCATTAACTTTGATTGCTTTTGACTTTGCTAGTGAAGTACATATTCTGCTGCTTCTCTATCCGCATTTGTGTTTTAATAATGTTATCCGCTGAGCCACTGATTCAAAATGGCGGATGTCTTTGCCGCCGAAATTGCCTAAATTCGTTGCGCTTTGCGCTATTACGACACTCCTTCGACCGGGTCTTCACCCTCGTGAAATCCCCGCGCGCCGGTCTTCAATCTCGCCAAATTGCGTAATGTCACTTCGATACTGTGAAGTGACATATACGACTATTAAAACAAAACGCCGCTGTCCGATTAATTTTCTCTACGTTTATAAGTAATTTTTTATATTCTCTTAAGAAATACAATATTTTCTAAATCAATACAATTTCAGCACGGCAATGCGATGAGGATCATGGGCACCTTTGCGTCGGGGGCGACGAGGGGTGGATTATCGGCTTAGTTTTATTTGTTTACATATACACAAAAGACTAAAATCAATACAATATTGTATGATTATATCAACTGGTTCATCATCATCATCATCATCATCAACTTACTATCCCCTTGTATACCTATTTTGAAATCAGAAAAGGTGCAAGGAACTTTTAATTATCGTAAACCTTACTAGCTGGTATGAGAATGAGTGATTTATATGACGGCGCCGCGCCGGTCGCTTTGCGGCTTGACTCGAATTACAAAGCCATTTTTTCCTCCCGGGACCGCATTGGAAAATTTATGCCGATAATTTTCTTATTTCGCAGGAACAAAATGAATTTATCGCTATGATATTTCGTTAACACAGCTTTCTATTTTCAATAAATTTATTATAAATGGATCGCATGTCTTATTAAAATTAATAATTTTTTTTTATATATCTTTCATATTATAATAAAAAAATTAGTTTTTAGTAATTCAATTTAAACATTATATTTTGATGTAGGAAGTATACATTTTCTGCAGGTAAATAATCAGCTTAAATTTTATTGAAAAGTTATTCTCAAATAAATCAATACTAACTAAGTTTACCCTGACAAAACTTAAAACAAGAACAAGGGTACCAAACCAGTTAGTTTATATGCATTAATCTTAAAAGAATATAAAAAAACAGTCAGATTCTAGTTCGATTTTCACTCTGAGGGTTCTGTAACACAACTTAATCTCCATAGATATGTGTTATGTATTTACCAAAAAAAAAAATTAGAATTTGTATTGTAAGTTTTAGGTCCAGTAAAAAAAAGTTCAAAATGGGGTCACTTTTTTCAATTATGACCACAGATTCGTCATTGGAGTCCAAGCGGACCGTTAGATACCGATTTTGAAAGCAATCGGTGCGCGAGTCCGACTTGCACTTGGTTTTAAAATGTGTTCTGAACTACATTCATTAACTTAACTGACACCAATTTTGAAAAATTACAAACAGAATGCGGCCGCCATTTTGAATTCCAAAAATATCATCAAAATCGTACTAAGCACAATTAAAAACTTCAGACGTGACACCAATATCTAAGATTACAAACAAGGCGCGGCCGCCATTTTGATGCGTCGTTCATCACGCAAATATTTGAATTAGAAATAACAATAAAAATACAAAAATATGAAACATATTACCGTTCTTCCGACCGTGGAAATTGATGGAACTTCAATTCCTTGTTGATATACAAAGATGATCCACAGTTTGTCACCGCATATCGTACCATTATTTTATAATCGACCGAACGCGTAAACCCTATCAGATAGTACTATACGCACCACCAAACTAAAAGGCTCTCAAGTTAGCACCAGATACTTGCGCAAACACTAAAAATATGGGCAAGGGGCGGTGAGGGCAGTTGGCACGGCGAGACGGGTCAGACGCGAGAACAGTGCGCCGCGTCAGTTATTATTAATTATATTTTGTTTGTGTGCTGCATTGGGAAGGCGGAGGACCGTGTGTGGTGGCGAGCCTTGGGAGAGGCCTATATCCTGCAGTGGAGAGACACGGGCTGATGATGATGATGATGATATTTTGTTTCCGTTATTTTTGTAAATTTATTATTATCATTATTTAGTATGGTCAATTGTTTTGTTACCTTGTGTTAGATATACATTGAATACAGGCCATTGTAAAAAACTATGTAAATATGACATTGTCAGAATTACGAATAGTGAAATAAAACTAATACAAAATATTTTAATTGATTTATTTAATTAATAATAAATACAACAGAATGGCGACGAGGATAAAAATAAAAAAACAATAAAAATATAGAATATAAAGAACACCGGTCACCTCCCATACTAGCTTGGACCTAATTTTTAGGGTATTCGTATAAATATAATAAATGGTAGATTTGATAAGTATCTATAGGTGTATTAAAAATAATCATATATTAATATTATCGATACGAAGTCAGAAATAATCAATACCTATCTAAAAAAAAAATACTTCAGACATGGCTGTATGGACATATGAGCACTTCTCCGTGGTCCCATTGAGTTGACTAATTAATGGGACCAGGGGGGAAAAATCCCTGTGGTCCCATTAGCTAGTGGTGTAATGAAAATTATATTTTTGTCGAAAGTTTGTATTCATTTTTATATTGATTTCGCCTTCATGAACAACAGAAATAATAGGGCGAGCGGAATTCATATTATAAAGATTTAGGCTTGAATATGGAGGTCTCTTACTATCCATATTAATTTTTTTTATTCCATAGACTAGCAAATACGTTACGATCAATGTGCATTATAATATTTGTTATTACTACCTACTACTAGATAGGATGAATTTTATGGTAGCATGCAGTATAATGTGTCGTGTCGTGATAAAGTGTCGTGATAGCCTAGAGCGCAGAGACAGGTTCGCGTCTCAAATTTATGAGGCCATAGGTCCATGGTTCGATTCCGGGCGTGTACCAATGAGTTTTTCTGACTTAAGTACATTAACTAACACTGACTTCGTGTCTCGGAGAGCACGTTAAGCAGTCGGTCCCGGACGCTGTCAATAAATGGCAGTCGTTACAATCCCCAACCCGCAGTGGATTAGCGTGGTGGATTTAAACTCCAAACCCCCCTCCTCACCCTGGGGGAGGGCTAAGCCCCTGCAGTGGGGTAAAAATGGACTGATGATGATTATGATGATGATGATGATGATAATGTAGTATAATACTTATTAAAATTTTACAGATACCGCCGAAAACGACATTTATTAGGTCTGTAAAACCGATATGTTTTGATTTTCCCACTTCCAAAAACAATGTTTCTGAGCCGTTCTTGCGTAATCGTTGCCATTTGGAATACCCATGATCCGTTTTATTCAATAGTTCACCCAATCACTACCCTCTCGCTGTCAAAATATCAGCCGTCACTGTGCGTCTGACACGAAACAGCCTTTACTTTATTCGAGTTGACTAATCAACGTATCCTAAGGGAACCTTTTTCCTGTGGTCCTTATGAACTAGGAACGGATTTAATATATTTTAAATAATATTTTATTATAAAAGGCTACTTAAATTAATTACTTAAATTAGGCTACTTGACTATTTGAAAAATATATGAGAATGAGTTCTCTAAATATATCATAACAGTGAAGGAATTTAAAAAAATAAATCATTATTAAAAAAGTTATGAATGTTTAAAATGCCCTGTTAGACCGAGAGGGCGATTCAACACGGCGTTCCTATGTGTGATGAATTCCTTTGACTCTATTATTTCTAATACAACGATACAACTAATACAACGATATAATTACTTTCGATAAAAATATGATTTTAATTCCATCACTAGGTAACGGGACCACGGGGAAAAAATCTCCGTTGACCCGTTAATGGGTAATTATGCAAGTAATGCACGGGTGAAATGATATTGCAATTCCTTATTGCTTATTTTGATGTTCCTACTATACAAGAAAACGGAGCGGTAATGTTTTTATTACTTAAGTCTGTTTTTTTTGCTTGTGTAAATGATATTCAAGGCGGCAACTTTATTTAAATAAATAAAACTCAGATACTCTGATACACAGTAAGATAGTTGATTTCTTTTTTTGGGGTCTGTGTTTTTTTATTTTTATTTAAAATAGGTAACCCCTTGCAATAGCATTCGAAATCTACGAAATCTAATATTTTTAATACCAGAGTCAAAACACGAACTAATGAGATAAAAGTGTACTACAGTGGTCACACTGCAATTAAACCCAATATACCCACGTTCCGCTTCGTTCACAAAATTACTACGTTTATACGTTTCATTGTATTAGGGTTCATGATAGTAGAAAATCACTTGTCTACAAGCCGTGACCAGCGACGAGCTACGCGATTATATTGTAAATGTAAACAGCAGGGCTAACACGCACAGTGCGACAAAATTTTCTCGGCTAATTATCTCGTGCTAAACCGCGATAATTCTATATGTCACATACGTTATAAAAACATCTCGACCCGTCACGAATCAAATTTTTGTTGCGGTGTGCATGGTAGCCCGGCTGGTTACATTTACAGTAAAATCGTAGAGCTCGTCGCTGATCAGAGCAGGGACAAGTCACTTTCTACTATCATGAACGCTTGTAGAATTAAACAGAACATGTTTGGGATCGACATTAGCTAACGGTATGTAACGTGATCGTAAGTATAGAAATAGTTTGTGGGAATAGAAATGCTTCTAAGTCTTTTAACTTTGTACAGGGCCCGAGTAATATTTACGATATAGTCACAAAACAAGAAGAGAAAAATTGCATTAGTCAAATATCGCAACACTTTGGACGTAAAAAGCTTTAATATCGCGAGAAATAGCAAGTTCCCATTCTATACCCGATTTAATTTAATGTAAGCATTGTACTTTTGGACTTAGTGATCACGAAACACGAGGATATATTGTACTGTGAAATTACTTGTTAGCTGTGCACAAATAAATAATTTAAAAAAAATTAAAATTAATTTCTTATCACAGTGCATTGTGAAGTGATTGTAAAGTCCAAAAGTACAAGTTTTAAATAAAATTAAATCGGATATAGAATGGGAACTTGGCCCTTCTCGAGATGTTACAACTTATTACGGCGAAAGTGTTGCGAGATTTGGCAAATTTTTTACTAGAATGTTTTTGATGGGGGTAAACTAATTTCTCGATATAAAAGGAAATTAACCCATTCAGCCCAATCAATTTAGTCAGCAACTCAGCAGACTTAATTTTATTTTACCAATTTGAATATTTCATAGAAAGTACGTAGATTCTGCGAATGAAGTTCGTAGGTTTGTGGGAAAGATATTTTAAAGCACGCAGATCTACGAAAAAAGGAAATGTTTGCAGAGATTCTACTTGTAAAGAGTCCCACAAGACTATTTTAGTCAAATTATGATTATATCATAACAATAATAAAAATTTATCCTTTTAAATTTAAAAAAAAATACTGAAATTACTGAAAAAATAATAAAAAGTAACAAAAAAATATATTAGTATTTCATTTATGAAACATAATTCAGAAGGTGTTACATTAACATCAAACTAATTGGATGCCGAGGTGAAACTCCTTAGACATTCCACTATATTCTATTTCATAAAAAAAAAATCTTACAAAATGCGCACTTCGCTAGCAGCGATTTCTTCTTTGCCTAATATTCAACTACTTCGAAAATATTTCTGTTCTAGTTGCCTATAACATCATCGGTCTGCCGCTCGTACTAAATCAGACAGCAGGTCATTTTCATAGAGTAAATTAATTTGGGTTTAAAATCGTAGAAACTGTGTAGCTGTAACATGGACTGAAAGATAAAATTTTATTACAGAAACCTTACTAAGATGAGTTTTATCACTGGCAAGAAAGGTAGGATTACACATTGAGAAAAATGGACAATACATTTTTTTTAAATTATTTGCAAATTATGTTTTTAAGTAGTTCCTATAGTTTCTTAATTTTAATTCCTAATTTATTACAGACATATATCGATATTAAACAATTTTAGCTTTTCGTAAAATTATCGGAACGGATTATTCAAGTGGGTACGAGCAACAAATACAAATAACGTTTTCAATAAGTTTTTGCAATTAAGGCCTCGAAAGCATTTAACTCTCGCTTATTTTGACCCGTTTCCCCGTTTACGATTCAATAAAGTTTTGTGACGCGAAAAACTTTATTATTAAGTTCAGTTTCTATGTCGTATAAATCACTGAAAAGGAAACACATTTACAAAGGAATTAGGAAAGTCTCGTAATGAAAATACTATATCCATTTGCACACAACATATTAAATAATGTTATTTATAATGTCCTACCATTTACATACTGATTAATAGATATTGTATGTAAATAATGTAAATATTATTTAAAAAAAATATATGTATTTCAAATCTAGTACCCGTGGTACAAGTTTATTACTTGCTTTCTTTGGGACTAGATGGCGCTATGTGGGATGTCCCAAGTATTATTACTATTAATTTTAATAACTGTCATTAAAAGTTAACTCTGACCTCATCAACTTTTCAATTTAATAATATAAAGTTACTGAAAATCGTCATAAATAGATTTAAGATAAAATGGTAGATATAGTTATTTTACACCCAGACGCGGACCAAATCGACATGTTGGATAATGTTCATGTAAATATTTTTCACGGGCGGAAATCGAACCTGTGACCTACGGTTCCGCAGTGAGGGTCTATAACCACTCGGCCATGCAATTAATTGCTCGGACACTAACTAGGGTCTTATTTGTGGCACTCAAAATTACTTCTTGAGTTTGGTAAAAGTACATGATATTGTTTATAGAACCATGTCGTCATCTTCATATCAGTTTCATGAAACTAGTCAATCCATAACAATAATATAGGTATTGTCTTCCCAAACTTCGTCTCAAGTTACTAATGATTAGTTCTTACACTGGATTTAGTATCGTATTAAGAAAGAAAAATTAAGATTTTTCAACTTCATAATATCGTATATAATTGAGTCAGTAAATTGTTTTTTTGAACATCTCATCATAGTCTTCATATCTTTTCTAATTACAAAATCGTAGTGCCTATCTGTCTATTCAGGCAAATCTCCGAAATGGATAAACTGATTTTAATGAAACTAAGCAGAAATGAAAAGGAGATTGTCAAGAGTGATACAGTCCTTTTTGTTTGTCTGTCTGTATTTTTGTTCAGACTAATCTCCAAAACGGCTGAATGTATTTTAGTGAAACTTGGCAGACACGAAAAATAGTGTACCATGAGTAACAACTGACATAAGGTATTTTTTGTTCGTTTGCCTGTTTGTCTGCTCAGGCTAATCTCCAAAACAGCTGAACCGAATTTGATGAAACTTCGCAGAGTTGAAAAGGAGATCGTCATTAGTGATATTGACTACTTTTTGTTTGTCTGAGAGAGAAAGAGAGAAATTCATTAACAGTTTTGACCTGATGGCCTACGGATGACTGAAATACTTATGAAAACATTAATTTAGGATCAGAGGGAATTTTGTAGTTTTTTGTAAGTAGGTGAGTAAAAAGGCAAGTTTGTAACCGAACACGCAAAACATGTATAAAAATAGTATATGTTTATTTACAAAGTCCAAGTTAACATTTTTTAAATTCTAGTTGTAGTTGTACCCTAAAGGGTTACGGGTGAATAATTTACACACCGACCTAAATATTATTAATGTTTTGTCCCATAACGTTTTACATCTTCTAAGCTTTAGGCGATTTTAAAAATTATATCATTTCTATAAGCGACCTATAAACTATTCTTGTAAGTTTAAATTTTTCATAATTGTTTGATATATTTTCCTTTTGGGCCGTACAAACACGACGGGACTTTGTGGTTCAAAATCTCAATATTCAGGTGCTAGTATATTTTTTCATTATAAGAAAATTAAAATGCGTAGAATCGTAGCTAAATAAAAAATAAAACTATATTTGAAAAATCTTAGGAGCTGGTTAAGGTTTAGGGTGGTGGAAACGTTACGGAATTCCGTATGGAAGACCGGCAATCGACTTTTCTCTTTAGCACTTCAGATAGTATATTCTTTAGCTAGATGATGTCCACTCACCTGCTCTAGGTGCGTCGATATTTAGCATTCTCTCGCCTTTGTACCAAACCGCAGGTTCTATAAAATGGTTTTTGTCGTCCACTACTCCACAAGCAAGGGCAGCTACGCCGCCTTCCATCGCTGTCCAAGTAGAAACCACAGGTTCCCAGGTTTCTTCGAAAACTGTAAGTATGAATTCTGTTAAGTATAATTCGTGTGTTGACTTCAATTGGTAAAAATTCGATATAAAAACTTATATCAGTTAACTTCCAAATATATAAAATGAAAATTGGTCAAATAACTTTTAATTTTCTTCACGATTCAATAACATGTTATAAAGTTTTTCCTAACGAGGTGCTGGAGACAACCCCCCAGTTTTTAAAATGCAAAAGAAAATTACTATGTGACGATTTTTTTTTAAAAAAAAAAAGGTTGTTAAAGACGAGTTCGGCACGCTAATCTAAGATTTTGAAAGGGTTTAGATGTGAAAAATGTAGATATAAACGTCATAGTAATAACTAATATATATTTGAAATAAAAAATATTTTTAAATACAACAAAGAATTTATGTTTCCCTCAAGTACACACTGATAACATCCTAGTCTAAAATGAAATTTTTCTCTGACATTGTTCAAAATTTCTTTACGCTCGTCGATACTATTAAGGTTTTGTCAAATGAATTTTAATTGTAATACAACACCATAAAAATAAGTGGTATATGATAATATCAGGAGATTTTGATGGTCATTCAATTTGATTCGTCTGCCAATCATTAGACAAAATATCCCAAAATATTAGTTTATATAGCACTACATATTTTATTTATTTTATAATGAATAAAAATTGTGAAAATAATCCTGTTAAAATCAACACACTGTATGCACTTCTACTCCATTGTTAAATAAATTTTCTGTATATTATTATCTTAATAAATTTTCTGTATATTATTATTAGATGGAACTTAGATAAGTTCCATCTAAACTGAACATTTGAAAGAATTTTGAGAAACTAAAGGTTTATGAGGTTCTTTATGAAATGTAGGCAATAATATTATATTAGATGAGACAGCGGTAAAAAAAATTAAATTCCCAGGACCGTTTGGATTGTACGTTCCCGGCTTCTTCCTAAAACTTGATTTGAATGATGTGTTAATCAATAATTCAGAACTTCTTGATTGACACACAGGTATTATTGTTAGCTGGACCACTTCGATATCGATCAAACATATTTTTTATGACTACTATTATGCCCGAAGGTTCAGTGAGAAATAAATGACGATTAATTTGGTTTGATTGGGATCTATTTAGAAAGCGTAAGAGCGATCGAACTTTGAGTACAAAAAGCAACACGCTCGACAATCAATTTGAAAAAGATATCAAATAATGTGAAGGAAAAGTCAATGGGATATTCGACTTATATTAAATATATTATAATTATTTAGCAAATATGAAAATAGACTTTGTAAGATAACAAAATTTATACAGAAAATTGTAGTCGGTTGATTAATATGCAAATTATAAGCTATTAAAATCGTATATTTGTCTTTTTCTTGCAACACGTTTAACATCAATTTAAATGGTCTGACGTCACACATAGGTACGTACGCCGTTTGATATTGCTGTCTCTGTTATTAATATATTTAGAAGACTCTTTCACATAAAATTATAAAACAATTGTCAAATAGCCTATTGTAAAAAGGAATAAATAAATTGTCATTGGATTCCAGAAAAAAACGTGTGAAATATTTGTGGCAATTTAATTATTTTGCTGTGTGTGTGGTTAGCAAAGTAAACGAATGAGGGTAAGCACCTGGTTGTAATGTGACGTCCCTGGAGAGGACAGTACCATGTACGTTGGCGGCTCGGCAGCGGTAGGTCGCGAATGGTGATGCGGCGCGATATCCATTACTCGGCAGGATTTCCATGGTGCCATTTTTGTGGATTCTCCTGATGAACAAATACATAATGACAAAGCTCAATAAACAAAACAATAAAATCTGCAAAATAAGTAAATTAAACTGACATAGTAAAGAAGATTTAACTAGTTGGTGTGGTAGTGGGCTAGCCAACTATCTCACAGAACCAGCAACCATTGAGGAAGAAGGTTCTTACGTGGCGACTGGAACCATTATTATAAAGTGTTAGACCCTCCACAACTTGGTGGACAGATGTCTTAAGAGCGACAATGGCTAGACGACACAAACTGACCCAAACATAAGGATGCCACTTACGTACTTACCACAAGGCACTGAACATATAAATATAAAGAAAATAACGAGCTAAGTGCGAGTCACGCTCTCGCACCTAGAGCTCCTTACCAGCACACTTTATATTTTAATGTATTTACCAATAAAAATGTAAGATTTTATTTACAAAAAATTGTTTTTTTTTGTGACATAACTACGTAATTTTTGACGTTTTTAAAGTTTTCCTTTATACTTACACTATGAGACCTTGGTTTTTGCCAAATTTCAAGATTCTAGGTCAATGGGAAGTAGGTACTTTATAGGTTTTGATTTATTAACGAGTATTAAAATAAGTGGTAATAACTGGCTGTATTCTTTCATTTCGCTGACTTAAAAGCTTGACTTTTCAGCAGCTCTAAGGCACTACAGACCTAAGTATTTCATACTAATTTCAACTTGACACCTCCACGCAATCCTGTGTAAAAGGGTCTTGACAGAAAAACAAGCAGACGGACAATGAAATGATACTACAGCGGTTCCTTTTTTTTAGGTATGGGACCGTAAAAAGACAACATAACACTAAAAGGCCTACTATAAAAAGCTTTTATTCAAATAACGCTGAACTAAAAATTAAAAAATAATTTTCAGTGTTTAAAGCTCGAAATCATAGGTATTAACACATAAACTATATTATTTTAAAAGTTTGAGGCGTCAAAGGTTTTAATATATTTAGTACTTAATATATTAAAATTTTTCATTTGAATAAAGCCTTATACAAGGTTTTTAAAATATATATATATATATATTTCATGGCTATTTTTTGAGCTTTGAACATTGCCAATTATTGTAAATTTTGTATTGTAGCGATTTTTAAATAAAACTTTATGTTCAAAAAGGTTTTATTAAATTTTTTAACTTAGTAAGTAATTACAATATTATTTAAGTCACTTTTCGTTTATTCATTGACGTAATTTTCTTTTGACAATTTTCTTACGAAATAAGAAACATCCAAGAAAAAGTTTCAATAAAGTCGTTTTTATTTGAGAAAAAATAATTAATAATTTTTCTATAGACGAGTCTGTAGAGAAAAAAATAATTGAATTTTAATTAGTAACGTATAGACTTTTGATCTTTTGAAAATTTCTCCAGCATCACAATTATAATTACGGCAAAATATGTTAAGATAGTATATGTAGAACATCTTCGCGATAAATAAGCGACACAAGTGGGAAGAAGCGGTGCGGTGGGGCAGAGGACGCTTCTCGGTTATAACTACCGCGAGCATCGGGAGAGCAGACAAAAAAGATTTACTTTATTTAAAAAAAGGTATTAAAATGTCAAAGAAGTTTACGTGTGTCTAATAGATTTGATATTCTATATGCGAAGCTACGAACAAAAATGATATTTGTTCGTAGCTACGATATGTCGACATACTTACTCGTATATCTCGCGCTAAATATCGTTAAACCGGCGTTAGTACCGAAGATGACTTACTTACTCGGAGCCGCGCGCTCCAAGTAGGTACTTTGATTACGGCAAAATATACACTGAATGAATGCGTGGCTGATTAGTGATAATTACATTATAATACAAATAATAATACATGGGACTTCCCACACAGCGCCATCTAGTCCCAAAGTAAGCAAGTATTATGCTTGTGTTATGGGTTACTAGACAACTGATATACATACTTAAATATTCTATATAATATATACATATATAAATATTTTTTTTTATATATATAACAACCAAGACCCGGTACCAGTATCAATATTCATCATATCAATACTGACCCGACCTGGGATTCGAACCCGGGACCTCTAGCTTCGTAGGCAGGGTCGCTACCCACTAGGCTAAGCGGTCGTCAAGATTATATAGATAACATCCACTTATTCTTCAAATCTAGTACATTTTTAAAATCGAAAATATTACTCATTAAAATTTATTTGGGGTACCTACTCTGTTAGATATCCTAATTATACGTGTATACAATGTAAGAGAAAAATATGTTTCATAGCGAAATGAAACCACAATAATTTACCGTAGCCTTAATATTTACCTTATTCATTCCATAGTAACTGTTATGTGTTTAAGTGGTAGTAGCATAATAATATAAGAATTATAAAAATAAAATGTTTTCCCCAAAATATGACGTATATTTTAGTAGTGAACGTAAAGTGGTCCTTTGTTTGTGGGTCAACTGAGAGGAGGCGGCGAGTGCCATAGAAACTGCCGGTACTACCGCGATCATCGGACTATAGGCAGGGTCCGGATTAACGAGGTTCCACGCTATATTGACTCTTGAGTTCCTGGTTTTTCATATGGTTTATTATTAACATAGATTTTCCTGCGACAAACACATAACTATTTTATTATACAACTCGAAAGCTTCACTTTGACTTTACCCGTGATTTGAATGTTTCGTACGGAAGGCCAACTCCAAACGATTTATCTTTAGTTAATACTAACTGTGTCCGCGACTTCATCTGCGTGGACTTGACTCTATCTCCGCCGGTTGTAAAACGCAACGTGATTCTGTTTGATTGTTCGTTAGTATAATTAAAAAAATTACATTATTATTTTGGTGTCTATTAATTGGGCAGACTATAGACTTGATTCGGTAATGACTTACTTAAGCTCGCTCACTTATATTAGACACGCTTCCCCGCAACATCGAGGACGCGTGTCCTGACGCGGCGCGACGGGGCCTAAACTTAATAATTGAATATCATTTGATTCTGTGAGTCGATTTTGATAAAATAAACACTGAATGTTACTCAGAAAAGTTACACGTTTTACAGTAGATTTTGAATCCAAATAATGGTTTTTCCGTGATGTGCGTATAAACGAACAAACAAACCGACAAACAATCAAAAATTTCAATCATCTACTTTTAACGTTCTTATTTACCTTAAACTTATTTATCTCGTCGTTTTTTTTTGCGTAAATCGTTTATATTCAGATGTGGAAATTCAACGATTTTATTATACGTATGTATATACTAGTTGTCCGTCCGCGGTTTCGTCTGCGTGGACTACACAGTTGTACCCGAACAGCTAAAGGAACGCGACGCTCCAGGACATTGTGACACACTCTAGAACATTCTGAACCTTAACTACCTAAGAAATCCCAATATCTAATATCCATTTAGCCATTTTAGCACGAAGAATAGTTATCCCACAAGTCGGCCCCAAAATCATTTAGCCGTTTTGGACATTAACCGGAACATAAAAATAGACTCTACGATTTTTATATATAGGTACAAAAGAATTATATTTATATTATATATCTAATACGATATATAATATATAATACAAAAAGTTACCTATGTTCCTCCTGACAAACTATTTTTAATGTCTGCATAGTTTCATTAAAATCGGTTTAACGTTTTAGGAGTTTAGCTCGAACAGACAGATAGACAGACAAACAAACAAAAAGTAACGTATGTCACTTCTCACACCTTTCTTTTCACGGCTGCGAAGTAAAATTAAAATCGATTTAGTTGTTTTGGAGTTTAGCTTGAACAGATAGACAAACAAAAAGTGTTGTATTTCACTTTGGACAACTTTTTTATCACATCTGTGAAGTTTCATTTAAATCAGTTCAGTCGTTTCGGAGATTAGCAGGAACACGCAAACAGACAGACACTACGATTTTATTTATATAGATAGATTACTTTATATAGATTATTTATACCAAGGTTCTTTTTTTATCATAGTCAAAAACAATGTCAGCTTAAAATGTTTCATACATCAATAAATCTTTTTTCCTCCTCGCAAATACAATTGTTACGCTAGAAAAAAAAAAGCATTTTGATCTCCTCATGTGCAGTAGTAGAGGATACGAGATTGAATTGAAATCTTTGTCAACAATCTGACGAATTTCTGCCTTTTCGAAATCACTATTGCCCTTTGTTACGGAAGGGCCCAATTCTCAAATTGTAGTCGGATGAACGGACAAGTCCTTTGGGCCTTTCGCTCTATTGACCCGGGACGGGCTCCGAAATAGGCAAATCTAATTTCCTAATACCTTGATCGCGATTTCGTGTAGTAAATATTTCAATCCTAGGTGAGTTATAAATTATGAATGAAAGTTCGTGAGTTATGCGTTCAGTAAGACTTTAGTAGTTCGCCTTATATTTTATTTGTAGAGACAATCTGGAAAAAGTATATTTTGCAATACAACGTTTATGCCGAAAGGACAGAATCGACACAAAAAAAATTTTTTGCAATTTAAGTGCGGGAATCGTGACATTGAATATTTTGTAACATGTCATAGACAACATTTTCTTCCAATTCAAGAAAAGCATAACATAGCCGATGACGTCTGTAAGGCATCCTTCGTACTCATATGTTAATCAACATGGTTCTAATTATAAAATACAACAGTTTTATTAGATCTACAAATTAATTTATATTCAAAAATATCGTTTCTGGAGACTTCATCATCATCATCATCAGCCCATTTTTACCCCACTGCAGGGGCTTAGGCCTCCCCCAGGGTGAGGAGGGGGGCTTGGAGCTTAAGTCCACCACGCTGCTCCACTGCGGGTTGGGAACTGTAACGACCGCCACCTATTGACAGCGTCCGGGACCGACCGTTTAATTTTACTTTAAAAAATAAAAATAAACATTTTAGCAAACCCACGATGAAAAAACGATAAGTAAAAATATATTAGAAATTTGGTTATTTTAAAGTGCAAAATAAACAAATAACTGTATTTTACCGTTTTATCGACTTAAAATCAATAATATTAAGTATAGTTTTTACGTAGACATGGTATACACCCTCTTAGCGTGGGAAGCTCAAAGTAAAGTTTAAAGCCTTTGCTCTCAGTTTACGCAGCCACAGTCGATCTGTGACCCGTCACTTAGCTCTAGTGTTATTAAAATTTCGCGAGAGCCACATTCTAGGTTTCGTCTATATTGAAATGGCCAGTCTACTTGGTATTAAAATATAATTATTACAGTTACATACTATTTGTACCGTCATTGCCTAAAACAACAAAATTTAAGATGATAGTTAACTGTCGTGCGTGCATGATAAATAATTGAATTTTATATGTGCAGTTTATGGGCCACGCACGATATTTACACGATAATACATTTATTTAAAATTTTATTTTTTTATGTCAATCAAACTATAGTTAAAAAATATAGTTATTTAATTATTTCACTCTTTTTAAAGTAACTAGCTACCAAATTTAATTTTTTTTTAATTTAAATTTTTTTCTTGCTATGCTATTTAAGAATTTTTAATCTTGTTTTTTTTTGTCTTTTTATTTGTAAGTAAAAATCATTGATTTGTAAAATCAAATTTTTTTGGCACGAATTTTAAAACCAAGTTCCAACCAATACCTATTATTTTTTATTGTATATCGTTAATACAGAACAATAAAACAGGACACTAGACACGAATATTTTCTATATCATACCTCACACCGGCTATGTCGCTGACGAGTGCACCATCGTCTCCCAACCAGGATATGCCAGGACTCGGTTCTCCTCTTGCCACACATGCTACCCTGGTGCCTGATGATGCAGGATATTGGATCAGAGGAGGCGGTTCCACAACAAACGATGGACCCAGTTGACTTAGCTCCGCTCTGGCAAAAGCTGTGATTCCAAAAAGCAAGTTGATAAGTACGTATTTGGGAACAAAACCTAGCATTAGAAATTAATTAAAGCAATTTTTATTTCATTTCAGATAAGTATCGAAATAAAATAATTATCAGTAATAAATGGTATAAAAAATCGAGACGCGCATTAACTTTTCTGTAGTATGGACGTATCATAAAACATTCACCTTACCACAACTAATACAAATTACGTTTATTGGTACAACTGAAAACAATAAACGTAAGGGCTATTTCCTTGATTTTTTCCGATTTTTCGTCATATAATTGAATATTTATATAACGGGGACACGTTAACGGCTTTAAAAGCTTGCATTTCGCGTGATGTTCACCTACAGAAGAAAGTTACTAGACAACTTTTAATGTTTCTTCAAATATCTATCCAACAATACCCCACGCAATAAAATTAACGAAAAGGAATTTCGTTCCTTTATTCGACGTAAGGACTAAATGAAGTAATTTAGAAATGTTACCAATAGAATTTTATTGACATGAAACATCTGCTAGTGAAATTTTATAAGAATTAGTGAAAAGATGGCAGAGATATGAGTCTGTGACATACGGCCGGACGGACGTATGGACGGACAGCTTTGAAAAAATTATGAAGGTTTCGTTTTTGCCATTTGGCTAAAGAACCCAAAAAACCCTTATTTTTATGTTGATAAAAATGTGTTAAAGGAATATTGAATTTCAATTTAAAAACAGATTTTATTACACAAACTACACCCCCATTTTCGTGCACGTAACAAGAAAACAGTAGTGAAACTTAAAAAATACATAAACGTATATTTTGAAGAGAAAACGTCAAAACACATTTTTCATATTCGACTTTATTAATAGCAACTTTGGTACTGAAATTGAATAATTTTCCGATTCAGTTCACAACAGACTTGTTTATCGACCGAAAGAGTGAGTGCGCCTTGTGATCTAGTTTCCGTCTTTTGAAAAGTAATATAAATTGTTTTCAGATAAATAATTGAGTTTATATTTACAGTTTTCCACATCAAAAGTTTCCAATAACGATATTGTAACAGAGCTTTATTGAATACGGTATTACAGTAGCCGTGCTTCTGTAATAAGACAGGTTTCTAACGGGTAGAATTTCGTTCGTATTGTATTTTTTTCACTACAATATTTTATAATCATTAAAAAAACATTCGAGCCTCAGGAGGCTTCTTCAGAATACCCATTTTTTTAGTTACGCAAACATCGAGCTTTTTAACTTCGACATATCAAGGTTATAATTTGTATACAAAACATAGAAACATACTTTGTATACAAATTATACTTGATCAAACGGAAATACTGTAAACTTCAGCTAATTGTGTCAACAAAAGTTTATATGGAATGGTGTATAGTGATTAGCTTTTTTTCAAAGAATTTCATTTTTGTATGTTCTGGCGCCCTGTTTATGACAATTTCAACATTAACGTAGCATTTAGGAAGTTCATGAATTTTTTTGTTAGTGTATGTATATATGTAAACCTACGACATGTTTAATTTATTAAAAAAATAAACAGGTTATTATTCCATATTAAATTTTGACAAAAAACTATTATCAAAAAAACTGATTTTTGATAATTTTTTTTTTTTGATATGGTGCCTGTTTTCAAAAATTTTGATAACTTTTGTTTCAATACTCTAAATTAAAAGTACCGAATTGGGTCCATTTTCTTTTCGATATAATCAGCTGAAGTACACAGTTTCATTAAGTTCTTAATTATATTACAATAAATACTAATGTATTAAAATGGACACAGTGGGCTAAACATTTTTTTTTTCAAATCGTTGACAGTGAAACTAAAGATTTTAGACCAGTGATACATATTTTTTATTAATGGAATCACCTGAAGCATTCTATATTTTCGCTTCATTAAGTATCCAATCAATTTTACATTACAATGAATACTACTGTACGACTAATAACACTCACTCATCCCATAAGTCCCTATTAGTCATCACTTCCGGCGGTAATTAACTAACATCATTTTACTAAGTGTATCGCACAAAAAAGCTTTTCCATTTAACCTGTCGAGTCATACCTATAATAATAAATAAAAATGAAAATAAAAGTCATTCGTGAAAAGAGAATAAAAGATAGGGGGCCCTGACATGATTGAAAGCGACGCGAACGAGTCGGGCATTGTATAGATGTCAAAGGCATACTTACATCGCAGAAGCAAGTAGAGAGATAAGACGATTGTTCGCGACATCGCCGAGTTATTGTCTCGCGGGTCGGCCGCTCTCTGCCAAGTAATAAAGATTCAATTAAATTTCGACAGTATTGCCTGTAGGAACGTCTTTTTTAAATAAAATATCAAATGGTAAATTTTTGCCTGGCCACTTCGCCTTAATGATATTTACACATTTGTTATGCAAATTTCTTACATCTTAACAAAAATTATTTCTGGTAAATCTATTTATTTTGTGGGATCCATCTTTACGTTCCTTTTCTTCTCACTCTGTGAAATCATGAAATATGGAGTTTATGCCACTGACCGATCGGCCGAGTAGTTAGATACTTTAACTGCAGAACCAAAGGACATGGGTTCGATTCCCGCTCGGGATAAACATTTGTGTGCATTAACATGTCTATTTGTTGTGTCTGGGTGTGAAATGTCTATATATGTATATATTAAAACGAATATTTAAGTATGTATATCAGTTGTCTATTACCCATAATACAAGCATAACACTTGCTGACTTTGGGACAAAATCATTGTATCATTATTATGTTTAATACATATACTCCATATTTCATACTTACAGAATCTGCTTCATAAATCATGTTTTTATCAACTTAAATTTACAAGTTTCATTACTAGCCATTTAATAGTTATTGAGTTACAAAGGTACAAACAATCAAAAAACCGAAAAAAAATTAAAACAAACATCATCCAACAATATTTTTATTAATATTTTAATTTATTTATATATATTTTATGTCGGACAGATGCCATTCCATTTGATTTACAAATGCAGCGTTGCTGAAATGACTATCAATATCATTATTTAAAATTATAGACAACTTGGCATTTGTTATACCAGCCTTTCATTTAAATTACAATTAAGGATTTCCAAATATATATTTACTCGGTGTAACCGTGTAGGGTACTTTCACTTTTTTTATTACGTTAATTTAAGGTTATTAACAAAACTTGTAACTGTTTGTCTCCAATAAAGTAAATAAATACATAAATAAACTAAAACATCTAAAGGGGTATTGTATACTTCATTCCAGATTGGCTAAAACTGTTACAGGCACGGAGCGAACTAAATGTTGATGACGCATGTGAAGTGAATTGTTTAGTTTTAATTTTAATTATAATTTTAATTATTATTAATAATGCTAGGAGCTAAGATCAATTCAACGGGTATAAATTTATTTAAAAAAATCGATGCGTTTCCATCGACATAGAATTAAATAATACAATACAAATTTTAAAAAAAACCGACCAAGTGCGAGTCGAACTCGCGCACCGAGGGCTCCGTACAAACCTGTAGGTATATAAGTTAAGTTTAATTTTGTTACAGCTTAAAGGTATCGTAGACCTGAGTATTCGATATGAATTTCAATTTAATACCTCTACGCGTTAGGAGAAAGTTTAAAACTATTAAAAATATTTTTATTATATGTTGTGACTAAAAATTTATGATTTTCGCAATTTTTCCTTTATCTGTGCTATAAAGACGTTGCTTCGTACCAAATTTTAAGATTCTGAGTTTACGGGGAGTACCCTGTAGGTTTTGATTTCCTTGCGAGTATAGAAAATTTGCAGCATAAACGTCTGCTGTATTCTTTTATTGCGTTGGCTTAGAAGTTTGATGTTTTCAGAGCTCTAAGGGACAGTAGACCTGAGTATTTGATAAGAATTTCAGCTTGATACCTCCACGCGTTCCTGAGAAAAAGAGTCTTGACACACAGACAGACGGACTACAAAGTGATCCTATAAGGGTTCCGTTTTATCCTTTGTTATTCAAAAACATATAGTTCACAAAGTGAACTACTGAAATGCTGATTCAGGAAGGATATAGAGAGAAACTTTTAGAGCGACTATTACATTAAAAAAATGGACATTAAGGCGGGTTTCTAAAATATTACTGGTGACAAAACGTGAGCATGAATTGGAAAAGAAGTGTTCGTCGGTATTCGTCTTCAGATGGCCAGTTGCCAACAAAATTCCGAACGCCTTGGAATATTGGCAAACAATGGTGGCTAGTTTTTTTCCAGGGTGTAGAGATCTTGCGACATCCGTGCCAGAAAATCGTAGAACAGTTAACTCAGAAAGGTACAAAACCGTCGCTTGTCAAAAGCTGTCAAAGCTATGCAAGAGAAATGACTAAAGACCCGGCTTAAGGGAATCATGCCGATGCATGACTACGAGTTTACTTGCCCCAGAACAAGAATCTGGTATTGAAATCCTGCCTCATCCACCTTACAGCTCCGGTTTAGCTCTTAGATAAGAAAAGTTTTTTTTCAAGTGCCGAAGAAGTGGTGGCTGACTACAAAGTAACACCTGTCGGAGGAAACTGGAATAAGTACTTTCAGAGCTAGTTTAAGTGAATGGAAATGTACGTAGTGAATAACGGAAAATACTTTGATAAAATATGATATAGATTAAAAAAATATATTGTTAACTTTTCGCGTGTCTCAAAAGTACCCAGATGAAAATCGTCATAAGTCGATGGATATAAACCTAGATATAAGAGACTTCGCAGACTTACAAATTGCAAGTTAGCGAATTATCGATCAATTAAATTGCGTACTGTCACAACTTAATCGGCCAACTTTTTAATTGCGCCCAATCGGAAGGGAATCTCGGTTCTGATACGATGGGCGTCCAATTAATTAGTTGGACTATATAGTTGGATAAAATGTGCGGGCTATCATTAACTTACTTAAATATTAGTTCACTCTGCGATCTAGTTTGCCAATTTGAAATTGTAAGTTTGCGGGTGCCCTAACCGATTCAGTTTAGGCAACGTTTTCCGTGAAAACTTTCTGTATGCCAAACTAGCAAAATTAGATATTTTCCGTGTTTAAAATAAACGGTTACATATATAATGTTCAACTGTCATCAAATTAGAAAAAAATTACATTGAAGTTATAATTTTTCCTAATCCAACTTCGTAAATTGGTACTTCGCATCTAAACCCAATGCTTCGATAATTCGATAACCTACAAAAAGGAAAATCTTGTTGCGTTTGCTTCGATTTGTTGATTTCAAATCAGTTTAAGTCGTAAGAAACGAGAAGAATTCATAAAACTGTTTTTTTTTTTCTCAGAATATTTCGTAAAATGCGATTTATTTATCGTCTTCATTTTAAATGGAGTTGTGCTAAATCAATTTTGATTATACAATTAATTGATTGACGTTTCTACAGCGCAGAAATCTTTTATTTCCTCACATTATTTCCTATTTTACCTACCTATTTATCATATAATAAAAACGATTTATTATATGATAAATAGGTAGGTAGGTGCTAACTATTGTCATAAAACACGTGACTGCAAATTTAATTGGAATAGAGCTTTCTGAAAACTTTCTGGTAGAGTTTTGCTAGTGAGTTTGACGTACTTGACAAGCAAAGTAATAAATTAGTGTTGTCAATTTCACAGTGACGTCCGGATGTATAAGAGCGAAAGTTGACATTGATGTATTTATTTTGCTTTAAAATGTTGTACAGCAAAATAAGCGGTCATTTTGTTAGTAATAAATATAAATAGGGAACATTTAATTCCTCAACCCGCAGTGGAGCAGCGTGGAGAATTTACGCTCCAAGCCTCTCACCCCGGGGGAGGCTTAAGCCCCTGCAGTGGGGTAAAAATGGACT
The DNA here is from genome assembly GCA_949709985.1 of Luffia ferchaultella. Classification (NCBI taxonomy): domain Eukaryota; kingdom Metazoa; phylum Arthropoda; class Insecta; order Lepidoptera; family Psychidae; genus Luffia; species Luffia ferchaultella. Next base: position 4,341,036 of record OX453240.1, on the reverse strand, counting down.
GATGAAGTGAAGTGAATATTTAATTGTTTGTTACATTTGTGCATTGCAGGGGCGGAGCAGATTCACGTGCAATACTTTTTACCATTTAGAGTGTTATGCAGGCTATTAAACTTATCTACACAAAAAAATGTATTTCGTTATCATTACAGATTGAATTTGTTATTTAAATTTTACTCCAGATTAGTGCAGAGAATGCAATTCAGAGAAGCGTGGAGTGAGTATATATAAGACCTTAAAAATACCTATTGTAAGCAGACTTTTAGAACCACATACAAGCAGTCACTACTAAGAATTTATTGATAACAAGCAGTCTATAATTAAAATACTAATTACACGATCCCGTCATACGTATAAATATATAAACTGTTATGGATACGGGAACCATGACGGATTCGACACCGAGAAACTACGCAAATCGGAGTAGCAATGTGAGTGGGAGCGGAAAGATATTAAGCGTATAAACGCGATAAATAAAAATAATTTACAATATATCTATTTTAATGAAAACCTTATCTAATTGCCGAGAGCAACCGTAATAAATATACCTGGATTTCGTTTCGGTCTCCAATTAAACTGTATTCGTAGTAGCGCCAAGTACAGTTCGAAAGCGACACCCTAATAGCCCACTTTACGAGGGACCCTGTATCAATTCCACTAAGTATTATTGCACTTGTGAACTCGCCTTCAGACAAATTGCTTGGGTTAGCCCTCTACGAAATTATACGTCTGTTTACTTTAGCAAAGGTTCGAATTGAACAAGGTTACCTAGCTACCATTTAGGATAGGGCGATTTTTAGTTTTGTATAAATGTAAAGTTTACCTTTAATTGCTTTAAGTCCAACTATATGCGTATCTACGTATATAATTTGAATGTAAATTAAGGGGATAATCTTTCAATCCGCGGCTTCGAATTGGCATCGCCATATCCATTTCAATCCCTCTTCCCCGAACTATTCCTGAATGATAGAGATGACAAGAACAAATTACCAAAAATACCTACAAAATACCCGTCGAAACAGCTTGCGGACCGTGACTGTTTCCACCCCTGAAATGTGTATAGATTGGAACTAAAATTTGCAGGATCATTAAGAAAGAATGTCTCTAGAGTGGTACTTTTTTTATATCAAATTTACGGCTCCTTTACTTTCAAAAACAAAGAATCGACGGAAATCATGTTTTTCAGGAATTTATTCTAAAACAACTAGACAAAATGTCACAAAAACAGAAACATACCGCCCTGTGACAGTATTTCTCCTATTATATGTATTTTTTCTGTAATTATTGATACAGAAATACAGCGAGGATTAGACACGGGCCGAACCCTCTTTTTTGTATGAAAAGCCTACCCCCTTAATCGGAGCTGTAAAAATGTCTGTGACGAATATACACTCTTGGGCGAAGTTAACCGCCCACATTATAATGTTTTTTTTTTGGTTTACACGCAAAATGATAATTAATGAAAATTCGTTCATAAATTTTTAAAACAATAGAGAGACAAATATCCAATGAAACTAATGGATAAAATAAAATTCAAAATGATTCTTAGATGGTTTAAGAAGTATCGGAATTTTAAGAAAAGTTAAGGTGGGCGGTTAATTTTGTTGATGAGTGTATATTAAAATAGACTCGAAATTCTAGTTTACTAACACCAATTAAACTTTGATGTATTAACAAGATGTAGGAAATTTCGGACTGGAGAACGAACGGACGGATGGTTTAATTAAAAAGTAACACCGTAAATATTTCTTAAAAATAATCTAATTATAGCTTGTACAATTAATTATTTAATTGAAAATTTGCTATAAGTGTCAACGATTTACCGATTTAAAAAATATAAAAATTGCAAAACATTGTTTTCTAACGAAAAGACTTACTTCGAAGAAACAGTTCATGATTGAACCCACGAGTTTAAAGATAATATTAAGTTTTCCATAAAAAAAATTGTTTAACTATTTGAAACTTTTAAAAAGGGTGTCAACATGTATGTAGTACGGATTATTATATGGTGTCGAAGTCTAAGACTGAAGCTGGTGTTCAAATATTTTTGTACTTGAAAAGACAAGACCAAGATTTGACTTAGGTAAATCGGATCCAATTTTATTCTCGAGTTTTTATTTAAATCTTTTTTCTATATGTCTTAACGGAGTAACGGAACTATGCGATTTTTGTAAATGCTAATGCTAACGAATGGGGAATACCATTAGTCGTACTTTTCTTAGTGTGAATTTCCAAGGGGTACAAAACTAAACAAAATTGGATATGATTGAAGAGCAATGCTTTTAATTAATAGTACATTCTGTAGAACTTAAGGAGTCTAGTAGAAGAAGTGATTCACCAGTTGGAACGGTAACACGTAAACATTATTACAGAGACGTTATATATGGCCACGCGGGAGAAGCCGCAGGCAATCATCAGACAAGGCGAGAATAATGAAGAGCAATCCTTCGAAGCAATAGTATTCAGTAGAGTAGACCATAAGGAGTAGTAGAAGAAGTAGAAGACCTAGTAGAAGAAGTGAGACACCAGTTGGAACGGTAACACGTAAACATAATTACAGTTATATATGGCCACGCGGGAAGAGCCGCAGGCAATCATCGGGCAAGGCGAGAATAATCCCCAGATTCGACACCGAACATTACATTGCGATGTTGGGAATCGAGGCCGAATAGGAGAAAAGATCAAAATTGGCAATAAAACGAAATGTCACTAAAACCTGAAAGGGATTCGGGCACAGCCCGGTGATAAAACGTTAGTATAATTAAAAACAATCAAGTGTAACTTGATGTGAATTGAAGAAAAAAGAATTTATGTACTTAATGTCAGTAACCTGCTTGCAACGATTACAAACTTTTTGCGATTTATGAATAACTTGTATAATTGGAATTAAATTAAGTTAAAAGCAAAAATGAGTTGAAGCATTAATTTCCTTTCAATGCTTTAATTTTATTTTGTTTACAGAATGTAAAAAAATGATCTACTAATATATTTTTAATACTGCTTAATTATTCCTGAAAAAAAAAAACTATACGACACAAAAGAAACACCACAAGTTTTTTTTGCTAACGTGCTTTACATTTTTTTTTTAAATATATTTTTACTTCGGTAGGTTTGTAATTTTAAGATATTTATTTAAAAAGTCTGCATTGCTTCTATTATTCACGTTAATTTGAGACACTACTGATACGAAATTTTCGAAAATATATTTTATCATTACTTTACCCCTAATAATCGGACAAAATAATTTATTGTATTTAACGTTAATATTTAGTGTATTAAAAACTAGAATTTTTTTCGGTCATCGGGTGGTTTTTGATATTTAAGCAGTGTTACAAATAATTTGAAATTTTATTTAGAGAAATATTTCTCCGACCGATAGACGCTCAACTATGATAATTTTCTTAGTAAATAGCAGTACATAATTTCGTATACAATGAAATGGAAAATTAATTGAAAAAGTTTTGAGCTTCTCGGAAATTAACTCAACTGCTTGAAGTGAGGATATAAACTTCCTACACGAGTACGTAAAATTAGTTCACTGCTTGTTTAAAATACGGATAGTAACTACAAAGAAGATAGATTAGAGGTATTAGAAATTAAAATTTAATTCAACATTTAAATTTAGTTTCCACGGTATTGTCTAATTAAAACAATATTACATGGACGAATAGATTTTTTTTAACAAACTAACATTATGCTAAGACTCTTATTGTATTTAACGTAGAATAAATTACAGGTTAATAATTATGACTATTTTTTTTCTTTTATTCACAAGATATGTTACATTAAAAATATTTCTAAAACCAAAGAATATCAAATACGGTTAATAACTCACTTAAACATATATTTACCGAGGAAATCACAAACTTTACACATTGTCTAACAAGGAACGAACTAGATTGTACTGATTGTGTTTGCGGTCACGACGGTTTTGACGAAACATTTTATTATATATATTTTATATTAACTAGAGTCAAACATTCATTTGTATTTTTTTTTTAAATTTTATGAAAGAAATAAGAGTTCTCGTATTAGCTGCAGACCGGCTCGCGCGTCACGTCCTGCTCGTAGAGCGGCGTAGCAGTGAATGGAATGGCTACGCGCTTCCACCCGGCGGCTACGGCGTAACTCCGTAATCTGAGCATATTGCTATTTCTTAAATGGATTGAGAATTTATGAAACAACCAAAGCGGAAACATATGAAATTTTGTGTTTTTTTTTTGTAAATCATAATTTATTATTATAAACGAAAAAATGTTCTTTCATTTTCGACGAAAATGGTGTAATGAGGTTGCTTTAGTACGTTGGAAATTCAATTTTTAAGGATAATTTAATATGCTTCAGTAAAATACTTTCAAGCTTCGTAATTTGAAAGATACCCTAATAAAGGTTTATTTATATTTAGTCTTTTCATTAATCTTTTTTCATCAGTTGTTATGAAAATAAGAAAATAAAGAAGAAAGCCAATTTCGATAATTTTCTAATATATATCTAAAACATATCTACTCGCCGTCAAAAAATGTACACCCGAACCACGTAATAGGTCAACTTCTAAAACGAAATATCAAATTTATAAATAAACCTGACGCTGTGCATCGATATATTATTAATTCATAAAAGTACGAATTGACTAGAAGCCCTCTTCTGCGTTTACCGTGCAACCACTCATACACTAGTTAGCTGGTGCAAGATGGCGAGTTTGAGTCCGCGAGGTCCCCGCACGCCGGTCTTCACCCCCGCGAAATTGCATTTGACGTTTTAGATATCGTGAAGTGACATTTATGACTATTAAAACCAAACGTCAAATATTTATTTACTCTATGTATTAAATGGATCGCTAGTTTTACTGATCTGTCAGTGTATATGTATGACGCTGTGTAATGATAGCCGGATCTGAAATACAAACAAAAGTTCATTCGAAGTGATAGTGGTGTCTTAGGGTTTGGATCATAAAGGATACATAAATCAAATTAGTATTGAAAAATTTGCATGTCCGAAATGAGGTATTTCAATTCACTTATTGTCATTGAAATTCAATTTTCTAATTAAATTTTTTACATTTTAATATATAATTTTCTATTGAAATGGCTACTCAAAAAATCGTATTAAAATTTACTAAGGTGTATATTACAAAAATATACTTAGTAATGACTTTTGTCATTACTAACACACACAACTTTGGCAATTGAAACATTATATCATGAGATTCGCTTCCTACACATTTTAAGATGTGACTACTTGATAAATGTTATCCGTGCTGGGGATGAATTTCTTTTCTAAGGCTAACAGTTTTTCTTTAATAATAATAATAATAAACCCGGGACACCCCACACAGCGCCATCTAATCCCAAAGTAAGCAAGTATTATGATTCTATCATGGGGTACTATACAACTGGCATACATAATTAAATATTCTTTTTCTATAATATATACATATATAGATACTTTTACACCCAGACACGGAACAAATACACGTTCATACACACAAATATTTGTCCCGAACGGGAATCGAACCCTGCAGTTAGGGTCTCTAACCACTCGGCCGATGGGTTAAAATAATAATAAAAGATAATTTTTAAATTATCTCTCCGCATATAACATACAATAACGAAAAAATGTTTTGAGATAAAACGGTGATTACATTTGTATACTTAGCCAATATAAATAAACACTAGTCCAGAAACACATTGTTGAGCTCTTTATAATTCTAATGGAGTTTCAAACTATTATCATAACCTATAATATTAGCACAACTATTACAATACCCGCCACTCTTCATTATCATAAATGAGCTTAGCTAGACGAAGGTGTAAGGTTGGTACATATTTTGACGTTATATTAAATAATTAAATTTGCATTGTACTAATGGTAGCAATCCGTAGGGTCGACAGAACGTAAGCATGGTAATTTATTCGTACTATCACGTAGTTATGACGTAACTGAGTCTATGACATAAAACGCAGTCAAGTGCGAGTCCAAATAGCACTTTGAGGATTCCGTTATATAAATTATTTAATTTTGTCATAATTTTTGTCGCTACTACTTAGCGCAGATGGCATCATTATATTTGTGATTTAAAATAAAAAATGTTTTTAAAATTATAAATTGTAAATTAGATTAATTCCCTTTTCTTGAATAACATAATTTTATGTTTAAGTTTAGGTGTCGTGATATCCTAAAGCACAACGAACCTGTCTCAATTTATAAGGCCCCATAGGGCCATGGTTCGAATCCGGGCGTATACCAATGAGTTTTTCTGACTTAAGTACACAACTATCACTGACTCCGTGCCTCGGAGAGCACGTTAAGCGTTCGGTCCCGGACGCTGTCAATAGATGGCGGTCGTTACATTCCCCAACCCGCAGTGGCGCAGCATGGTGGATTTAAGCTCTAAGTATCCCCTCCTCACCCTGGGGGAGGCCTAAGCCCCTGCAGTGGGGTAAAAATGGGCTGATGAAGTAAAGTGAAGAAATGTCCAAGGAAAAGGACCCGGTAGCGTTCGATGTTGCGGCATTTGGTATGAAACACAAATTCGAACGCCTATATAACGAGTCTTGATGTACACATGAAGAAAAAGAACGACAGACGAGCAACAAAGTGTCAAAGATTCCGTAATTAATTTTCTTTAATACGGTTATGTTTCACTTACTCAAATTTCCTTACATTAAAAATTTAGTAACTGTACAGTTTTAAGTGGCATAAGGGTTACATAGAAATCGGAAACATAAAATTCTGTGATTAGCGCTTATGCCTACAGTTGGATTTGATTCAAATAATACCCCTCTAAGCCTTCTGTGATCTACTTTAATTATATTATACTAACTTTTCTCATATAAGGTATGCGAAAAGTATTATGAATTATAAATTAATGCACGATAATAATGTATAATTGGACCCTTATATTTTCAATTATTTTGCACAATATCATTTGATTTGTATATAATAGGGGCTTAAATATAAAATGGCCGATCTAGCTACAGACAATTTTGAATAACAATAAAATCCGCTCGTGGAAAGTTTTTTATTTGGAACTTTTTTCAAATAAAGGTCACTGTATTTTAAATTATAATTCAGTGAAATAATTTGATAACTGCTTTTGTATGTTTGTTTTCACAATCGCGTCTTCACTCAAACGTGGGCAAGTCGTAAATTCCAGTAATTTTTATCACGACTTTCGTCGTGACACACAATAAATATATTTACAGCTCGTAACATCAATGATGTGTTTGCAGTTAACATGACTAAAAACGCACCGTGTGTTTTTGGTTTCGATTTGAAAAAAATAGCGTTTACGTAAAAATAATTACTGACTTCAAAACTTTGTCTATGTATATATACAAACTTAAATTAAAAAAACAAAATAATATTTTTACTTTAAATAAAAGAGCATTAAAGGGCAGCATACAGCGTGGAACAGAAAATTGTGACCAGCCGATTATTCCATAATTAAAGATATTTAATAAATCAAACTGATATTGCTATTAGATGATCTTTTGCTAAAAAGGGTATATCTAAAAAAATACTTAATAAAAATATACCAAAACAATGAACTTTTTATTTCCGCCCTAAGGGGTTATTTTTTTAACGCCATTCAAAGAAAGTCATGTTTACACTCTACATAAACTACAAAGTCAAAATTATGAACTACAAAGTCAAAATTCCACTACTTTTCATAATATTAAAAAAAAAAATTCTGAAGACTAACTGGCAAGTGATATTCCAGTGAGTATTTAAATATAATTAAATTGAATTCAAAATAAAAACGAAAAACTCTTACAAATAAAAAATATTATCTAAATTAGTAGGATTAGTAGAGCGCCCAAAACTTAGGCGGCATTACCTCACTGTTTAACTATCCTATCGCCTTAAGCGTCGGCAAGCCGCGTCGGTAAATTCTGGAAGGACTTATGTGCCTTAGGCCGCCAGGTCTTAGGCCCCATGTTTCAAGTCCAAACGGCACAAACAGATAGTTGCTCAGCTGCTCCTCAAGGCAGTGTATTTGCGTCATTTAAGAACCCCAGGAGCGGTTACTGCGGCACCGCCGATGACCGAGAAGTTCAAAGTCATTGCCTTACTAGCATCGGTGAGGCTAATTAGCCCTGAAATAAATATTTCGAAGGTACTGAAAAAAATATGCGAAAAACGAGCACTATACCCTTATCTCCGAAACTTTGAACGAATTTTTATTTCGGTTGCCGAATCAGAAAATTGAAAACAAAAAGTTTTTGATGGCCTTTATCAATTACATCATTAGACATGTCAAATGAGAAGACTCGTCATAAGAATTAACAATAACAACAGTGGCTTTGGAAATGACTTTCATTTCGTTGGAGTTTAGGGGGTCATTTGGGAGTTTTGTGAGACAGGCAGATTGCACGAAGAGTTTTCGAGATATCGGGATGAACATAGTGTCAAAAGACGCAGCTCGGCGAGCTCTACAAGATGGCAAAAGGCAATTTATAAAAAGTACAAAAACAAAAAATAATATCGGCAACAAGCGAAAAAAAACGCAATTTTTTTCCCCGATTTTCATTTTGGGAGCCTAATATCTCGAGAACTAGGTCCGAATAAGAAAAAAATAAAAAACGGCTCTGGATAATTATACAGGGCGGGGGATCGATTGAGACTAAAATTGTTAGAATCGGACAATCGGAAGTAGTGGTTAAGGGTGCCCTTAGTTGGAAGTCGGATATGCGTCGGTGTTACATTTCTTACTAATTCGGTTTGTTCGATCGAAATGTCATACAGAATGTTATATTTCGAAGTTTTAAGCTTATTCAGATACAGTCGTGTTACTTTTATTGCGAAAAAAATTTATTTCGAAAACTATTATCCAAAATATGTGTGTTTACTTTATTCCGTTAGGTTCACTTCCAATGTCGTAAGAAGTTCGTGCGAAAGCAGGAGATCCGTTGATTTTTTTATAATTCGAAAATGAATAATTTAACACATGTTAAAGAGAATAATGTTATTCTATATTATACAAAAATCAAACATTAACCCCAATTCAGTTAATTCCGAAACGAATGAGTCAAAAATTTTGAAAATCTATACGGAATATAGGGCCTTATAAACTGCAAAAAGCTCAAAGAGCGGTGCTCAAGACATCTTTTTCTCTTCCTTTTCAGTTTCCAACAATAGAATTATTTTCATCATGCTCCTTACATACTGTTCGGCAACTTGTACACTATTGCCAAGCAACACTCTTTGTCTCCTTATAATCCTAATGCCTTACAAAAAAGACGGCAACATAATGTGTATGATTCAATGCCTTGCTTTCACTTTTTGGAATAAGCTAAATAAAATTCAAAACTTATATCCGCAACATTGAAGGTCTTGTAAGGAATCTACATCGGAATGGTTGCTTACCTTAGACTATGAGCAAACAGAGAATTTACTTAACTTATTCAAATGATTTATCGTTCCTTTTGAATCGTCATATGTCACTGCATCCATATATAATTGTCCTTAATGATCTGTTAACTGCATCACTGTATATCACTTACGTTTAAGCACACACGTACTCACGCACACTTGCACATGCACACGCTCGTCAGATACGCATGCATCAAATACATAGCTAAAATGGACACCTCTACTAAGTACATGTAGTTGCACACTTATGGTTGTACTATGGAATCTGTGGTGTGCAGGCCTGGTGATCTATAACCACAGACAAGTCAACCTTAAAGACCACGCTTTGACAGGGAGTAGCATTCGCCAAGGCTAAGTAGTGACACTACATAACTACGTCTCTCCTGAGCGGTCAGTTGTAAGCACGTCGGAAGCCATTAAATTGTCAATTTTGAACGAGCTAATGAAAACTAGCCGACTTCTCCCCGCACCCCGCCACTTTTTGGCGATTTCGTTTTCATACTGACGTTCATTAAAGCGTGGTCTATAGGTTGACTGGTCTGTGTCTATAACACAGGTTTTTCCTAGTTTGGACACCATAGTCTCCCACTACAGCTTACTATTAATTCGTAATAAGTTTAAGAATATACATGTAATTCTTAAAACTAGTGAGAGAAAATAAATAAATAAATAAAATAAATTAATAAATATAATTCACAGGAAAACCTAAACATAATCTTTGTTTCTTATCTCATACCTCAAAATCTCATAGCTTTTGAATTATCGCAGGAGTGATAAATGCGTTTAAAATGTGTTGCCCAATTTTACTGAAGATAATTTTAGTGGCCATTAGGCTAGGTGGGGCCAGTTTTTAAAAAACCTAGCAGACAGTACAGTGATTTATTTAATGGAACCATCACAATACGAGTCCCACTTGCACTTTACCGCTTTTATTAGTAATTTCTAGTTCAATTTTTAGGGTTTCCCAATAATCCAATATAAACTAATATAGATTGAATTTACAGACCTCACGTTGATTTTGTGCAGCGCCTTCGAATATTTGAAACAAGTTTGAGTACAAATGTTCTTCTGCTGATAGCAAGCTGTTCTATAACTGAGATTTATGGTTGTAGTTGCGAATTCCTATACAAATTTAGGCTCACAAGTTTGATCGTTCGGGAGCGGAGCGCTCAATTACCTACGTGATCGAATACCGAATCAAGAGAAGTATACCGTGTTAATCTTTAAGTTATGCGAGAATAATGGTTGCCAAAACTTTTATGCCCGGGTTCAAAATGAAAGCCCTACTTTCTGTCACAAGATAAGACTCCATTTAACGTCACCTGATACCGATTTGAGCTTACAACCAGGCTGTACCCATGAACGCTATGATCGTAGTACATAAAGTTAATTCTCATTTGAGATGGAACTAGGCAAAATTCTATAAACATCCTGGATACAGAAATTTCGTATATTATCTTCATCATCATCATCATCATCAGCCCGTGTCTCTCCACTGCAGGATATAGGCCTCTCCCAAGGCTCGCCACCACACACGGTCCTCCGCCTTCCGCATCCAATTACCAATACCAATATTATCTACCTGTTACGAAATTTCTATAATAAGGATGTTCATAGACATTTTTAAGTTTTAGCTCAAGCGACAAGAACAAAATTATGTATCATACGCACTTTCAGACACTAGAGTATAACAAACTGATGACTATACTTTTTTAATTTCTGGAAAATACCGATTATTACAGGAGATCTAACAAATCGAAATTTGTGTTTCTACGACCCGTTCGTGACGTCACTCGTGCACGTTACGTAGAAATGATCCACGTTAGCCCATGTAATGTTACTGAGTGACGTCATAGCACAATTTATTTAAAAAAATTGTATCCTCGACATTTTTGTAGACATCAATAAAATTCTTTCCCTGATTTGTTTTTTTTTTTAATAAATAAATGTAAAAAAATTCTATGAAAGGCAAAAATGACAAGACGCACTTATTCAAACCAATCCACAATTAAAATACATGTTAACGTCGTAATAATTTAAGAGCATTTGTATGAGCGTTCACGTGTACTGTTCCTTTTTAATGGCAGCAGTTAAACCACGATTAGGTCTTTAAAAAAATATGTTTGTCGAGTCATGTGTTCCAGTGAATGAGTGGGTAGCCTACTTCGAATGGGTTCATCTTATAACTTTGGCAGCTTTGGTCAATATAATTATTATACCTACAAAAGTCATAGAGAAGAGATAGAACTATTGCACTGTCTTTATAATACATACACATAAATATTTTACACCCAGACGCGGAATAAATAGACATGTTCGTGCACACAAATACTTGTCCCGAGCGGGAATCGAATCAAACCGAGAACCTTAGATTCGCAGTCAGGGTCTCTAACCGCTCGACTAATCGATCAATATGACAGTTGTCTTTGTTTTAGTAATTCAGCCTATCCCTGAACACTAGCAACACGTGTTTTAATACAAAAATAAATTGTATCATGAGTACTGTAGTAAATGTTAACTACAGGGCGCAAAGAACTAAAACGACGTTCAATCCACCATACTAAATATCCATTATATTATTATAATCATTATATTTCACATGGTGTTTTTAATATAAAAAATATATTTTCTCATTCAAAAAGTTACAATAGATACAAAATTTTTATATTTCGCGTACACTAATGAGAATCCTCGAGACACTCTCGCCAAAGACGAGCTCTCGGGCGTGAAGCTACCTTGATGAAAAGAAAATGAAACCTGCAGCCGGTATAATGTGACGCGAATGCTGAGGTATCGTACGCACAATACAAAAGTAAAACATAAATGAGAAGATATTTTTTCTGTTTATATACCTTTCTCCTAATTTATTAAATTTTTTACTGGCTAGAAAATTACCTTACCTATTTTTAGGGTTACTTAAGGTTTTGATAACCCTTAATTTATACAATTAGATAATTTTATTACCTTCCTGCTTCATAATGTCTCTGTATGTATTCCCTTGTATTCGTTTCAATTACCCCTAATTGAAGCGTGTGTACTTGTGTAGTAAACATTTAATCAAGTCTTTTTCATCTTCAATATGTCATTCATTCATTTATTTGGTTTGTTTCCTAGCTAAGTGTGAGATGTCTCGTGCCACACGTCATGTGATTTGGAAAATTTCAGTTTTACGTCACTGCATATATTTCACTTATACGAAATACGAGTTGTGCTGTGTATATGTATAACAAAACTGACGATAATTTAAACTTAAGCGTAATTTTAAAACGGTGACTCAAATGTGTCAATACACATACAGGTGACTTATTCACATAAAATATATATGTACACCTGATGGGCAATTTGATTGCATTTTATTATCAACTAACGACCCGCCCCGGCTTCACACGGGTAGCAGAGCATATAAGCCGTAGTGTTTTTTCTGTCGTAGTGTCCTATCAGCTTGTTGCGTCGCACATATGGATCAAGTAGATTTCATTAGATTTAAATGTAACATAAGTTAATCTTACTTGCCAGTATTTTTAATGTATTTTATTTCCGATTCTGTAAATATTTGAAAAAATAAAGAATATATACATAAAAACTAATTAAAATATTTCTTTATGTATACAACATTGAACTTCTGCCTAACCACACGTGTCGCAATGGTATGAGGACTACTATGGGGGCCGCTTAAATTTTCGCACGACAGTTTTTATTTTGCGATAATTCTTAACATGTTAATTTTAGTTGTATGGTGTAAAGGGCAAATATAATCTGCATGAAATGCTGAAGATAAATAACGTATTTATTTTGATAAAGATTAACACTACATTCGTATAAATTGCTTTCCAATCAACTCATCATATGACACCATTTTTTCAAACATAAAAACAGATATAGTAAGCTATCCATAAAAAATAGACACATGCCATTGCGGATTTTTCTTTGGTCTTTTAAAAGAGAAACAATTCTTCCATACATTATTTTGCTATATCTCAAAGGGATTAGGCAGCGTTTTCGAAGAAAGCTCCCAGCCGGCTTGATTTTTTTCCGACTTCTTCAACGATAATCGTCATAATTCAACTAGTTTGTAAAAAACATTAATAAATTATGCACATAAACCTTCCTCTTGAATCACTCCGTCCATTGGTGTCAATAATATGCCAATCCGTTTGGTAATTTTTGAGTTTATCGCGTTCAGACAGACAGACAGACACACAGACGCTGCGGGGGGCTTTATTTTATAATGTGTAGTGATGACACTAATGCCATCTAGGGAGAAATATGTAAATCATGAACGTAACACTTTTTGAGATAGTAATTTGAGCGGAGGTGCGATATATGTTGAACCAGATGACGCTGTGTGGGATATCCGAGATATTGTTATTATTAATATTATTAATATTACTAATCAACTTACAACAATAAAGTTCTATCAACTTGCAATTCAAAATGTTACATAAGTAATCTAGAGCTAATATTCAAACAGGAATATTATTTACATAAATTTATATATATATATATATATTTAGATTTTTTAATATAACTTAGGAGGTGTAAGGAAGTGTGATTTTTAAGCACGAATTATATCAGGACTGGCGGTGTGGAAAAATTAGTTTATAAAACAGTTGGAGAAGGCGCGCATCATAGATGTGCACGATATTGCTAAACGCTACGATTTTGTTTTGTAGTAAATAATGTTAATTGATTATAGCAGGTTTTCACTTTAATTTTGCAACGACAAGGAAGGATTGAAAAAGAAAGTAATGAAAACTAGAGAGAAAGGGGGATACGCAACGAAGACAAAGAAGTAAACTTGGATGTTTTCAATACCTAGGCACCAATACGATTTATGTTAATGTCAATATAATACAAACCGTGTATTTATTGGAAGTAACTGCGGGCGATCTAGCTTAAAGCCTAAATGACACAAACGTGTAAACCACACGGGTGTAGCCGCAGGCGGAAAGTTAGTTTTCAATAAAGAAGTCGTACCATGCGGCATCGTGGAATTTCCCACCGGCTTTTACTGTAACATGTCGAGATTCGCGACGTAAACAATCTCGGTTATTTGTAAAAAAAAAATCTTCTAAAGCTATGTGTATGTACCATAAAAGTACGAATTGACTAGAAGCTCTCTTCTGCGTTTACCGTCTAACCACTCATACTATAGGTAGCTGGTGTAAGATGGGGAGTTTCAGTCTGAATTTCAGTGCGCAAGGTCTCCGCGCGCCGCTCTTCACCCCCGAGAAATCCCCGCGCGCCGGTTTCATCCCCCAAAATTGCGTAATGTCACTTCGATACTATAAACTGACATTTATGACTCGATTATAACCAAACGCTGCTATCAAATTAATTTACTCTATGGTATGTACCTACTCCATTTCATTTTAGAAGCCTACCTAACAACACGGAGCGTGAAATTAAAAGAAACTCTCTCAGAAATGTTATTGCAGGAGCGGTTAATTGCGGGCGCTCTAGACTGTCTGAAATTTATAATGAAACTCTTCCGCCATGCCGCCTCAGAAATTTAGTTGAAGAAGCGGACCAAGATATCTTTTCACACTTTCTGACTGTGATTTTTGAGATAACGTTATGCCGACAGTGATTTCATTTCATTAGACGCAATTTTTAAAAGACTATTGTCTTTTTGACGTACCTATTTATATTTTTCTGAAAAAGTGTGTAAAAATTCCTTTTTATTTAAAAAAAGGTACAATTTAAAAAATAAATTGTCCCTTCTAGATCCCGAACTATTTTGTGAACCCATTAATTTTTTCCCAAGCGAAATATTGTTCAAATACCTTATTCGACTCGTGCCTATAAACACCTCGACGACTTTAATATGTAGCTTACTGAGTACCATACGACGTTTTTCAATACATTTGCGATTAAAATTAGGTAGATACTTCAAATGTAATAATGGCGGGAGCTTAGGGCGGGAACGGGTTGTTTTTCGCGGTTTACGCATGCGTTACAAACAGAATACTCGTTTGTGATTCGTGTAAAGTAAACAGGTCTAGTACTGTAAAATACAACATTATGGTACAGTTGCGATGTCATAAAGACCGCATTAATAGCAAATGTATTGAAAAATATATTAATAGATATTACTAAGGAGAATTGGCACCGTAAATTCAGTACAGGCTATATTTAATTAAAAGTGTTGAATTAATTTTTTTTATTAATAATTAGAACAACTCTTTTTCCATATATATTTTTGTACCAAAATTTAATGCATACCTACTCCAAAACGTGTAAGTAACTTCCAAGGTATATTTCGCCACCAACAAAAGTAGGAATTAATTATTATTATTATTACTATTATTATTATTATTATTATTATTATTATTATTATTATTATTATTAGTTCTAATAGGAAAATAATTTTGAATATTCGAGAACATTTTAATTATTTTTATTAATTTTTGATTCTGAATATTTCTTTAATTATTAAGTAAGTATATAATATAATATATATATTTAATTTTTATGTGGACCGAATTAAGTGTGAAAACCCTCTTTACTTATGTTTATTAATTAACAATATTTCACCTGAAAAAAGAATGACGGGGCTTACAAGCGGGATCTGAAACTAGTAATTGAAGTATTTTGGCTCTGTTTTGTAAAATAATATCGTTCGCTAAGAGTTATCTATGCTTGTAGCGGATATTGGTGCACGTACTATCAGACACGTATTACCTTCGGGAAGCGGAAAAGTGTATATCAAATATTGGCGACGTGATATGACAAAAATAGGATAGGAGTCCTTCGATGTCTCAAATCAATACTTAACTGATTTAAAAATTCGCGCGTTATCAAAACACACACAGGAGTTCGACTAAAGTAAAGATTCTCGAATCAGTATAATTTTACTTTCGAGAAGGTTACTGAAATTAAATAAATTTTTTTCTAATGAAATATGAATTTGCGCAGACTACGGTAAAGTCAGACTAAATTATATTTAACAAAACCAAGGTCAAAGCAAATTTATTAGAAAATTAAAATAACATTGCTGGTAGGTTAATAATATAATAACCATGTAATTAAACTCTTACCTATTAGGATAACTTAGCAATTCTATAAAATTATACTTTAGAAGCCGTGTCCTTCCACGTACCGTAAATCGTTCACCACAACGTTGTGATAATTTTTAATCGCTGCACTGGCGTCTGATATGATGTCGCTGAAGTTCTGGATCCGTAGTTGTTCAGAACATACAGTTACATTAAGTCCCACCGTTAAGTATTTAGTTTCACCAGTCCACAATGAATTTATTAGACCGCGTTTATATCACACTCGAAGCAAAGTTTTACTCACTCAGGTTTCATTAACTATCTTTTAACATTGTTGTCGCTTCAGACCCGCAATTCATATGTCTCGCCAAATAAATTTAATGTGAGAACTTCATAAAACCACTATTTATATTTTTTAATTACGACCACGAAGTTGACGTGACTTTTGCACCGACGCCATATTTTGCAGTGTGTTTCGTAAAGTTGGTCACTCTTAGAGTTGGGTAGGACATACAAGAAGCACTACAAATGTCGCATACAAATTGATCATTTGTAACATCACCTCAAAAAAATAAATTGTACCACTTCATTTCAAATGTCATACTCACCATGAAGTATTGCTCACCTCGTTACAATGTCCCGGTCGCGGTACATGTCACGTTCATGCCGTTCATGTAGTAACGTCGTGCGAGCACCACTTCAATTCAAATGTCATACTCACCATAGAGTATTACTCACCTCGTCACAATGTCCCGGTCACGGTACATGTCACATGCATAGATAGTAGCGTCGTTCGAGTATGAGTGCGACGGAAACGTTACAAATGAATGAATGTAGGTACCATTGAGGTGGCGAACGAATGTCGCACAAGCTCGGAACTCGCTGGGGTATCAAAAGAGCTACCTGAGGCTATTTTAATAATCGTTAGGTATGTCATATTGTCAGATAATAGCTTTCTTTTTGTTGGATTGAAGAGCAACAATGTATTAAACTTATCTAAAATTTTGTAATAAAAACGTTAATTTCAAATTGAAAAATCGTTGTTGGAGCGCAATGTATTACGCTTACTACGGTAACACGTTACAAACACTTATTTGACTTTTTGGTATAAAACTTTCAATGCCTCAATACTTCTTCTGCCTCGATTGTCACAATATCAAATAGTACCTCATTTTCTGGGACAAATGAAGTGGTACAATGTACCACTACATTAATTGATTTGAGTAACACATACAAACTCGTTTGAAATCCGTGTCCTACCCATCACTAGTCACTCTGTCGCACCGCACCGAATAGCGCGGGCACATAGGTGCGGGAGCGCGGGAGCGTTCATTTCAAATCGGAATCCGTTAAGTTGGTAGTCTGGGATCTGTATGAAATTAGAGTGGCGCGAACATCTTCAATTTACTCACACATTTTTCGATTCATCCAAGTTATCTAATGGTCCTGAAAAAGTATTTGCTTTGCTAAAAGTATTAGGGATGTGGACACAAATTACGACAAGGATAATAATTTTTTTTGTTCTAATATTATGTAAATAACAACCGAATGGTCCTCACTCGTGATCTCGGTTTTGAGAAAGCATCAAAACCTGATGTTGTTGTCGTAGTAACAACAAATAAAAACAATGTGGTTTCGATAATAATATGTTAAAACTATTTTTATAGAAATAATGGGTTGGACCAAAATTTTAAAACTGCTCTGATGATTATTGAAATTAATAGAAATAAGAAGAGAAATAACGCATAGAGAAAACGTCGCAATACAATGTCAAACAATTTACTGGCCAACTTTGACGGACTAGTGTGTGTGAGGTTACGTTCTTACACTTCGGAACGTCAACATAACTGTCTATGCATGCGTGTATAGGGATACCAACTAAGTACATACTACAACTACATACCAAAGAAGTAGTTATATACCTAACTTATAATCATTAGTGGTAAAAATAATATTATAATCTATACTAATAATATGTACTTAAAGCTGAAGAGTTTGTTTGTTAATTAGTTTGTTTGAACGCCCTGATCTCTGGAACTATCAGTCGGATTTGAATTTTTTTTTTTTTGTATTTGATTGCCCTAATTTTGGGGAAAGTTTATTAACGTCATATATATATATAATCGTACATTCTGTCTGTCTGTTTCAGTTAATCTCCAAAACAACTGAACCGATTTCAATGAAACTTCACACATATGAAAAGGAAGTGATCAAAACTTATATACGCTACTTTTTTTCTGTCTGTACGTCTACCAGTCTATTCGAACTGATCTCCTAAATAGCTGAACAGAATTAAATGAACCTTAACAAATCTGAAAAAGAGGTGATCAAAAATGACATACGCTACTTTTGAAGTGCAAACTTCTGTAGCATCGTTGTGATTTAAAAGTCGATTAAACGAAAAAGCGACTGTAAAAAGAGACCGACATATAAATTCATAAAATTTAACATGGGAGTAAATGAGATAGGAAGCATTATAGCACAAAGAAAATACATAGAGTTTCGACGAATGCCTCTAAACAGAGCAATTGTGATATAAGCGCTGGAGGGGAGGCGTACCTTTTAAGCCATAGTATAAAAAGTCCGTACCAAACAAAGGCTGTCGCGTTGCACTTAAGTGAATTATTAATTTATTTATAAAAATATTTATTGTTGTATTGTCACTATAGTACAAACAACGTGTGCTGCCATTACAAAATTTCTTCCTTATTTGCGCAAATAATAATGTACTTAATTAAATATAATACCACAGTATGTTAATACTTAACTCCGAACCTTCGAGTCACAGAAATATATTGTCCATGATCCGAGATTTAAGTGACCACGTGACCACGTGACGACATTTTTAAATGCTTATATTTTCGAAACTATCAATCGCAGACCTATCGTGTCGGTACTCAAACCTGATGTTTTGACGAGGTCTATGTGACCACGTGATCAAATTTTTAAATGCTTATATTTTCGAAACGATCAATCCCAGACATATCGTATTGGTTTTGTTTGATGTTTTGACGAGATACCACGTGACGAAATTTTCAGTTTTGATCACAAATTGGTGATTGGACTCCAATCACGAATTTGTGATCAAAACTGAAAAAAGTTGCCACAATTTTGAACTTTTTAGTTATTGGAACGATTGCTTCCAAAATTGATACCTAACAATCCGCGTGGACTCCGAACACGAATCTGTGATCAAAATTGAAAAAAAATGTCCGCCATTTTGAACTTTGCACATCATTACGCATCTTTGACTAACTTTAGGGGTCTGAATTCATTAAACAGCGATTTAGAAATCCAAGGTAGCGGTATCAATCATAATGGCATAGTGGTCATTATTTTGGCTTTCGACTTACTTTAGAGTTCTAAATTAAAATTTAATAGTGAATTCGAAATTCAAAATGGCGCCATCGATTTCATTGATCACAGGTTTGATCGCTCGCTAGAACAAGAAGTTTGAGTACGAACACGTTAGCCCACGACAAGTAATTTCAAAACCATGAGCTTTTGTAAAATTTGGTCATGAAGTCATAAGATCTCGCTAAAACATGAAGTTTGAGTACAAACACGATTGGTCTTCGACTAGTAATTTCAAAAATATGTGCTTTTCAAAATTTGGTCACGTGATCACATAGATTACGTTAGAATAATTAAATTTAATACTTAATTTTGTTTAGTTTGTTTGTTTGTTGTTTAGTTTTGTTTTTGTTTTCTCTTTTTATGCCTGTCTAAGTCGTTAGGATTCGCATAGGAGAAAGTTGCGTCAGGTGGTTGACAGTTGCTTCGTTTACGATTCTGATCCTGTTCTATTCCAATATATGCCACATTCTTCTAGTTTCCTAGTTTCCTCCTAGTTTCGGAAATACAAATATAGATGTTGTCCACTAGTTTTTATTTTTTTCAAATAATAATAATTATGGAAAATACTTTGTGATATTGGCTCTGACGACGTCGGTACTTTCTGGGATATGAAAGGGATCATCCTACTATTTATGGTATTTCTTCTATGGTAGAAGTGATCTCGAATCACTAAAGTTCGATTATGCTAGATCGATTTCTTGTCAAGTTCCATTAGATGATTCCAAGGTTGAAGGTCAGAAGCACTCAGCAATACAACCTCTGATTACTAGGTAGTATAAAATATAATTTAAAAAAAAAAATTTCACATTCATTTTTACTCTACCTTCAAGGAAATTTTGGATTTGAATACTAGCAACACTTAGATAGTGCAGGTCTATGGACTCAGGGCTGAATGGTGCTGGAACTCAGGACCGTTACTAAGTTCAAAAACTAATTTCAAATATGGTGTAGGTGATAAATTAAAGTTAAATTATTTTGAAAAGAAAACATGAAACATCAAAATGTATTGAATTTTGAAAACTTTTAACTCAATGAATATAAGTGACAATATTTTATATATTTATATTGCTTTAATAATTCCATACTGAGGCCATCTCATATTTTTCGTTTAATTTAGTGGAGTTATGCATAGTGTAACTATTAAGACAGCTTGAGACGACGTTCGGGGAACTGTAATGCTACTTATAAATCTATGTCGTGTGACTTCGACTATCAATCCAGGGGGATGATTCTAGTACCGCTTACTTTTAGTCTCATGAGACAATTTCAATGAAACATATTTTGTTTGTTGTCAAAACGTAATTTTTTATTATTAAAGTTGGTATGTCTCATATGATTCTCGAAAATTGTCATGTTTTATCCACGGAAGTCGCAAGGCGAAACAGCGAATCGCCCGCGGAATAGCAAGCGATTTTTCGTGAGGGGCCCCAAACGGGCGCGCGCGTGCATCTTAACCTATTTTCTGTATTTTAATGTATGAAACGTTATTGAGTGTTATATACATTGCTGAAAACTAGATTAAATTTGTTAAAAAAGTTATGTAAATTTCAAATCGTTTCGCCCAGAAACAAATACGGAGCTCTTCGTTAAAAAAAAAACTTAGGCGAAAATCACAAAAAAAAATTATAAACAATTTTACTGTCAGAATTGTGTTATATTTGTAGTATTAGCTATGTTTTTAGATTTAAAAACATAAAATAGAAAGCAATAATAGAAAGTATTCATCCAAGGTTTTTACAAGAAAAAAATAATAATAAAAACAATAAAAATGTCGACGGTGCTCCTGAAATAACTATTCAATTATTTAAATTCTTTTTTCTTTAATATGACAAGTATTTTATCTATGGCTTTAGAAAATACAGAATTACGTTTTCGCTAGAAAAATATAGAATTTCATACAGAATGTCTCACTAGACATAAAGGCAAGTAGTGCGAGAATTACCCCCCTGACATAAAATTAGTTTTTTATTTCGAAGTTTCTACCCATAGAGTAAATTCACTTGACAGCAGCGTTTGGCGTTAATCGGTTTTAATCAATGCAATCAATGCGAATAATAAAAATCTGTCCAGGTGACGTCACTGGGATATTCTGTTAATTAAATTTAGGAAAAGATAACTAAGAAAATTGTAGGATTAATTTTTGATAATTTTAAAAGGAAACTATAGATAGATTGGTCTATATTTCCGGAAAAAAATAAAAAAAAAGATTGTTAAAAATTGTAGTCAAAGCCCATTGTAGTTCTACAAAATGTATCAAAATTACAAATCGTATTTAACATTTAGATATAACAACAACATTGTTAAACAACAACAAGTTTAGTCGCGTCGTGGAGACAAAACGAGAAGTTCTAAATCCGTACTAAGATAGCGCGAGTACAGAAAGCGGAAACAAACTTAGTTATGTGCGTCGTTCCGTTCGGACACCTCGCTGGTGTTTAACGACTGCACAGCAGAGCCATTACTGTCGAGGGGTTTTGTATCTACTCTCAATTAACTGTAATAAAATTCTAATGGAATACTTTCAATGATAGATTTAATGATTTTTTAACTTCTTAAATCACATTGCGCTTCGACTAAAATTGTTAACACTGGTTTCGTATTTTTTCCGGAAATTTAGATCAATTTATACCTTTCCCTTAAAACAATAAAAAAAAAACATTAAGTCTTTAGTTTTTTATGTAGTTTTTTTTTTAACTTATTAATAAAATATCTGTGACGTTTACTGGACCGATGCTTAGTAACGGATATTGCCCATTTTTGAAAATTATTTACAAACGAAAAACCGTTTCAAGGAATATCCTTAATTATTTGTTACTTATTTAAATTTTTTATAATGCAATAGGCATAGCCCGATTTTTGCGATGTGTGATTTTTAATTTTTTTTTTTCTTAAAATATAGGCGTATTTATTAAAACAATTTGAATATTTCTGATAACTAATATCTCGACAAAAAATTTGTTCGATGGAATTTAGCTGGTTCCGATCGGGTGTTCTCTCTAATTGACAGCTAATAAAAGTGTTATTTTAAATATTTTTTAAATTACTTAATTTAAAAAATATTGAGAAAAATAGTAATATAAAACCCTCCAGATGACCATTGTGACGTCACGGTTTGGCTGATAATACACCAACCCACTATGAGATTTACGAAATTTGAAAATAAAACTTTTATTAGCTGTCAATTAGAGAGAACACCCGATCCGAACCGGCAAAATTCCATGGAACAAATTTTTTGTCGAGATATTAGTTATCAGAAATATTCAAATTGTTTTTTTTTCACCTATATTTTAAGAAAAAAAATTACAAATCACACGTTGCAAAAATCGGGCTATGCCTATTGCATTATTTAAGACTATAACTAGCGGCCCGTCCCGGCTTCGCACGGGTAGTATTCGTTTCTCATAAGAATCACTTTTTTTATCTCAGTCTTGTCTCATTCCCGTTCTTCCTTTCATTTTTTCGTTCCCATTGCAAAAATACTTTATTATTTCTGTTCTTGGCCCTAGTGTAGCTTCGTTTTCGTTTCCATTCTCATCAAAAATAACTTTTTTATCTCCGTCTTAACTCATTCCCGTTCTTCCCTTTCCCGTTTTTGTTCCCATCGCATAAATATTTTATCGTTTCCGTTCATGGCCCTGGTCTCATTTCCTTTTTGTTTCCATTCTCATCAAGTACAACTTTTTTATTTCAGTCTTAACTCTTTCCCGTTCTTCCCTTTCCCGTTTTCGTTCCCGTAACACAAATATTTATCGTTTCAACAATTTCTGTCAGTCTTAATTAAATAAATTACACTTTTGCAAAATAATATTTAGTTATGCAATTATTAAATTACTAAAATGGCTATTAAAAAGTAAGGGTTGATCGTAGAAGGGTGAAAATTGAGGATTGTATGTATTTTTGTATGTTGTATCATAAAAAAATAGAAATTAAAAATTTTGTCTAAAAAAAAAAAAAAATTTAGGTGTGGACTACCCCTAACATTTAGGGGGATGAAAAATAGATGTTGGCCGATTCTCATAGATACCGGATAAGCACAAAAAATTTCATCGAAATCGGTCAAGCCGTTTCGGAGGAGTATAGCAACTAAAACTGTGACACGAGAATTTTATATATTAGATATTTTTATTGATCCAAGGCAATTTCAACTACATTTGACGTCGTGACCTTACTACATACCATACCATCCGCTCATTAATACCCCACTGCAGGGGCTGAAGCATCCTCTCGGTATAAGGGTGCTTGGAGCTTAATCCACCCCTTGCTCAAATACAGGTTAATAGAATTTAACGACTGCCATCTGGTGACAGCAATCCACTCGCCGCCACTCGGCTATCAATCACGACACATCGTATACCTACTGCTAAGGATTAAAAATATATTTTAAGTAAACATGTAATATCCGCATTTGTAGTGCCATTAAATCCTCAACTATTTTGAATTACCGCTGTTTCAAGTTGCGACGTTCACGTGCAAGGTTCTACGACGCAACAGGGTGCAAACTTGCGCAGTTAGCGAATTTAGTGCTCGTGACGTGTTTCATACTCGAACTATTAAAGTTTGAAATCATAACTGCTTTTCGTGTTCCGTTACTGCAATATCCTAACTAAAATTATAAATGTAAAAGAATATTTATAATGATAATTTGAGATAGCTAGACGATAGACGACCAAGCGGTCGTCTATGCATGCATGGTCACTACCCACAAGGCTAAGCAGCCTTGTGGGTAGTGACCATGCCTACGAAACTGGAGGTCTCGGGTTCAAATCCCAGGTCGAATCAGTATTTATATCATGAATGTTAATACTGGTACCGGGTCTTGGTTGTTATATGTATCTGGTGTCTTCGCTAGGTACCCAAAATACAAGCTAATCCTTAATTTGGGGCCTACACGTTGTTGTGAAGTATACCTTATTATTTTTATAGCTGAAGGAACTTAGAGTAACATTATGTTGTTGTTAATTTTGTCTAGTGTTTTTTTCGGAGTTTAAAACGTTTTAACGTTGTAGGTAGGTACCGATGGGGTAGACGAGTTGTCGAGTAGAGGCCACGGGAAGCGAACGGGAGATACTGGGAAGCGAAGCGTTGGATGCCCCCTGGCCAGGTAGACTGACGACTCTGATGATCTGAAGCACCATACCAAAGGAATTGGATGCGAAAGGCGGAGGACCGTGTGTGATGGCGAGCCTTGGGAAAGGCCTATATCTTGCAGTAGAGAGACACAGGTTGATGATGATAACGTTGTTGCGCCTTCCTTAATTGGTCTTCGAACTGAAAAATATAAAAAATTCTTTGTGTACTTCCTTCTACTGTGCGTTATTCTCTTTAACCTCCTTATAAGACGTCAATCTTCTTCTTCTTTCTATCATATTTCGCCTTCTAATATATTTCATATTAATAAAGTCGTGATGTCGTATAAAATGATGTTTTATGTGTTACACCCATTCTATTATTACTAGTTCTATGGTAGTAACTGGTATGATAGTACCTTTTTGTTTGTTACTTCTTCCATACAATTTATACTCTCCATCCATCTCCAACACCACATTTCAAACGTTTCCATTCTTTCTCTGTCCTTTTGTAACTTCGTCCACGTGTCCAAGTCTCACAGCCCGATATTTGTTGACTGACAGTTTGAGTGAGTGGTTAGAAACTTTACCTGCAGAACCAAAGGTCACGGGTTCGATTCCCGTCCGGGTTAAACATTTGTGTGCATGAACATGTCTATTTGTTTCGTGTCTGAGTGTAAAATGTGTGTTCATTCTAAATAATATTTAAGTATCTATATCAGTTGTCTACTACCTACCCATAATACAAGCATAATACTTGCTTACTTTGGGACTAGATAGCGCTGTGTGGGATGTCCCAGGTATTTATTATTATTGATTATATAGTGCTGTACTTCAAATTAATATCTTTATAGATTTTACATACAAGCCTAAAACTCGAATAATTGAAAGTAAAAGCTTAACAAGAATAACATCCTAAAATATTTTGAGTAGTATACCCAAGAAAATATATATTATGAAAAGACATATACTGATATTTATTTCGGAGACACTAAATCATTTTTGGTAACCCCACACAAACGGTTCATTATTATTATTGGTATTGTTATTATTATTATTACTTACTATTATTATTTTACGTAACTCCACACAGACGATTCAATAATAATAATTATTATCAGTACTCTTATTAATTTACGTTACCTCACACAAACGGATCAATAATTACTATTATTATTACTGTTATTATTGTATTTATTTTACATAACCCCACACAAACGGTTCAATGAAAATATTAACTTGATTATTGACTGAAACATGACTTGTACCTCATTATTGTGTATTGTGTTCGCCGGGTGCGACACTGAAGTTATTAACTTTAATGTCACGTGGAGCGCTCTGATCGCCATTTCATGTTACACTGAACATTATGTACGAACGATGTGTACAAATCATTAAAAGCAATATAATTGTGCTACGTGTTCGATATAACCAGTAACATAATTGTGTTAAATTTTCAAATAAATTATTAGAAAGTGAATGCTACAATTGAAAATAAACCTTATACAGTGCGATTAAAGCCCATTTTTGTTCCACTATATTACAAGTTCGAATTTAACAATTCGCGAAATAAAAGTAATTGAGATTTCTGGTCTAATCATGTGAAATTCAATAGTGTGAAAAAGTCATGAAGGTTGAAGTGCTGATCTTTGTACACTTCAAGAAATACAATATTTGGTACAATTTTTAACTTCCCGCTATCCAAGGGAAGTTATTGATTTCAGTCCGATTTTCGAAAATCGAGTTTTCATCAGCTCTCCACGTTTTGAGGTCCTGGGAAGTCATTTGACCATTTTCGGGTGGACGTCCGTATGTGTGTGTGTGTGTAGCTTTATTTGTCGTACGAAATCATAAGAACGGATTGACCAATTAAGACTCGCGATACGGCGTTTGAAAGGGTTCATCAAAATTTAGGTCTGATTAGATTTTGAAGTCAATCGGTCGAGCTGTTTCAAAAATATTCAAAAAATAAATATCAAAAAAATTTTTTTTTTACATTTTTTAAAATAACTTTGAGATTTTCCAACCGATCTATTTGAAACCTTATATAAGTTTTTTGTACATAAAAACCTGCGCCAAGTGCGCCAATAATATCGAAATCGGGCGACGTCTTCAAAAAATATCGCAGTTCACAAATTTCCGAAAAAGTGTTTTTTTAACATAACTTTGAGATTTTATATTCAATCGATTTTTGGTTTTATACAAAACTTTTGTGCTTACAAAATAACATATAATGCCGTAAATTGCATTAAAATCAAACGAAGTATTCAAAAAATATCGCAGTCTACAAATTTCCGAAAAAGTGTTTTTTTTAATATAACTTTGAGATTTTACGACCTTACACAATTTTTGATATTACACAAAAGTTTTGTGCTTATAAAATTGCATAGAATGCCGTAAACTGCATTGAAATCAAACGAAGCGTTCAAAAGATATCGTAGTTCAAATATTTCCAAAATAACATTTTCTTTGATATGTCCCAGGTTCCTGACGTTGAAGAACTCTAAATGTATAGAAATTCTGTTTTTGGGATTGGAGAGCTCGGAAAATAAATATTATGAGCTCGAAGAGCTCAAAAACCAGGAAAACCGACATTTTGAGTTCTAAGACCTAAATAGCTTTCTAATTTTCGAGTGTTTTGAAATCGAAAATAACGGGAAGTTTCAGGGATGGCCTGCAGGGTCAAGCGATTTTTTAATACCGGTGCAATATATATTTTACCTCCATTTGTATGTATTATGTCTGGCAGATATTAAAATTCATTATATAATAAATATAAAATAATGGAATGTTACACTCCTCTAAAATTCATAAATTCTCGTACCTCGAACAATCCACATAATGAAAATATGTATTATTGCACCGTGTGATTGACTTAAAATATTGCCTTATAAAATATTCGCTGTAATCGTATATGTTTAAATTATCTATAACATATATAAAGTCGTAGTGTCTGTCTGTCTGTTCCGGTTAATCTCCGAAACGGCTGAACTGATTTCAATGAAACTTTACAAACATAAAAAGAAGGCTTTCATAAGTGGCATAGGTCATTTTTTTGATCATGAAAACCACGCGAAGTCGCAACCGGTTTCTAGTACATAATATAATTGCGACAACGAAATACGGCCATAATTTAATATTATTGTAGTCTCTAGTATTCATTCTTAGAAATGTTTCGTTATTATTTTTCAACAAATGTTTCACATAGGAAAGAAAAACTTTTTCATCTCACTACTAGTGACGCTGTATAATCACGGAGGGATACCGTCGCGTAGAAGAGCTCTCGACAGCCGGCACTCACCAAACGTAATTGCATACCCCAGATACGGGCTGTTGGGGAAACATGGCGTTCCTACAAGTTTAAGTTCATTTCAATTTTATACTTTGATTTTTAACGATTTAGGAATAGGAACCATCAACTAGCCGAGCTGTTATTCTTTTCATGCTGTCTATGTATTTCATAGACATTCGAGGGAAATTTTCAACACAAGGCATAGCCAACAAGCGATAAAGATGAGAATTGATCGAAAATTTTGACTATTTTTACCCCGTACGTAAAAGGTGCCAACGGGAACATTAGTTTGTCCGTCCGTCTATTCGACCATACGTCTGTCCATCCGTCTGTCACAGGGCTGTATCAACTAAACCGTAATACGTAGAAACTTGAAATTATCTCGGAACGTGTTTCTTTCGGCGTTTTTGGTAATTATTGTGTGTGAGATCATTGTCTACAATTAAAATTTAGTGTACTACTATGGCCTTCAACAACAGTACTTATTTCGTTGATCACGAATTATGAAATTTGGTAAGAAGTAAGGAAGCAAGAAAAAGTCTGAAAATTCTTAATTCGTAGATATATCAC
Source organism: Luffia ferchaultella (assembly GCA_949709985.1). Classification (NCBI taxonomy): domain Eukaryota; kingdom Metazoa; phylum Arthropoda; class Insecta; order Lepidoptera; family Psychidae; genus Luffia; species Luffia ferchaultella. Next base: position 4,312,381 of record OX453240.1, on the reverse strand, counting down.
ATTAAAACAAAATCTTTTTTAAAATTTTGGTAATTGAAATATGCGCTTGCGTGCAATTTTAATGGGGAGTAGCGATGAACGTATTTAAATACATTCACTATATAAGGAAACTCTTAGGGTCCGACTCGCCTTTAGCCGGTTTTTCCCCCCGACTACTTAAACATTTCCAGAGAAAAGCTCAATAATTTGATAGGTATTTTCCTTCATTATTTAATAAGAAATAATTATTACTTACGTTGTTTGATTTCTTTGTCTCATTTTTAATATTTTCATCTTTTTAATAGAGAAGTTAATGAAAATATTACCTAAGCCTGCAAAGTGGTCCACTCGACGTACGAGCTTGCCTTGGAGAGTACTTGAAACTGCCAGAAAATTAACGGGAAAAATGTGATATTGCAAAAAGAAAGCGTTCACGTAGAACGAATCGCTCTGAAATTATTTTAAATAACAATCATTCATGTAATTAGATGATACGTAATAATTATGTAATTTTGCAATTTTCAGTAAATTTTACTAATTAAATACCTACTCTAACCTAAAAATTAAATACATAGTTATACAAATCGAGGGCTTCATGCAGATAAGGCGTAACTACAAAAACGCAATTTTACAGGAGAAGCGAAACAAAGTGTTTTGAAAGTTATTCTTAGAAAACTTTTTACCTAGTGATTTGATATTTAGGAAACTTTGCATAGTAAAAGATATTAATATTATACATGTTTGTGGAATGAAGAAATAAATTCCAGTATTTTATACTTTATTCCTGTTTTTTTGAATCTTACGCCCTTTCACCCTGATCTCATGATTTATAGTATTTTGATGAAAGAGCGAATGTCAACGTAACACTTTTTACTTATAATAATTTACTAAGTACTATAATATTTTGATACGTCATAATAAAAAAAAAAAACTTAAACGAGCGAGGTTATTTTTGATATTTTTTTTATTTTTCACAAAATGTGAAAATGCAATTAGTTTCACGTTGAACATGTTAAGAAAATTATTTTCGAAAGAAAATACCGCACTTTTTATGATAAATCAAAATATTTAAAAACGTATAAACCTAGTTTTTGTCGACGTGAATACAATATTATTTTAAGCCAATCGGTCAAAGTTTTTAAGGTGCAACCGTTAACGCACCGTTTGTATCGAAATTTTCCACTACGTACTCCTCTTAATTTTATAGAAACGAGAGACCAGACAGTAAAATTGAAAGATGTTTTTATATAGGTTAAATTCACAATTCATCACAAACATCCACGAAATGCCCCGTATTTTTCGGAACTGAAAGTCATTATTCTATCAGGACAATAACCTAAAAGACACCCAGGAAAAAATGTTCGGGATTAATGGAGTTGTGTTGCAAAGTAACGTATTCTTCCTATTGTGAATACGTCCCAGGCGAAGCCAGTCACCGCTAACGACTTCCTATCGTCTCCTTAATGTTGCAATGAAAATATATTCACGACCGTTATTCTGTTGTGAGGTAAACACACTGAAAATATTGAAAAACACATAACAGTACATTTCCTCATAAAATCGCGAGGAGAGTGCCTCCTTAAAGATGTCTCATAGATTACGTAGTTATAGTTCGCCTCAAACTTTATGGCGGATAGGAATACAACGCTATAGGCGTGCTTGCGCAGGTAAAACCGTATACCCCTCGCTCCACTGCGTCCCGCTACACCTAAAACTAGTTACTGCGACGCTACTTGTGCTTATGTTCGGATCTGTCATAAAGTTTGATTGGAAATGTACAATAAGTTAAGTGCGGCATCGCGGCCTGCCGGAGCGCTCATAAAACTTATGTCTAAATTTTCCATGTTTATTTCGCTCACATGGGTTTATTATAAGAGTTTAGTTTAAAAAAAAATGTTAAAAAACAAACCTAATAAAAATACTTCATATAACTGGTTTAGGTAGTTTCCTCTTGAATTCATTTGACACTTCAACCTCATACTCCATTCACTAGTAAGCTGTCAAGTTCGCCTCACATACTCGTGAGTTCAAGCGTTCTAACGCTTTCGGAAAACTCATATAAAAAATTAGTCGTTGCTTATCATCTTTCGTTCTATAGTATGCAAATTGTATACACATACATGTGCACTGTACATTACCCTCTTTTGTAAATATATAATATATCATTACTAAAAAGTAATATGATTAATGATACAATTTTAACAAGTGTTGTAACTTAAGACTGTACGCAAGACTATCGCTTAGACAAAGGGCTGTTCTGTAACATTAGCATGTAAGTAATCGGCTTATAACTTGAGTGCACTTACAAGGAACGTACGGCCTCATTGAATTGACAGAACTACGAACTTTATTAAGCTACTGTTTGTTATATGTGATACTATGTCAAGCGGTGATGTATTACATAAAAGAGAAAAACGAGAATGTGAAATCGAATCCCAAATAAGTACTCAACGATTCAGTTTAGAGTTGCTGAAACTTTGGTTGACCAATATTCTAACTATTTTATTTGTTATGAATTTGATAGACATTTTATTTATTATACTGGAAAATTTTCCGTATCCAAATGTGATAACTTGCCGGAACTGGCAAGCCGAAGCTGTAATGCCAAGAAGGCATTATATTTCGAAAATTCATCCCAAATCAATGTAAGATGAAGAGGCGGTAATGAATGATAAGTCCATTTCGACTGACCTTTCCAAAGTTTCTTGAATTCACTGGTTTTCGATGCATAGATTTTCACAACTTTTATGAGCTTTGCCCGCGCGGCTCCGTCCGCGTGAACTACACAGTTGTACCGGGAGAGCTAATGGACGCGACACTCCTGGACATTGTGAGACTTTCTACAACATTCTGAAACTTAACTATTTAAGAAATCTTTATTCCAAATTTCCAAAAATCCGTTGTTTTGAGATTAGCATTGAAAAACAAACAGATAAACAAATGTACAAACAAAGGGCAATCTATGTAACTCCTGATAACCTCTTTTTTATGTCTGCGAGACTCATTGTTGGTTCGAATCGGTTTAGTCGTTTCTGAGATCAGTCAGGGCAAACTGACAGACAAACACACGAAGAAAAAGTTACCTATATCACTCCTGATACACTATTTTTGATGTTTTGCAAAGTTTCATTAAAATCGGTTTAACCTTTGGCGTATGTCACTCCTCACACCCTTCTTTTCACGCTGCGGAGTTACTTTAAAATAGGTTTAGCTGTATTAGAGTTTAGTTCGAACAGATATACAGACAAACAAAATGTGTCATATGTCTTTTCTAATATACTTTTTATCATATCTGTGAAGTTTCATTAAAATCGATTAATCCGTTTCGGAGATTAGGTCGAACAGACATATGGACAGACAGACAAAAAGTAGCCTATGTCACCCCCGATAAAGTCCTCTGCAAGTTTTCAAAATTTCACCGAAATCGATTTAGCTGTTTCGGAGATTATAGCCGGAACAAACTGACAGACAGACACTACGAAGGAGATATGACATATATATACCTAAATAGATTACAGATATAGTTTTATAGTAATTATTATGTGTGTTTGTTTTATATTTTCGACTGTCCGGTTAGCCGAGTGGTTAGAGACCCTAACTGCGGAGCCGAGAGTCGCGGGTTCGATTCCCGCCCGGGACAAATATTTGTGAGCATGAACATGTCTATTTGTTCCGTGTCTGGGTGCAAAAGTACCTATATACCTATGTATATATTATAAAAAAAAGAATATTTAAGTATGTATATTAGTTGTCTAGTACTCCATAACACAATACTTGCTTACTTTGGAACTAGATGGCGCTGTGTGGGATGTCCCAGATATTATTATTATTTTATGTTACGTGAGAGCGATCGCAAGAAGAAATGAAAGAATTACGTAAGCTGTCATTACTCCGAGACGTAAACGTGACGTAAACAGAGAGTATGAAAGAGATGATGAACATGCCTATTAGTATAATACATTAAATTAAAATATAATATCGGCGAATCCATAAGATAGAAATGAAATCATATTAAAACTTTAGATAGCAGAATCATCAAGATGAAGCTTCTTTTATTTGGAAAAGATCGAAAATGTTAACAAAATGACCGACTCAGATCAATGAATCAAATGAATGGTCATTGTTTTTTTTTAACTTTTTGTTAAATTACAAAGGAAATGTAAACTTTTATTTTCTTTTGAAGTACTAATCTAACATGTACGTCACAATAAACTCTATTTCACTGTGAATATGGAAAAACATTAAATGGCGTATGGTCTAAGGTGTATATTTTTTTACTTACATTTTGGGGTCACGGTATCTCTGTGTAAATACACCCACGATTGAAATACTAAATATCTGAAAACATACGCATTTTGTGGCATAACATGTATTGTATTAATGTGTTTTATATCTCAATATAAACAAAGTAGGTATACATACCTCCTCCGTTGACAAGTAATTATCTTGTAGTGTCCCACGCAGTCCCCGTGAAATTAGGATCCGTGTAATCAACGTCTGCAAAGGTCGCCCCGTCGTAAAAGTACGATGTTACGGTTTTACGGTGATACCTATGTAATCCCCCTAATTCTGTAACGAGTTTATGCTATAACGTCTTTGTTTGGATGTTTATTTTGTAGTATTTTGTAAGTTTTAGAGGACTGGATTTTTGAATCGCATTATTTAGTATGCACGCCTCGCATATAATCAAAATATCTTTCGAAATGCGTTATTGTATAGGTAAATTATGTTAAAGTCTACATAGGTATAATTAAGTATACTAGAGCTGAAATACGTATGGGAATCCTGTACTGAATTGTTTTAGTTTTTTTTTTCAACGTGCCGGTTATATGGAATTTGAACGTTTTTTTTTGATTTAATTTTTTTATAAGGCTTTTGTTTTTGGCGACAATATCAGCCTAATTTGAAAGTTAACTAGATATAAAAAAATTACTATTTATTTTAAGAAAAAAAGTCGGGATTGTCCGCAGAGTTAATTTTCCTAGCCTAGGCAGAGACATAATACGTTGCCACCTTTGTATCAGTGCATCAACGCGTAATCGTGTATCTTTGTCCATCCCACGGAGTCTAGCTATGAGTAAAAGGGATAGTTGACGTACGTTTGGCAACGTTCGACTGTAAATGTGAATCGTGTCAATTCTTGACCAGTCTTGACAATTCTTGACTAGTCGGTCAAAACATTGTGGTGAAGTGTAGCATTTTATTGAATTTTATAACAGAATCTCTTTGTTTTAGCTAATAGTATTTGAATTTTGAAAGAATGTCGTTTTCAGCAATGTTTGTTCGTCAAGAACAACAAAAGGAGGATTAAAAGACCCGGATTTGTCATTTCATACGTATATGGCATCATTTTTAATACTGTAAAATGAGTTCTTTATCCAGAAAAAAACGTTTTTTAGTTCTAAAATATATTATTCGTATGAAATAATGATTAAAATCAAATATTTAGCTTTTAATTTCCATATTCTTCAACCGAATATAATTTTGTTTAAACGTACAGTCTATTTTTACATTTTCTTTATTAAATATAATATATTTAATTGTAGTCAAGTACCGTATTGTACTTATAAATTTATCAAAAAGGTAATACACTAGTTGGCAATTTTTTTTTTATTATTTCATATGAAAGAGTTTTCTAAATGTATTGTAACAGTGAAAGAATTTAAAAAAATAAATCATTAATAATAAAGTAATGAATTTTTAAAATGTTCTGTTGGACAGAGAGGGCAACACCACTCGACTTACTTGTGTGTAACGTTAGGCCATTTAAAATAATGTTAAATATCGTTTTGCAAGAAAGAGATAGAGATAAAATTTTAATAGCGTATAATTTTCACATCCTTCAACTGAATATAATTTGTTATCGTATAAAGTCTATTATTATATTTTCTTGATAAATATATTTAATAGTAGTCAAGTACCGTATTGTATTTTATCGAAATGGTAATTATAGGAGGTATCACCAATAATAACGTTTAACCTAATTATAATTTTATTAATAATTTAGCTAACCTGTAAATGAATCATACATTTGCTAATTTTTTATTGTAATACTTTTTTAGTCAAATGCATCTGTGAAGATATGATTAAATAATAATTTCGCCAATGTTCATACTAAAAAAATGAGTAAAAAATACTAAGTAGAACAGTAAAATCAAATACCAAAACCAGTAGACGCTTGAGATGATTTAAAAATACTTATAAAATTCTAATTAAATAAAAATATTATATTATTATAAATACCTTAGAAAAAAAAACATAATACTAATTTTAAATAAAGATCAAATAAAATAAATTCGGTTTTTAAATTGCTTTCTGTGCCACGAAATGACACGATTTTTTTTACATTTGAGATATATTTCAAAAAGAGATTAAAAAATATGCCATTATTACAGACATATCAGCTCAGAAGGCGAACGCACGCGCCGCGCCGTGAGCGAAGCGCCTCGATAATACCATCTTGGATTTATGGCCCGATCCCAGCTTGCATATTTAAATTATTATTTCGGATCCCTTAGCTACTTACGCAGTAACTTTTTGTTCATAAATATATTTATTATAAGTTGTCCTTCGCCCTTCAATGATTACATCACTTGTAGTACTCGCGTTTCGCATGAATGTCCGACAATTTTAAAGGTGGGTTACTTATTTAATTTTTGGTATTGATGTTAATACATTCAGAAAAAAGGATTATATTAAATTTAAAGTCACTTAATAAATTTATTAGACCTATCAATTTTAAGCTTGAAGATTACAGAACAGCATTTAGACTAATGTCACAGAACTGTTTTATGTGTTTGATAGATCTTAAGGATGTATATTTCTAAATTTCAGTGCACTCTTCACATAGAAAATTTTTAAGATTTTAATGGGATGAAAAAATATATGAATTTCAAGTCTTAGCTTTTGGCTTGAATCTGACCCCATATGTATTTACAAAATTAATGCGTCCCGTTGCAGCATATCTTAGAAAACTAGGATTTGTCTCTGTTATTTATTTAGATGATTAATTATTAATCGGGGATACTTACGATACTTGTTTAAATAAACCCCATGTTACTTGTAATTTCCTAACATCATTAGGTTTTATCATGAATAAAGAAAAAAAGTGTAATGACACCTACATAAAAAAACATATTTGATTAAAAAACAATGTGTATCAGTATTCCAGATGAAAAGTGTAAGAGATTGAAATTAAAAACCTGTAAATACAGCCAACTGAAACAATGTAAGATGCGCACTTAATAGGTTTATTGATTTCGGTTTGCCCAGGTATTGAGTATGGAATGCTGCACACGAAAAATTTTGAACGTGTCAAATATTTGAACCTTCGTAGGCATTATAATTATGGTACATCCTTCAATCTACCGCATTCCCTTCAAGTAGATTTTCATGGTGGATTAAAAATATTGATAAAGGTTTCAACCCTATTAGATTTGACAATTATGTATTAGAAGTCTTCTATGACGCATCAGGTTCTGGATGGGGAATAGAATGTTGTGGCAGGAAAGCCTGTGGTTTATGGTCAAAAGAGGAATCTAACAAACATATAAACTACTTAGAAATATATGCTGCTTTTTTTGATTTAAAATCTTTGTGAAATCCCCATATAATTGTGAAATCCTCCTCAGGGTGGACAACACAACTGCCATTGCCTATATAAATAAAATGATTAGTATACAACACCATCACCTTTATAATGTATCTCGAAATATAAGTGACTGGTGCGAACAGAGGAGAATACATGTATTTGCTCCTTTTATAAAATCCTTAGAAAATGAAGAAGCAGATGCTGAATCTAGGAAAATGCATGCAGATTTAAAATGGGAATTGGCTGACTTTGCTTTTCAACAACTCACTGAATCATTTTATATTCCTACTATAGATCTATTTGCCAGTCGTATTAACACAAAATGTAAACATTTTATTTGTTGGCATAGAGATCCAGAAGCGTTAGCCGTTGATGCCTTCACAATTAAATGGCCAAATCAGTTTTATGCCTTTCCTCCATTTTCACAGATTTTAAAATATATCCAAAAAATCATTACTGATAAAGCCACTGGCATATTAGTCATCCCCAAGTGGCCAACACAACCATGGTTTCCACTTTTTAATAAACTTTGAATATCTGAAATGTTAGAGTTACCACCAAATAACCTATTGAAATCTCCTTTCAGCGACTGACACCCTCTTCATCGGGAACTAATCCTGGATCCAGGGATCTTGTCAAGCAGTCGTGGCTGGAACAGAGAGCACCAAGTTCAGCCCTTGAAGTCATGTTATCTTCGCTATTAACTAACACAATGGAACAATATGAATCTAATACAAGTGAATGGCATTCCTTTTGTATAAAAAAAACCATAACATAGTTAAAGTTCAAGCACCAGAGGTACTTCAGTTTATCACAGATTTATTTGAAAAAGGAGCCAGTTATGGTACCATAAATTCAGCTAAGTCTGCCATTGTATTAATACTAAGTTCTAAGGTACCAAATAATGACATGATAAAACGGTTCTTTGGAGGAGTTCTGAAAATCAAAAAAATCCACACCAAATTATGATTTTACATGGGACCCTTCACTTGTATTAGAATACCTAAGTAGGTACACTTTTTCCAAATGAAAATATATATTTAGAAAATCTCACCAAAAAACTTGTTACATTAATTGCTCTAGTTACAGCTCATCGTGTCCAAACTTTATCTCTTATACAATCAAGCAAAATACACATGCGTAATGATAGAATAGCTATTAAGATTCCGGAAAATGTTAAAACAAGTAACAAATAGAAGTCAGCCTTGTTTAAATTTACCTTTCTTTAGAGAAAAGCCAAATATATGTGTGACCTTAACTTTAAACACTTATTAAATATTACTAAAAAATAAAGAAAATATTGTGATTTCTTAATTTAAAGTTATAAAAAACCGTTCAAAAAAGTTAAATCTGACACCATTTGCAGATGGATTAAATTGACTCTTAACTAGGCGGGCACATATGTATTTATGTTCTCTGCACACAGCACTCGTCATGCTGCCACTTCTTCAGCGCAGAAACAATGTGTTAGTATCGATGCCATAAAAAAAAAAACAGCTGGTTGGTCACAAAACTCTAACACCTTTGTCAAATTTTATAACAGACAAACAGAAAACATGTATACATTCGCCCGAACTATTTGTGGATTATGAATAGTACTATACTTACTTTCATTGTACTAATATTTTAGTTTTATAACTTGTGTAAAAATAAATCATTATTATGATTGGGTCCTTTGGCTTATTAAATTTCATAATATCTCTAAACATCTACAAGTGATGTAATCATCGAAGGGCGAAGTACATCTTATAATAGAGAATCAAACGAACTTACCTAAGTGAAGTTCGATGAATATTATGAGTTGTCCTTCGCCCGAGATGATTACAAACCCACATCCATCCTTTACATTTTACCCCAGTAGTCGTGAAATTTAATTATCTAGCATGCTCTAAACGGAATGACGATGCCAGCAGGTGGCGCGCACATCCGGAATCATCACATCCTTTTTGTTTTTGTGTTTACGAAAAGCGGCATAAGTACTTTTTCGAGAATAAGCGGAATTTTAGCAGATTAACGACCAAAAACGAAGCCTAGCATTAACCTCTCACTGTTTATTATTTGTTTAAAAATAAACAAACTACGTCTTAAAAAAATAAAAAAACAAAGTTACGCAAAATTACTTTCATTTTGAATTTTAGGATTTTCTATTCAATCGCGTGATAAAAAAAAAGATAAATTGCGCTGAAGTAGATCAACCATCCTATAGAGCAGCGAAATAATCTGAAATTGAATTAGTTTCTGAACTTTACCATAGATGGTGCTATACCAACTGGTTATTCTTTACAAATGATAGTGCTATCAGTAGAGCTGCCTTGAATTAACCTTAGTTACTAAATTTTTAACAAAATTATAAGCTTTCAAGCACGTAACATGTATTATTACGGAAAAATAAGTATTGCTTGAAATACTTAAAACTTAGAATACGACTGTGTAAGATATAAAGGTGGCGCCACATGTATATGATTGAATATAATATGGTATCCCAAAAAAACGCCGCTTTAATGATAATATTATATTTTACTTATAATTTTACAAAAATCGAGTTTTTCGTTTGTGTATGTTTTAATTTAACGCAACTTCTCGTAATAGGGTCAATCGAGTCTCGTAATAAGGTCAATCGCAAATGATGCAATGAATATTGTCCTTTATTTACTGTATTAGTTTTGGAAATAATGAGAAAAATTTTTTAGTTTCTATTTTCATAGTGATTTTATGCATTTTCCATGAATACTTGACATTAGGTAAATTGAGTAGCTGCTATTGCAAGATAAGATAAATGAAATTGCAATGTGTATACAATAAACAAGATAAATCGAAGAACATCGATAATGCAAAGGTAAATGAAATAAAATATGTTAAAAGAAGATACTAAAAATAACAAATCCATTTTCATCAATATATTAAAATTTCTTTCGCGATCCGTTAGATCTTCTAAGTAACGTTAGCATATGGACGTTTTCAATCCATTTGCAAACACATATAAAAAAAGAACATGAAAGCAGCTTTTCACAGTTTCACAGTTTGTAACGTATTTTCAGGCTTTTCTTTTATCACGTAGTAGGTAGGAACTGCAAGCTCACGGCCCCGGGGACGCTCTTTCACGCACGAGAGAGCTCAAAATCTCGGAACGTTCCTTTGCTTTCGCGTTGAGAATTCCGCAACGATAAAAAAGATAAAAACTTGGAGAAATATTATTGTTACAAAAGAACGTGTACTTCGATTGAATTTGATTGTAAATGAAAACTGAGCGAAAAAGTATCGATACAGCGTATAATTATGCGCTCATAGAGGTTATTTACGGTTTATAAAGAAAATTAAGATCAAAGTAAAGTTATCGTGTGTGATGGAAAATGATTCCTCAGGCCAAACTGAATGCTGCTGCCCAATCTTAAACACCAGTATTTTATTACATCAAAGCCGTTCAATTATGAACTGATTGTCACGTGTCCCATTATCGCTGCTTCGCTGTTATTCTGGCTGTAGTTGAATCCCCTGTGTTAAAAAGGTTATATATCTCGCATTTGCCAGTGATGGGTCAAAGAGGTCTTTCTCTTTCATTGTCTTCTAATTATAGACGAATACTTTCTGCGTGACAAATATTTTTAGACGAATAGTTCTGTCCCAGTAACACAAAAAATTTCCAAACGTCAAGGAAAGACTAGAAATGTATAGTCCCTCTGATACATAGAACATTACTACATCAAGGCAATGTAACGGTCACGGACATGAACCTAGGAATATCCGGACTTAGCATCGCGAACGAAAATCGCGTTAGAAAAACATCACAATTAAACAGGATGGATGGAGAAGGAGATAGTGTTACAACCACGTGTATTTTTCATGCGACGAAAAAATGGAATTTTGTGACGAACGTAGAAATAGGAAAAATATAATAGTACGACTAGATTTTGTACCAATTTGTATAGATTATATAATAAAATTTAATTTAAATTGGTAATATTTTCTATAACGATAGCCATTTAAGTCATATCAGTGCAAATTGTAATCGAATATTCTGTTTTAAATTGGACAAGTTAGAATAGCTCCTGTTAGAGGATTGCCATGCCCCAACGGGGCGTCGCAGGATGTTATATTAGGTGTAAGAAGCATCTGTAATTTTATAATAATTCTGTGGCATGCAATAAACTTATTAAGATTAAGATTAAGATTATGTACAATGTAATATTAGAATTAGATTAGAAATAAAATAATTATGTTACTGAATCTATTGAAGTATGTTACAATAGGCGAACGCAATCAGAAAACAAATTCAAGAAATAAAAGGCAAAATCTAAAATCGATAACCAATTCGCGTCGAGGCCGTTTTTTTTCAATCGCATCAAATTTTCATGATTATTTTATTTGGACATTGTCGGATGACAATCCAGCGCCATGATGTTTGGAGTTTCATTTGCGAAACGTAAATTTATAAAGCCATTTCGACAGCGCTTCGAATCAGTGATTCAGAGTTTTAAATTTTTTAAACATCCGATAGCGTTATGTCAGGTTGGACTGAAAAATTGTACGAAGAAGATAAATCATGAAGATTTATATACACACTGAAGATTTACACCACCTACGCTCTAGCTGATGTCAAGTTGTGATTATATTTTATTCTAAAGTGTGCTTTTAATCTACCCTGTGTACTTTTTTCTTCAATATATCACGCTATAGAATATAATTATTATCTAAGCTACATTATGCCGGACTGTGAAGACAACATGCAACACAAGATAGTGCTGTGGAGCTTGTCGTTCAATAAATCCGAGCTAATTAAATGTTGAGAGTGTCGTTGCCTCATGGTTTTCGAAATATATCTTTACGCTCCATCCGTGTTTGCTAACGTTTTTAAAATAAATCATTGTGCAATTTTTTCCTAAATTACAGTTCCAATAAACCTTTATGGCGGATGTGAACATAGGCACAAGTCGTGTCGCAGTAAATAGTTTTAGGTGTAGCGGGATGCAGTGGTGCGAGGGGCATATTACTGAACCTGCGCAAGCATGCATAAAGTGTTGTCTTCCGATCCGCCATAAAGTTTGACTGGAACTGTACTTGTACGCAAATATCCTCGCTTGAAGTAAAAACCGAATCAGATACGACTACTGGTTCTGGTTTTACCAGCTTAGAACAATAAAGTAATGTGTGAAGAATGTGTATAGAAATACCTTTTCATTTCTTTCTTTAAGAAGATAATTTTGAATGAGAAGTTATTATAACTTCGCATGGATGTGTGAAGCGATGTTGATATCCATATTCTGGTTCAGTTCGTACCGCTGCAGCCTTTCTTGCGTTAGAAAATTTGGTCAGTTATACCTCTTCTGCTCCCCTTTCCTGACTCCTGCTGCCCTTTGACTTCTCTAATGGGGGTCTTTGGCTAATAGACACCATGCTTTGCTAGTGCAAGTTGGTGACGACAGCGGTGTTGGACCACTTTTGTGGCTTAATCGCCTCTTACATTACGCTTGTCGACCAGTGCTAGAGATTTTTATTATTACTATGTCTTTACAAGGAACATGTTGGAAATAAGATGAACTTCATAGCATATGTTACTCCAGGTCTCAAAGAATATTAAACTATAAAAATATAGACATTAAAAGTGTCGTGATAGCCCGAGCGCAGCGAACCTGTTCGAAGTTTACAAGACCGTCGGCCGTAGTTCGAATCCAGGCGTGTACCAATGACTTTTTTCTGACTTTAAGTACATAACTATCACCTTGGAAAGCACGTTAAGCCCTTGATTCGGGGTGCCATCAACAGATGGCAGTGATTAAAATCCACCAAACCGAACTGGAGCAACATGGTGGATTAAGCTTCGAACCCACTCACCCTGGGGGAGGCCTAAGCCCCTTCAGTGAGGTATAATTGGCTGGTGGAACGGGAATGGAGATATTAAAAATTATGTAATATTTATATATGAATATGGATGTAAACATAAGTTTACATCCATATTCATATATAAACATAAGTTTACATCCATATTTATATATAAATATTTGATTTTATGATTCATATTTTTTGTGAATGTTATTGGCTGCATATTTTATCAATAAATAATTATTGATAAAATATGCAGCCAATAATATTCACAAAAAATATGAACTAATAATTACTAATTAAAAATATAAGCTTTTACCAAATTAAAAACTAAAAATACCAACAAAGTAAATATGGATTATAAACGTACCTACTAAATATAAAATCAGGTTAGTGGCTACACAGAGTAATGACAATAGTTTGAACAATGATGGTAGGATGATACTGCTGTATGTGAAGATTAATGATATGCCTTCGATTCTAAAATGTTAAAGCACAGAGCGATAAAGCTAGGTCTGTTGATCGCATAGAGATAATCATATTTCATTAAAAAATTTGTTCGATCACAACTGAACCAAAAATAACGAATTGCTAAAAGCTAAATATTTTTTTTTAATTGAAATATATATTATTTAACATTACAATAAATTAATTATCTTGACAATAATAACTTTATCTAGATATATTTAGGGTAGGAAGTAATGGTATAATTTTATTGGGGTGAAACTTTTTTGGCACGGCTGGATAGGACAAAATGTGCAACGCGTAACCGATACGAGTTATATGTATGCATTATTGAAGTGAAACTTCTTTGTTGTCAAACTCGAGCCATCTGGGTCCAACTCGGTGAAGCTCAGTCCGACTCGGGTTAACTCGGTCAAACTCAGTCCAACTTCGCCTAACTCTGTTCAACTCGGCTCCGATCGGATCGCTCTTTCTTGCTCGGCCCTTGATGCAGATAAGCTTCCAAGCCGTTCGAAATTTTAGTTATATTTAATTTAGAAATTGACTTATATTTATTTGTATATTTCTATATTATATTTATATACTGTAATCATGTCACCTGCCAATAGTGTCAAACTCACAGAAAATTGCTATATATGAGTAATTTTTGTGCCTTAGTAGTTAATATTACAGCTAATAGGTTTTAAGCTTAGATAGAATAATAGTCAACTATGGTCAGACTCAATGATTAGACAACCAAACGCTACTGTCATAGTACATTATGATGCAAGTACGGTAAGCTGCATTTTATAGTCAAGGTGTTTGTAGGCAATAGGTAAAGTACGAGTATCATACGACGTTTTTTAATACATTTGGGATTAAAATTAGGTATATACTTCAAATGTAATAATGGCGAGAGCTAAGGGCAGGAACTTGCGTTAAACGCATTAAACGTTATTAAACGCGTTACAAAAAGAATGCTCGTTTGTGATTGATGTAAAGTAAAAAGGTCTAGTACTGTAAAAAACAACATTACAGTTCATGTTTTGATGTCATGAAGACCGTTTTGATAGCAATGTATTGAATAATTTATTTACTCTATGGATTAGACGGATATACGTCATTATCGTTGTTTTAAACAAACGTTTTCTTAAATTACGGATGAAATATAAATTCAGGAATTTTATTTCTTTTCCAATACGAATTTTACTCGTAGCTCAGACGAAATTCTACTTCATAGGGAAAATTTAAAAATATCACCTGGTGTATAGTCACCACGAGGTATTTCTATGAATATCCGTGGTCTTACGTAAGTTGACTCTTAGCAAATAACGCGATTTCGTAACACATTTTGGTAGTGACCCAGTACGTTGTTCAACTTAAAAGCTTTAATTCCTGTCGTCCATTCTGTAGTCATCTAATGCATGGTATTTAGTAAAAGCTAGAAAAAATACTTTCAGCTTTTATCTGCACTGGAATTGAACCCGGGTCCTTCGAGCCAAAGTTATCACATTTGAGCTATATGATGAGGAAGGGTGACGGGCAGGATGTGCATATGGTCCTCACCATTGGTTATCTAGATATCTATGTTGTGTCTACGTCTCATTTGTCGGCTTTGTATCGTTGAGTTCAGCAAGCGTGTGCCTTCTGGTCTGCTAAATTAAAAGTTCGGTGGTTCCAAAACTTGCAGCTTATCATCAGCATGCCATCTAGTGCATATAATATAGTACATTTATGTGCTATATATTGTTCCGTGCACGCTCTCTCCGTTGTTTATCGACAATTCCCATTATAAGCTTTTTCTTTCAGAATAGAGCTTTTTCCACAAAGTTCAATGAAAAACAAGAACTAAAACAAATTGATAGAGTTTATGGAAAATCATAGATCGTCCAAATCTTGGAATATAAAAAAATGATTAGAATGAGTGATTACAACGAAAACCAGGCAAAGTTTTAGAGAAGGAGAATAAATAACTTATCTTAGTTGTCACTTGTAGATTTATTTAGCTATAAATAATAGTCGAATAAAGTCTAAAATCGAAATAAAGAGTAAACTACTTCGTATACATCGTACCTATTGTTACACATAACCCATAGACATAACATGAGGTCGAAACACATAGAGTAAAATAATTTGACAGCAGCGTTTGGTTTTAAGTTTTAACTATGGTTTTAACTGAGTTATAAATGTCAGTTCATAGTATCGAAATGACATTTCGCATTTTCGGGGAGTTGAAATCGGTGTGCGATTTCTCGGGGTGAAGAACGCCGCGCGGGGTCCATGCGCACAAAAACTGGGACTGAAACTTCCCATTATACACCGACTAGATATAGTATGAGTGGTTAGACGGTAAACGCAGAAGAGGGTTTCTAATCAATTCGTACTTCGGCCTAAAAGTACTTACAAACAGCAGTCGAAATAACATAACTTCCTAGCAAAGAAAACGATTAAATAATCTAATAAAAATCAACGCTCCTGTAATCCAAAGCAGTATAAGTATGACGTTGAACAAAAAAAAAAGAAAAACTTCAAAACTCTTCGCGGAGTTGGGAGTTGTCCAAAAACCATAATAGGGTTATTATCTGACGGGAGCGCGGCTGGCCCGCAGACCCAAGATAAATATCGGCTTCGAACGACCGGAGATTAAGAGCCCCTGCTTCCCGCTTTCTTCACAACTGAAACGAGAACCTTTTTAAAAGTTTTGTGTAGGTACACGAGTTTAAAATTGCATTTCCAGTAGTTATAATACGAAAGCAAAAAATATTAGTGTTTGTTTTATGCATAAAAATACATTTAGTATTTAAATTTCAATAAATATACATTTTATTACGAGTTTATAAATGACTTACATTTAAAAAGTAAACGTTTATGGACAAACAAGTATTACTAAACATTATTTTAAATATATAAAATAGATTTTCTTTTCGAAACAACTATTAAACATTATATAAATTATAAATTTTTCGGTTATACCTACTCTTTTTTTACGAGAGACAGAGTACTTGTTTCCTATTTGTATTCATTTTCATTCTCATAACAAGATGCTTAGTCATATTAAATTATCATTTAAAAAGGTTTTGGTTCATTTGGTAACCATGTCAGAATTTATAGATACATGCACGATAATTTGTATTCTACTCTCAACATACAATAATTTTGTAAGTTGATAGCCTCGTCGGAAGATGGAAAGACTAGGATAGGACTTCGTTTATTATTATTCGCTTGGTTTAATTCTGAATCTTGAGTAGTATTGAATTGATATATCGAAAACTTTCGAACGAAGAAAATACTACGAATCTAGTCTTACTACCTAGCGGTGAAGGATACCCCGTAAAAAAGGAAGCCGGCCGCGTTGATCGTCTATTTTAATTTTTAGTACTCGTTATTATCGTTAGAGACGACCGCTTAGCCTAGTGGGTAGCGACCCTGCCTACGAAGCTGGAGGTCCCGGGTTCGAATCCCAGGTCGGGTCAGTATTTATATGATGAACATCGATACTGGTATAGAGTCTTGGTTGTTATATGTTTGTGGTGTCTTCGCTTGGTACGCAAAACACAAGCTAATGCATAGTTTGGGGCCGAGACGCTGTTGTCATGTATACGTTATTATTATTATACTAAGATGTTAGAATAGACAATTGTAATATCTTGACAGTGTCTATCGCTTAGATTATTGCCGTTGGTATCCCTTTATATAGGTCATCCGTCGCCAAAATAAATAAAGATTTACCGAAATCTGTTTGTCGAAAATCTACAGTTCACAAAAGAAACAAAAAGTATTTTTTTTTAAATACAAATATTTTTCCAGGCACAAGAACACAAAAAAGACCATTCGATAATGAACTGTTAAGTTTTCTTTTTACAGTAAAATTGTTTTTCTGATATTTAAGTTATTCTGAAATGATCGGGAATCGAATACTTCGGACTGAGTTAGAACCGTAAAATCGTAATAACGTAGGTTTTCACAATTAATAAATAATGTTTAAAAAATATATTCGGTTTAAATATGAAATCGATAGGAAAATGGAACTCAATCGTGAAATTTTCCGTGCCATAATTTATCACAACTTTCGCCGAGTGTTATACCACAAGATGAATGTCCTGCTGAGATTTTTTCTATAAATATTGAAGCACATAGTCAAACGGTAATATATCGTATAGTTAGTGTGCAGAGTTCCGATGAGGTCGTACATCGCTCATATATAATTTTTATGAGTCGACTAAAAACAGTGGTAATTCCTGAAGACATGTGATATAATAGTAGCTTTGGGCAACTAGCAATAGATTTGGGCAACTCTTTGGAATGACTGCAATTAAAACTATTTCGCATAATGAATTGGGTGTCAGAAGGCCAATTTTCCACTGGGTACCCAATTGTCTGAACAGCAAAAGGCGATTTGTGTTAGTTGGTGCCGGTCTACTCTGCAACGCTCCTACACAGGGAAGTGAAAAGCCGTTTATAAATGACATCGTATAAGTGATAAATCGTGGATTTATTTTTGTCTATAATACCGTCGCTGTATTTTATATAAAAGAACAAAGTATTGATACAGACAACAAAGCATCGACTAACAGGTATAAAAAAATATTTAAATAAAAAATCGTATATATTTAAAATAGCAATACATGAATTTCTTTTAAGATAGCGGTTATTTACGTTTGGTTTTGTGTCTGTACGACAGTACGGCGGTGACTAGTACAGTAGACTAAGACAGTCGTTGATCTCGATTGACCTAGATTATTGTGCTGATTACCTCTCCATTATTAAGTACCGTTACTTTATAATATTTGTACGGTAGCTTGTCCGTCCGTACACCCGTTCATGCTCTAATGCTGTTGTTTTTCGACGGATTTTTTAGAAATTTGACACAAAGGTTCTATTAGACCTCTAGTTATAGCAAGCAACTGCAAGTAATATTTTGGAGATGATTGGAACAAATAGAGAAATAAAGGGTTACGTTATTTTCTAACGGATTTTTTTTTAAACTTAGCACAGTGGTTTGTTTTGACCTCTAGATTTATAAGTACTATTTCGAAGCTAATTGGAGCAAACAGTAAATAGAGCAAGTGAGGGTTTCGTTTTTTTCCAATGATTTTTTGAAACTTGGCACAGAGATTCCATGTGACGTACTACTCTGTAACTAACTGGGTTAAATGGAGCAAGCGAAAGTGTCGTAATATTACAAAGGATTTACTTAAAACTTGACACAGAGTTTCCTTTTTACCTCTAGTTTTGTAAATATCATTTTGAAACTCGAAGAATTGGATGATTTTGAATTTGAAGTTATTATGACGATAGAACCAATGGAATTTACCAAATTCTTACCAATTATGTTTATTATTTTTTAATTTAGTAGTTGTTACTTTATGGTACATCATTTGCATCGATTTGATCCTACACGAAAGATACAGTATAACATTCACACAAACGAAAATCTCCAACAAAAGCCATTAGCATAATAATTAATGAGTAATTCTACAAAATTTCATAATAATGTTTTAATTTGTACACAAGTTATACCTGACTACTATAGCTCTGAATTATATTAGAGTCGAATCCCAAATTCATTACAAGCTTTGATCCTAGAACAATACGAACCAGGGGACAGAACAACTTACAAGGGACGTTCAAACGCGTCCATTGAACAAAGGAAGATTGCCTATTAGTTTGACATCTCCCTCTGTATTACTCCTTATCTATATAGTCCATAGAAATTGGAATGTGATACCTATTATGTTACTTCGAAGGTTATTTCGTATATACGAATTGTTGTAATTATATGTACTAAATTACATATAAAAACAGATAAAATTCATTCAGTAAATAAAGAAAAAGTACGTCAAAGTAATATTTGATTATATTTTATATTTATCTACATAACTAACACTTCCAAAGATAAAAATTACAAAAAAAACTTACCATTTAATATTTATGTGGAATCTCATTAAGGTTGATGTTGACTAGAAATTTGAATTTTGTAGAAACAAACCAAATGGCATCTTAGATCAGACCGACAGACGCCCGATAGGATATATCCTCCCGTACACACGTGATTGAGCATTGGTTTGGGACGCTATTACCTGTGTTGACACACTTTGTGCTGCTCATGTTGTTGCCTGTTGCAGAGAAGCTGGTGCCGGTGCAGAGACAGCTATGCGTCTGAAACGCTCTAAATGTAAGAATATAATTGACAAATAAGCATTTTTTGTTTTCGCATTATAGACTATGGGTCCATGGTTCAGAGATGCTGTTTTGTTCTCGCGAGAGATTAACGCAAGCCTCAGATTGGTGTCGTGTGACCCTCTGAGCCAAGATTTTTTTGTTCAAAGTATCAGCCAGTCAGCGCGGGAATGCTGCTAGAGTTCTCGGTGCTCTGCGCTCATCTTTTCTGCAATTGATATTAAAATATCATATACATAATTTCTTTTAACATATAATTTTTTTTCTTATTTTATATACTTAATAGTTAAATTAAAAAACAAAAACCATATTAAAAATGAATTGTGTAAAAAAGCTAATGCTCTCTATTAGGACTGCTAGTATATCACTTCGTGACTACTAGAGACTACCTCAGCGTGGAGTGATTTCCAAACATCTCTATTTGACAATAATTAAATATGAAACGTCCTTACAACGTTATGTCGTAACTCAATCCTCATTGGTCCCAACTTCATAAACTTTCACGAGGCAACACCGTGACATGCTGTCCACCCTGTTCTTATACATATGATTATAAATTAAAAGATAGAAAATGTCCTTATATGACTCGAAAATTTGAAGCTCGTATGTAGCGTAAAAATTTTCAGAGAATTCTTCGAGTCAGTTCGATTTGATTTCCAGTCACGTTTCGACGTTGCACACTGCTTGCGGCGTGGCATCTCGCAGATTAGCTTTTGTACTATGTGACACGAAGTTAACAAATGCTTTGAAAAATATTAATCAAACGTATTTTTTAAATATTTTAAGCCTTTTATTTAGAAATCTATACTAATATTATAAAGCTGAAGAGTTTGTTTGTTTGTTTGTTTAAACGCGCAAATCTCAGGAGCTACTGATTCAAATTGAAAAATTATTATTGTGTTGGATAGTCCATTTATCTAGGAAGGCTATAGGCTATACTACATCACGCTACGACCAATAGGAGTGGAGCATCCATGAAAAATGTTGCAAAACGAGAAAAATTATTCCTTTTGAGAACTTCCGTCGCGCGCGCTATGTAAACGGTTGATGTTAAGCAAAAATCATGTATTACGGAATTGTTTTCTTTTAAAAGTTCTAACCAAAAGTCCGCAACAGCATATGTGTATCTTTTAGGGTTAGCTTACTATAACCTTTTTTATGACAGTCAAATTTGTTCTAACATAATGTACTATTTGCGAAGATGTTTTTTATACGTGATATCAATCCTTCTCAAATTAAATACGTTAGTTGTCTTAAGCATTTCATGCATATTATAATTGCCCTTTACGTCATACAATTTAAATTAATATCTTAGCAGTTTTTATCGAACTTCGAAAACTATAGCGCGAGAAAATAAATTCGCTACCTGCCTCTGTTCGTTAACTTTTTACTTCCAAACCACGCAACAGACATTGATACGGTTTTCAGTAATATCTTATTTTCTTATTAGCTTATAATCTACTTATCTATATAATAGAAATACTTGTTATAAAGCTGAAGAGTTTGTTTGTTTGTTTGAATGCGCTAATCTCTGAAACTACCAGTCGGATTTGAAAAATTCTTTTTGCCTTTGATAGCCTGAATCTAGCGGAGGGTTATAGGCTATATATATCAAAACGAACTGTCTGTCTATTCGACCAAATCGGCTTCGGCCAAAACGTCTTAACCGATTTTGATGAAACTTTACACATATGGAAAGGATGTAGTCAAAAGTGACATACAGAACTTTTTGTATGTCTGTCTGTACGTCCATCTGTCTGAACCGATTTTAATGAAACATCACAAGTATGAATCCGGGCGTGTACCAATGAGTTTTTCTGACTTAAGTACACAATATCACTGACACCGTGCTTCGGAGGGCACGTTAAGCAGTCGGTCCCGGACGCTGTCAATAGATGGCGGTCGTCATAGTTCCCAACCCGCAGTGGAGCAGCGTCCCCCTAGCCCTCCTCATCCTGGGGGAGGCCTAAGGCCCTGCAGTGGGGTAAAAATGGGCTGATGATGATGATGATGACAATTATGAAAAGAAGGTCGTCAAAACTAACAAATGTTACTTTTTGTCCGTCTGTCTGTCTGTACGTGTATCTGTCTATTTGAGCTAATCTCGAAAACAGCTAAACAGATTTTAAGAAAACTTTGCAGACGGGAAAGAAGGTTGTCAAAAGATTTGATATTAGCTACTTTTTATCCGTCTGTTTGTCTGTACGTCTATGTGTCTATTCAATTCAATTATACCTATTTGAGCTAATTTCCAATACGGCTGAACAGATTTTAATGAAACTTTGCAGACGTGAAAGAAGATTGTCAAGAGTGTCATTAACTACTTTCTGTGTTTGTTTGTCTGTCTATCTGTCTGTCGTTTGTCCTCACTGATCTATCAACGTACAGCCGAAACTACTAAGAAGTCTAGGAAGCTTAAATTTGGAACATAGGTTTATTTTATAACGTGAGCATTTAGTTAAGAAAGGCTTTTTTAAAAATTTCAAACTTAAGGATGGGAATGGAGAGACTTAAATAATGACGTGTTTCAGGGTTTTTAGATTTCCACATTTTAAGGGTGGGAAACGTTAGATGAAAAATTGTATCGGTTTTTTTAAAGAGTGGAAGGGGAATGAAGAGTGGAAGGAGAATGAAGATTGAAAGTTTGAATGGGTGTAACCAAAATTGGTTCTAGCAAAAAGCACGTATAAACCATCTCGAACGTTAATAATACGTATAACAGGAATTTTTAATCTACGCAAGAAAAGCTGCGGGCGGTCGCTAGTATAATATAATTGTATTAAAGTTAATCGTCAAAAAACTTTATAACCAAAATTTAAACGGACAAAAAGAGAAACCGAAAAGCAAAAAAATAACCTTTTTAGTATTAATAATTAAGCTCTTAAATTAATTTTTAGACTGTGCCAAACAAAAAAAAAACAACGAAGTTAGTTAAGGGCTTTACAAACCTGCCGTTATATCTCATATGCATGACAAAAAAAAGACGCAACCGCAACCCAAATACAAAGAATAATGCCCATCTAAGTGTGGATCACGGTACTTATGTTACGTCAATTCTAAAGTTGTTTTTAACGGTGTATAAAACAACAATATTCTATCAACATGTTTGATTAGAAAAAGCAAACCTGAACTTCGAAGTTTCATAAAATTATTAAAGAAATCAAATGTTCACGTTTTCATATGCGATGAAGGCGTTATACCACATTCATTACCCTGCGCACACGCGGTTTTCCTACCATGGGCAATTCGTAAGTTAGCGTGGCAGAAAAAAATAAAAATCAGGCGATAGTTTATAGTCAACAATAAATGTTTCCAATTTCTGAAACAAATCTTCTGTTTAAAACAAGAAAAGGAGTGGCAGGACTATTTCTAAAATAAATATAATAATTTACAAATGCTTTTTCATTTCATGCATGAAGAAAGTCAGTAACACGAATGGGCATTTTCCTTTTTAAAATATTTATTTAATATTAGCTTCTTTGTCCGGGTTCATCACTGAAACGGCTAAAACAATTTGACAAGACTTTCACCGGCAGGTAGAGGACAACTGAAAAAACAATTATAGTCTACATTTAATTTGAATTTAGACTGACTTGGAGACCCTAACTGTGTAGCCAAGGGTCACGGGTTCGATTCCCGCCCTGGACGAATATTTGTGTGCATAAACATCTCTATTTGTTCCGTGTCTAAGTGTAAAAATTTTTATTTATGTATATTTATTTATTATTTCATATCAAGTAACAAAGATTCATTTGTCAGTAAAACACATCACAACCTAAATATTAGTAACATAATATAACAACCAAAATTAAAATAAACTACAAATTACAAATCAACATCAAATTATAAAAATTAAATAAGTCATACACAAGATGTCTATATCTACCCTATATGACAAAACTAGATCAGTTGTCTAGTACCCCATAATACAAGCATAATACTTGCTTACTTTGGGACTAGATGGCGTTGTATAGGATGTCCCAAATATTATATTATTATTAAGAATATAAAAAAATTGGGAATATTTAGGGTCCGTACGTAAACTTGAAAAACTGTAGAAATTATAAAAATTCGAACGAAGTTGCAAGTGTTCGTTAATTCTAATGAAAATTCAAATAAAACGCATATAGACACATCCCTATTTTTGTAATTTCACTCTTTTTGGTTCGTGACATCCTTTTTCCGTTGTGACCATTTTTCGATGTGTTCATTACAGCCACTTCTCGGTATGGTCAGTTATATTTTTACACCAAGAAAACACACATAAACAGATTTTCAGATTCATTATTCTAGTAATGATATATTTTGTGTACCTATACTGAACCTGATAAGGTGTGAAATGGTACAAATGAAAATTTAAGAAAATATCGTATTGTTGTCATAACGTAGGTAGTATATATATATATAGTAGGCAGTCAGCGCGACTGCGCTAAAAATTTATGTAACCAAAATCCTAAACATAGCCGGGCGAAGTCAGTTTAAACTTCTAGTAAGCAATAACCATCAAAATAAATATGTTTGTACTTTTGACGCTAATATCCTTCGAGAATTCAATTATTGGGTTTCAATAACGGTGAGGACCAAGAAAAAACAAATTATAATGTTTAATTTAAACTTTTAAAATTGCTTATCAAATGGAAAAGATCACAAATTAAAATGGAATGTTATTTAACGGCATTTTAATGCAGAGTTAGAGTGAGTTTCAGGTCGCCGTGAAAGTTTTCTCATATCTGAGCGGTTCGGGATATCTTAAAAGCTCGGTATCGAACGACTTTTCAAGTTTATTCTATGCAAAATTAAGCTGAGAATTTTCCTTTAGGTTTTTTTTTACGATAGCATAAAGTATTTAAATGGGAGTTGGAATAAAAACTTTTGCTGAATCTTAAACGATTTAATATATAATTTATTAAAGTTGTATTTCAAAGCGATTCACATATTCTCTTTATTGTGCGTCGTCTACGATATGAGAAAGCTTTTGCAGATACACGCATCTTAAGAAACAGGTACTTCCTAACGTATTATTAAACTTGTTTACTTTGATTTTATGGTTACAAAGTTATCATTTGGTAAATTCACTTAGTCACGTGAAAGAGGATCAGATGGCGGATTAAAATTAACGTTTGTTCGTGGCCCTCTATTTGCGTCGAGATGTTTGCTAGAAAGCAAAGCAGTGTCGGTGCTATGTGCAGAATTTTACTGTTTGTATAACCATGTTTATTGTATTTCATCACCTTACCGGAAAAGCTCAAGACTGGAACTGAATAGCAAGAGTTGGAGCCATATAGATAGAAACTTAAAAAAAAGTGAGTTATCAATATTTACAGAAGAAATATAATATTATAGAAGAAACCCTGTCATAAGGCGATGTTTTATTTATATATATCCTGTTTAGTCGTTTTGAATAAATTTCCGAAAAAATATGATTTTCATCGATTCTTTGATAAATTAGATATTAATGCAAGTTAAAAAAAATAACTAAACATACTAGTACCACCCTTACAGCATTTTTTTATTGAAGCTGCAAATTCTGGTTGTAGTTCATACTCAATTCAGGGATGGAAACCGACACGGCCCGCAAGCCATTTCCGAAGTTATTTTGGGAGGTGTTACATGAATTTAACTGCAGATATTCTTTTCACGCATTATATGTAGATGCCATGACAGTTACAACGTATAAGAAACTCTAAAACAGCGCTTTCCGTTTTAACGAGCTTATGACTAGCACGAAAGAGTGAAATAAATTAGTCTTTTAATACCTCACTCTAAACCTTTTTTAAGTTAATATATATCGGGTTTCAAAAGTATCGGAAATTCAATCGATATCATAAACCGGAGAGAAACGATAATGTTTTTCGAATGTTACCTGCAAAAATTATTATTATTAATAATTATCAAAAATTCAAAGTTACCCGGCCGATTTCCCTATGGAAATTAATATGTGTCTTGCATAATGTTACAAGGATTTTTAATGACTTCGGAATAGACTTGTAACTTCATGTCGACACATTTATGTAGAAACTAATTTTGTTCGTCTACATACATACAATACAATGATGCAAACTAGTTATTATACGATACATATTAAAGATAAGAACTCACGGGCGACTTTTTCCTTCAGCCCCCCCCCCCCCCCCCCCCCCCCGATCGCCATCGAAAAATACTCCTGTTCCCCAATTTGTAAACGCGTCGTGAAATTTAAATATATTTTTGCCGATATTTTGAAAGCGGGCGCCCTCACTTCCGGAAAGGTGCAACGAAAGTCGCGCTTTGAGTTTTCAACCTAACATTTTGCAAATATTTGTAAATAATTTTTTGGTTTTGCATTTAACGGAAACTTTGTCTGGCCAACCATTCGTTCTACTTATGTTATGATAGATGCATGTGTTCGCATTTGAGTACCTAAGCTTAAGTGACAATTCTAACAATTTTCTTCAGTAAATCAATTAAAATTTCTTTAATAAAATTTCAAATTATAAAGAATGTTGAAATACCAATCAAAATACAACGCCGTTGTGAAAATAAAACAAAAATAGGCACAAATTATCAATGTTTTCCGTACAAATAGTTGACAATCTTTTCACTGGAGAGTAATTAGCTGATGGCAGAGGCTGATTGCGTGTAGGGCGACGCGACACACGTTTTAAGTGCAGGTTGCCGCATTGTCTGCTTTTTGAATAGAACGCGAATTTCATATGAAATTGTTTTTTAATATTGTTTTACACGACGTTGCTTGGGTTTAATACATACTGTTATAACAATCGGTTCTGTGTGAGCGTTCAGAAAGATGAACAACGACTTATTTCCACGTTTGTTTCGCTCGCTAAAACGTATAACTGCAAAGTATACGCTAAATCCCAACCACAGATGACTCTAGACTCCGGTCACTGAACAACCGATGAAGCACCTCGATGGCGGACGGGAAGTATGTGTCAATAGAACTTGGTAGCGCACTGGCGGTCGGTAAACGTACTGTGGTATAAGTGTGATCAATGCTACGTCCAGGTACTCGTTAATTTTCTTCTTAAAACATATTTGACCTTGATTTGACTTGAATTTCACATAAGATCTGAATTTAAATAATTACGTAAGACTTAAATAATTCCTGATAATAATGGAAGCAATAAAAACTAAATATGTATGTAGGTCGAAGGACATTTTCATCCATACTAAATTGACTTGAGCCGCCCAGTCGCGCTGATTGTCATAGATAATCTAATATATAAAATTCTCGTGTCACAGTTTTCGTTGCCATACTCCTCCGAAACGGCTTGACCGATTTCGATGAAATTTTTTGTACTTATCCGGTATCTATGAGAATCGGCCAACATCTATTTTTCATCCCCCTAAATGTTAGGGGTAGTCCACCCCTAAATTTTATTTTTTATTTTTTAAACAAAATTTTTAATTTAAATTTTTTTATGATACAACATACAAAAATACATACAATCCTTAATTTTCACCCTTCTACAATCAACCCTTATTTTTTAATAGCCATTTTAGTAATCACAGTTTTCGTTGCCATACTCCTCCGAAACGGCTTGACCGATTTCGATGAATTTTTTTGTGCTTATCCGGTATCTATGAGAATCGGCCAATATCTATTTTTCATCCCCCTAAATGTTAGGGGTAGTCCACCCCTAAATTTTTTTTTTTTTTAGACAAAATTTTTAATTTTTTTTTTTTATGATACAACATACAAAAATACATACAATCCTCAATTTTCACTCTTCTACGATCAACCCTTATTTTTTAATAGCCATTTTAGTAATTTAATAATTGCATAACTAAATATTATTTCGCAAAAGTGTAATTTATTTAATTAAGACTGACAGAAATTGTTGAAACGAAAAACATTTGTGTTACGGGAACGAAAACGGGAAAGGGAAGAACGGGAAAGAGTTAAGACTGAAATAAAAAAGTTGTACTTGATGAGAATGGAAACAAAAAGGAAATGAGACCAGGGCCAGGAACGGAAACGATAAAATATTTATGCGATGGGAACAAAAACGGGAAAGGGAAGAACGGGAATGAGTTAAGACGGAGATAAAAAAGTTATTTTTGATGAGAATGGAAACGAAAACGAGGCTACACTAGGGCCAAGAATAGAAATAATAAAGTATTTTTGCGATGGGAACGAAAAAATGAAAGGAAGAACGGAAATGAGACAAGACTGAGATAAAAAAAGTGATTCTTATGAGAAACGAATACTACCCGTGCGAAGCCGGGACGGGCCGCTAGTACAGTATATATATAGGTTATAGATATGCAACTCTAATTTTTAAATGTTTTTTTCCTCTGTTTGTTTTATCCGATCGATAGATGGCTTGTTTAGTTATTCTTTTTACCGTTGGAGGGCGCTTTAAGTTATTCTGTTTACCACTAGAGGACACCCTTTAAGTTCTATTTAAAAAAATTTATAACTTCCATACGACCACTTTTTAAAATGCTTTTCTGTGATTCATTAACATTTAAATCAGTAAATTATTTAATAACAGAATTCACAGAAAAGCATTTTAAAAAGTGGTCGTATGCAAATTATGAAGCATGACGCGTTACTGAAAGAAAACAAGAGGGAAAATAATGAAAAACCAACAAGCTTTCACTTTCTTTATTTCGGTGTTTTAAAACAAATTACAAGCTTTTAATTAAATAAGTCATCTTTGGCTGTATTATTTATTTTGTCATTCAATATTTTGTTTCCTATCTATTGCGTCAACTATAAATTATTTAATAAACATTTAATCATATCAATATTTAATAATGTTGCTTTCATGACAAAAGTGTACCTACTTGTCTAATTATTGTCTATGTGTGACAAGTAAAATAATTATTGCTGAGCAACTGTACATATCTCTTGCCTTTTTCATTTCTTTTAATCATTTATTTTTCTGCAGTGATTACAAAAATAAACCAAAGGCATTTCACATAGTGAAACTTACAAAATAACTTAAACGTAAATATTTTAAGGCACACACTTATTCATTTTGTATTCATTCATGTTAATTTCAGTCATGTTATTGTGTCATGTTTCAGTTATGTGATAGGTTCAGAGCGATTCTCTCTAAACTTTAATAAAACACATAGTTCCAATTATATTATATTCCAATCATTTATTATATTCCAATCATATATTATATCATATTATCATTATATAAATCTCTGGAGGAATCAATAATTACATATGGACTCAGCAGCTACGGAAGACCCTACAAATCTCAGCTTAATTGAATTTATGAAATCCAGCTGCGCATTACAAAAAAGATTGTACCTCAAAAAATTAAAAGGCAGTTTATAGAAAACATCTCTAGTCTCTTCTCATATTGTAGGGTACTTCATATTCACGAAAAGGTTAATTACCTCTCTTTTAAATGAACAATTTTTCAACGAAAAGTTATTGACTCCCTGTGGGTAATGATAGTCGGGTACACCGCCAACATATCAAAAAAATTCATATAAGTAATTTCAATATAACAAATTGTATGGCAAAAACACACTAAAATATAAAATACCTTCTTTGATAAATGAAATACCGAACGAAATCAAAGCCAGGTAATATTTTTGTTTCCATGGTGGTTTCTTCTACAGGTTCCTTCTATCCAATTCCTATCGCAAGAGACGAAGTCCGGTGTTGAAATCCTGGGTTAGATGTTCACAAAAGGGATCACAGAATTCAAAAAAAAACGGCCCGAAACGTAAATATAAGCCACAAGGGCTACTTTGAAATTTTTTTAATTTGAATACAAACGATTGAACGTTTCTTGATATTATCAATAATAGGGTGGATGCCCCGATTACCAGCCACTCACCTAATACTTTTTCTCCGGTAATAAGGATCATATTCTTTGTAGAGATAGCGCGACAAACTTATAAAAATCTATATAACTTAAGGAAACAGAATTCCTATCTATTTTGACTACACAGGAACAAAACAGTATGCCTCAGTGTCAGATTGAAAGTGCGAGAGAGATAACGCCTGCCATATTTAAATTTATTTCGTAACTTTTGGTCCTGACAAAGTAAAGTGGAATTTCGTTATTTTGAAGTTTATGCTTTGACTTTTTATGTTTAAGACTCAAGACTAAGACTAAGTAATATATTTCTGAATGAAATTGCTCCATAAATGCTATTATTTAATGTAATTGGGTGGCCGATAATAGGTACATTACTAGTATGATGGTTTTAATATCAGCCGGGTGGGCTGATATTAAACTGTATGTATTACTTAATTCCAGCCAGGTAGGTCATTTATATAAGGGCTATCACTAAACAGTTTTTATGTGAAGTAATTTAATTTTTAACACGCTTATATTAGTTTCGCCTGCATGTTTGTTTGTATGTAATGGAATTTTAGAAAGCGATTTTCACCCACTTCCACTAAAGCTATCGGGCTGAAATTTAGAAGACGTACTCGTCTGTAACTTTGATAACAATACACTAAAATGATAAATATAATTTGATGCTGCAGTCAGGGTTGTCGTCTCATGAGGACACTCCTTAATGATTAATAGCACGAATACGAAACTTTATATATACGTTGCATTTAGATATTAACTATGGTTTTCACCACGAATTGATGCTGAAGGCAAGATTGTCTCCACATGAGGACACTCAACGATTCATAGCACGGACACGATACTTTGTACATATGTTGGATTTTGATAGTTAACAATAATTTTCACCACGAATTGATGCAGAAGCTAAGATTATCTCCTCATGAGAGCACTCCTCAACTGTTAGTGGCACGGTTACATAACTTTGTATTCAGGTTGGTTTCTAATAGTTAACTATGATGTGCACCTTGAAATGATGATTCACGTAAGATAGTTTGCTCACGAGGGAACTCCTCAGTGGTTAGTAGCACAGATATAAAACAATCTAGCTTAGCAATTTTTTTTACTTCAAAGTGTGGCGCAGCTTAGCCGCAGTAGCCGAACAATTTATTATAGACCTTAATGTGTGCGACATGAAGTTGATATTAAATTATAATTTGTATCGGTCAAGTTCGCTCACGTGGTTAATCTACAAAGAAACCCAATAAAACCTTTTTGTTGTGTCCATCTGTACAAAAATAAAGTGCGTCAAGCAATTACCTATCAAATGAAAGGGTCCTTATGAGAAGCAGAAACATTTTTTTTAATAATTTCAATATGGGCAGTATTAAATAATATATACGAAAATCAACCATTCCCCCCACCTTATCCCGCAACTACTGAGCATAAAAATTTTGAAAAAAATACAGAATATTGCATGTTTTAAAAAAATAGTAAACTAGCATATTCCAAGTAATTATATTTCACCTATAACTCAATATCTGTTATAACAGAACCCTAGCAGGGGCTGGCATTATGTACGTATATGGCTGGCAATAGGTACTAAGTGGTTGCAATTAGATCCATTTTCAAATTAGTTTTAACATTTATCTAATTATTATCCGTTGCAAATACTATATTCTGTACACTGTGCTGAGTTGATTAAACAAAACATATGTGCACAAATTTTTCTAGTGTAAACTAGAAAAATGTTTTAGTGTCATGAGGCTGGTATTCGGGGTATCCACCCTATGATCAACAATGACTTCTCGTTCTTGTCCTGTCAATGGTCAAATCATTACGTTTTTAACATTTTTCTTCTGCATTGAATTTAAATGTACTGATGAAAATAAATGTAAAAATAATTTTAAAAGAAGGTTAACACAGTATTTCAAAAAAATTCAATAAGAAAATATAATAACTTAGTTAACTAGATATATATATATATAGATTGTGAGAATAGTGTCATCTTGAGTCAAATAGTAAAACTAATCATTTGAGAACTAAGCTTTGTCCGATCAAAAGATGGCGCTTTCATTTTTTATTTTTGCGTTTGTATGAGAGTTTCATCGCCATGCTGATTGTGGCGAATGGAACATACGTGATTTATTTCACACTGACACATCTCTGAAATGTATAATTTGATTTTAGTTAGTTTGTTGTAGCCTAGTTAGTCGACACTCACGACTCATAGGAATTTAAATTCCC
Organism: Luffia ferchaultella; assembly: GCA_949709985.1. Taxonomy (NCBI): domain Eukaryota; kingdom Metazoa; phylum Arthropoda; class Insecta; order Lepidoptera; family Psychidae; genus Luffia; species Luffia ferchaultella. Next base: position 4,280,353 of record OX453240.1, on the reverse strand, counting down.
ATCACAAACCTTTTATCACGTCTTTGTTTGATATCTCGATTCAGCCTGTAACAATATTTATTCACAATTAAAGTTTTAATTGAATTTCGCGGGTTACCTGGCATCCTACTCAAATCTTCTAAAGTGTTTTCCTTCAAGAAGATCAGAATTAATTAAAACTCTTATAACTTGATACTGCTTCCAAAAAAAAAAACTAAATACAAAGTTTGTTATCAATCTTATACTCTTTGACGTGTTTATTTTTACTTGTGAAGTTAAAATCCTGTTTTATTCTTTTTGTTTGGTTGATTCTTTGGGATTAGGATAAAGTTTAAACCGTTTTTGTCTCGTCTGTCAGTCTATCAGTCATTAGTCTATAACTTTTGTAACGCTTGGAATGTATATATAGGGGTTGAACGGATGGGGTTGTACTTCCTAGGAAAATTGACATCTGTATGACTCTAATACTTGTAGAAAGAAGGAAAGGTTGTCCTGTCTTCAGTCGCGCCGCGCCGGCCGTAGATGTTGTAGTAAAACAAAAATGAATTTACTTACAAAATAAATTCAATAATACTTTTTACAAAAATTATTTACAATATCATAGAACACAAGTCTATAGAATGGCTTGCGTACCTGAGTGCGGTGTTGTTTCTACTGTTGAGGATTCAGGTTGTTGCTAGGTATTTTATACGTTTTCTGAACTTGCGTTTCGTCCTTTGATTGGCCTGACGTGTTTTGACAATTTTGTGTTTTGTTCAATCAGAAAACGTTTGGTTTCATCATTCGAGAGTCGCAAAGTCTTTGGGCCGTGCGATGTTACGTGTACTGAGCCAGCACAAATAGTGTTTTTAAATAAAAAGAAATTACGGTGAAAAATAATCGAAAAATGTTGCGACATTGGGGTCACCGATTTGGACTTTAGTAAAAGTGGTCTATTTATATACATTTGAATAGTAAATATTATAGAAACTATAGTTTCAATCGATTAGATGCGCTAATGCACAACCGCTCTGGGAGAAATTTCCGCGATTTTAAGAAAGGTTACGCACTCCTATTTTACAGTTACGGTCACTTAATCGTAATAACAGAATTAATAACATGAAGATTAACCGACTTCGTAATTCCCTTAACTGAAAATCTGTGTTACACATACTCGTAAAATCTCTGACGCCATAGAATGTACAAGCGTTAACTGTAAATTACAGGTAGAAAAACGATCGGTTTCTTATAAGTAATTATTTAAATTACTCACCAGTGATTTGCGGTTGAGGTACATTTGATTCTGAATTAAGCAGTCACGGATTTCGATTAACTTAACCGGTGTTTTCATTAAACTTATGAGTAATTCGTTTCCTTCACCTCATTTTTTTTAAAGTTATCTAATGGGATAGTCTGAATAATTCGTTAGTCGTATTAGAAGGCAAAATAAAAGAAAAAATAATAATTTCCCAACATTTGTACTTTCTTAGAAAAATAAATAATGTAATTTTATTTACAAACTTATGACGTGGCTATTAAATATATTTATTAAAGAAATCAAAGCTGATTATCAGAAAGTTATGACGAATATTATATAATAGAACGAATTTTTGTGAAATATTAATAACTAAACACAGCCGCTAACCATCTGGAATAATGTTCTATTCTTTTTTTTTAATTTTCATTTTTAGTTTATGAAATGTCAACAGTATTCGAATTTTGGATTACAATATTTGGAAATCACGGTTATTATATAATATATATAATATATATAATATATATAATATAATAATAATTGAATAATCGTGGTATGACTTTAAAATACGAGCAATGATTTGAAATCACGATGTAACATTCGTAAATTATAGTAGCGACAACTTAAAATCACGGTTGTGTGGTTAAGTACTTACCTACTAAGAACCAATCAAATATTATCTCATACAGCCGTAGCCCACTAAGCCGCACCAGATGCGCCATTCTTTGAGTTATTTGTCGTGAGAGCTTTCGTTTCGTTTTTCAAATGTTTTTTTTAGCCGTCTAATCAGACGTCTAATTATCTACTAAATAAAAAAGAACTTTCCAGACATATGTTACAAAGATATTTATATAAGTCAGTGATTTATTACTTGCACGAGAGGTTTCTTAAATCTAGTGGACATCTTTTTATTATTTTTTTTATTTTTATTTATTAGATACAAACAGTCTTTTACATAACTTACATAATAAACATTTAATTTCTTATAGACCTAGAGCTTCATATCTTACTACATAAAATTGGTTATATAAAAATTGAAATAAAAGTGCATCCAACAAAAAATTAACGGTAACATCACGCATCTAAACTAAATACTATGATATGGTGTAATACAAATTAAACAGGTACTGCTGACTGCTATTCCCTTCCGACAAAACAGCCAAGACCAGTTTCTTTAGATTATACATCTTCATTATAAATTTTTTTAACTTTTCATGTACCTACCATGAAAATATATGTGGTGAGCTGTTAATGTTTCAGTTTAAAAGTGTGTGCTCATTTTATTAAGTTAAGAAAAATATACATAAAACTACTCATAATTTTTTTTTTGTAATTTGTTTTTATTACCTACAGTTTTCATATTTTTCATTTTATTGTTGTTTCACTCGGCCAACCGTGCGGTTAGTTAAATTGTCTATCAATGATAGCCAGAACTCAATTTTTTTTGGCAAAACAATCTAACTCAACTGACATTATTGGACACTTTAGATAATACTTAATAGGAAATCCTCCAAAAACTTTTTATTTAATATTATTATTTATGTTTCAGCTCCGGCTAGATTTTGAAAATAATTAAGGGAAAAAAGAAGGTAACGACGTTGTCTTTTGTTGAGATAAAAGAACTCGTTTATCGCCTTAGTAAAAACAATTACTTTGCATTGCATGCAGATGAAGCCACTAGAGAAAAGACGGTGCAACAATATGTTTTTATGTCAGGTTTTGATATGAAAATAGAATAAATATAGAATCCGTGTAAAATTTTATAGATCGAACTCAGTGTGCTTTCCGTCACTCGTGGAAGCCGTTGAGATACTTATAAAGATATGTTCCGTCATGTTTTATTGATCTATATCATATTAGTAAATTCCAAATGAAAATTCTATCACCACTTACTTGAAACTTATAATTTGTAATAACTAAATTCTTGTACTGTTCTTAATGTTGCAATATGATCAGAAGGTTACGTGGGTTTATGGCAAAATCACCTCATGTATAATTGAAATAAAAATCAATTGATTGCATTTTAAAGATAAATGTTTTAATCATTTCAATCCAAACCTTGCCTTTATTTTTTATTAAAATACAAATGCACCTAATTCGAGTTTTAAAGTTACAGTTAGTCACATTTCATGATGTTATCCCACAACGATATTCGTCTTACCTCTAATAAGCATGTACTTATTTCTATTTTGTTTTCTAGATGTCGCATTCTGAGAGCGAATCGATACCTATTACATATGTAAATTATCTAAGTTAAAACATTGCGAGTTGTGTGTGCTCGGGAGAAAAATGGAACTAAAGCTTTTATTAATATTTATTCACTCTCAGAACACAACGTTCACTTCATCAGCCCATTTTTACCCCACTGCAGGGGCTTAGGCCTCCTCCAGGGTGAGGAGGGGGGCTGAGGAGGAAACCAACGTTCGGAAACTGAAAAACAAGTACATAGCATATAAGAGATAGGACAAATATTATTGTAGAATAACATATATAATGAGACTAATTGTAAACTCTAATTAGGTGCACTTGTCTATTGGTCTTAATTAATGGTAAATAATAAAAGTGGGTTAAACTTAAAAGAAATTATATGATACCTTAACACACGTTTAAAGTTAAGTTTAACAATAAAAGTCAAATCTGCTACCTTTAAATTACTGTTAAGGATAATCGACATTTACAGATATTTAACTGATATTTAATAATATAATTAATTAATTTAATATAATAATTATAATATATTATTTTGACGACCGCTTAGCCTAGTGGGTAGCGACCCTGCCTACGAAGCTGGAGGTCCCGGGTTCGAATCCCAGGTCGGGTCAGTATTAATATGATGCATATTGATACTGGTACCGGGTCTTGGTTGTTATATGTGTGTGGTGTTTTCGCAAAAATATTTATATATGTATATATTATAAAGAATATTTAAGTATGTATATCACTTGTCTAGTAACCCATAACACAAGCAAGCATAATACTTGCTTACTTTGGGACTAGATGACGCTGTGTGGAAAGTCCCATGTATTATTATTATTATAGGTATATATAATATATTATAACCTGCAGTGGAGCAGCGTGGTGGATTTAATCTCCAAGCCGAGGGGCTAAATCACTGTTAAACCATAAGTCGGTTAAGGCTACGCGACTTTGTTCAGCGCTCTAGAGCAACGTGGTGGGTTGAGCTCCAAGCACCCATATCCCAAGGGGACGCCTAAGCCCTTGCAGTGGGGCATACTGGGCTGATATGGATGGATTGCACACCAATATGATTATCTGTATATGATTCCCGTTTAGGTTTGACAATGGTATGTCTGCATTTAATCTATTTCATAGGGGCAAAATACATTATTTATATTATAATTGAAAATATATTCCAAAGAAGACGTTTAATCTGTGAGCCGAAGAATTATTTTTTTTCACAATTTGTACCTACCTATTACCTTGTTCGTACCTATGTGTGATCTACTATTAACTAGAACTGTGTGAAATTTTAGTTTGGTCAATTTTAGTTTTTAGGAAGTAAGAGAAGATAAATAGATACACTATGGTTATTTCGTTTTCGTGTCAACAATTATAATTTGGTTTGAAAGTTATAGAATAAATAATGATATGTCGTCATGAGACCATTAACGTGTTCATAGCAATGAAGTTCAGGCATGTATGAAATGGAAAAGTTATACAATATTATAATAAGTTTGTAAGAGCAGCATCTGCAACAGCAAAATAAATTAATAATAATAACGTAAACATCACAACAACGCCTAGGTCCCAAACTAAGCATTAGCTTGTGTTTTGGGTACCAAGCGAAGACACCACATACATATAACAACCAAGACCCGGTGCCAGTATCAATATTCATCATATAAATACTGACCCGACCTAGGATTCGAACCCGGGATCTCCAGCTTCGTAGGCAGGGCCGCTACCCACTAGGCCAAGCACTCGTCAATTATAACTTAATTTTATATTTTACACTTATCAAAAACAATACATAATTTTGTAGTTTTTATAGCTTTTATTCACAAATTTAAATCTTAATTAATCAATACATAAGGCATCGTAGGTTTTTAATTTTCTTTTGATGTTTAAGTTCCATCCGATATTAAAACAACGACATTCACAATTTTAAATAAATTTACGTTAACGCTTTATTTATTTATATATTCATATACACAAGCCGACAGAATACACATTCACAAGTTTATATATTTTTAATAATAACAATACAACATGTACGCCAAATTATGGGCATACACAAAATTAATAATCACAAAAGTTATCAAAGCAGTGGTCAAAATATTATAAAATTAATGATAAAACAAGTAAAAAGAAAGCACTTAAAGTTAGTTATGAATCGATTGTAAAAAATACTTAAAAGCATTACACAATTTGTAAATAATTTAGAGGAAACAAAAACAAGGCATCAAACGAAAATACAAGTTCGTTAATTTAATGGTGGTTAATAATAAAATATTTATGAAAATTTTAAAACAACGTATAAACCAGTTTGCAATTTTCATAGAATAAAAAAAGTAAATCATCTATCAAGTTTTACACTTTTTGGTTTAAATACTTTTTAGTGTTCCGTCCCTGTAAAAAATGAGACCTTTATGAAATCTATTCATCAGTCACACGCAATTTTCCGAAACTATTCTACATACGAATTTTAAAGTTTTTATTTTTATTCATCAAGTTCAACTTGTTTTAAGGATAAACAAAAAAATTTACAAAATAATTCCAAAGATATCACGTGGGTCAATGAATGATAGCATTACGTTGAATAGTTTGTTTTATATGGATAAAAGTTACACTTTTTAGAATCATAGCAAGGGCTATTTAAAAACTATGCCATATAAAAAACTGAAATATACCTCTCATATTGAAGATATTTTCTAGTCAAAAGGTGAATACCAAGATTTATGAATTTTGATGGTTGGCATAAAATTGAACAATACTTAATTTACAAAACCAACTATGTATCCCCCTAGAGTCACTGCAGGTGAATCTCAAAACAAATAAAATTTCTATTTAAATTCACTTTCAGAAAGATGTTTTCATGTTTTAAATTCAAACAATTAATTTTAATTAGAGCACGTCAACTTGAAATGTCGCACAATGTAAATTTATTTCGGACATTAGTGAGGGCGAAACAAGTTTGCGTGACCACTTCAAATAAAATTGTGTCACGTTATTTCGCAAAGGGTGAAACATCAGTCGTAATACTTGGGACGGAGGTTGTGGAAATATTAGGTCGAGCTGAAAGTTACTTCGTATTTTGTATACAAAGTACAATGTAAATGTTGCTTTATAATTTGGGCTCAAAAAATAAAAGTAAATACCACATTATATATATCATACCGCTGTCAACTTTTGTTGTGATATAAAATATAGTAATATGTATAAAATATACATGTTACGGCTAAAGATGGGTGTGAAAATAAACTTAAGTTTAACTAGCTAATCTTAAGTTTATTTTCGAGAGGGTGCTAATGTGAATTTCTTTTATTTTTAGACGGTTAAACTTAAGTGTAACCGCAAACCCTTGGCTTAAAATGACGAAGCAAATAAAAAAGAGAAGAAGGATTAAAAAAATCGTAACAAAAAGTTTCGTTTTTACAAAATTTGTATTTTTGTCAGTTATCATGTTTTTGGCAATTATCACTTAGCCTCATTACAAATCATAACAACTATAGGATTAAAGTAATAAAAATCAGTACACGGTACATTAAATAGTCTAGAGATAGTATCTATTTTTGTAATGATAACTTTTTTTTACTAAACAATCAGTATTTTCAGTAGTAACCGTTTACCCGCCCTCCGTTAACGATCTAATACGAGTATCAGCCGTTGCGTTTGGACTTATTTGCAGTTAAGGCAGCTGAAGATGAACTCATTACCTAGAGGGCGACAACACATCAGCTCATTGCGCCGCTGCAACGTAATACTCAGCGGCATGCGCCGCCGCACCGCCTCATTTTACGCGGTGCGCTGTTCAGCGCACGATTCTACTTTGCGGCGGCGCATTGTGGATGATTTTCGTCGTCCGAAATTATTTCCGTCGCTATTCATAATTGTTAAGAATGGATGTATTCAGTGTAATCTGTTTCTTTTATTTTCTTCTTCTTCTTAATAATACAAGAAAAGCGATACGTTGTCTTCCATTCATGTCTTATGTACGAATGGTCACCTGCTCTTCTCACAATACCGTTCGCCGCGAATATGCGCGGTGTGGTGGCGCAAAGCGTAAATGCGTTGTCGCTCTATCATCGAAAATAAACTTAAGTTTAGAGGGTCAATCTTAAGTTTATTTTTACTCACAAAATAAAATAAAATAAAATAAAATAAAAATCTTTAGCCATAACATATAAAGTGTTATTATAATTCTTCATCAGCCCATTTTTACCCCACTGCAAGGGCTTAGGCCTCCCCCGGGGTGAGGGGCTACTTGGAGCTTAAACTGCTCCACGCTGCTCCACTGCGGGTTGGGGATTGTAACGACCGCCATCTATTGACAGCGCCCGGGACCGACTGCTTAACGTGCTCTCCGAGGCACGCATTCAGTGATAGTTATTTACTTAAATCACAAAAACTCATTGGTACACTCCCGGATTCGAATCATGGCCCTACGGCTCAACTCTCAACCTTGGTGGTGAGGCCATTTTCGGTAATTTCATCAAAGAGTGGGAAATAGTTTCTTTATTAAATTTAAATATTTTTTTAGAATGTAAGCTTTGAATAGTATTAAAAACAGCCAAGTGCAAACAGAATTCATTACAAATTCATACATTTAAAATACGAAAATACTTTTTACGCGACCTATTGCTTCAACATTTTGCTCTAAATCCGTTTGTCCGCTAATGATTTCAAATTAAACACAAACGTGACCATAACACGAAGGTCTTAATTATCTGGTGTTTATTACAAACTTCTATTTAATTTTCAGTTGTTTCTGTATATGTACTAGCCACCCATAGAGTAAATTAATTTGACAGCAGCGTTTGGTTTTAATAGAGACATAAATGCCAGTTCTCAGAATAGGAGTGACATTTCGCATTTTTGGGGGGTTGAAACCGGTGTGCGGGGATTTCTCGGGGGTGAAGAGCGCCGCGCTGGAACCTTGCACACTGAAACTCGGACTAAAACTCCCCATCATACACCGGCTAGCTACAGTATGAGTCGTAAGACGGTAAACCCAGAAAATGGCTTCTAGTCAATACTACGTACTTTTATGTTGCGACCCGTCTGCAGTTTCGTGGAATTCGTTTCTCATAGGAAACACTTGTTTATCTCAATCTTATCTAATTCCCGTTCTTCTCTTTCCCGTTTTCGTATACCGACACACAAATGTTTTATCGTTTTCGTACCTGTCTCTGGTCCCATGCCGTTTCATTTCCATTCTCATCAATGGGCGGGGATGAGGGGATGAAGGCTTACACAAAACCAATTCTATAGCGTTCACATCACTACATGTTATAAAATAAAGTCCCCGGCCGCGTCTGTCTGTCTGCCTGAACGCAAAAAACTCAAAAACTATTAAACGGATTGGCATATGGTTGGCACCAATGGACGGAGTGATTCAAGAGGAAGGTTTATATAATGTATAATTTATTAATGTTTTGTGCAAGTTATTTGAAATATGACGATTATTGTTGAAGACGTCGGAAAAAATCATGCTGTCTGGGAGATTTTATCGGAAACGCTGCCTTATCTCTTGAGATACAACAAAATAATGTATCAAGGGATTTTTCGTTCTTCTTTCATAGGACTAAAGAAAAATTAGCGATGACATATGTCTATCTATTATGGATAGCTTACTATACCTATTTTTATGTTTAAAAAAATGGTGTCATATGATGAAGTAATTGGAAAGCAATTTATATGGATACAATATTAATCCTTATCAAATTAAATACGTTATTTACCTTCAGCATTTCATTCACATTATGAGTGCCTTTTACCGTACTATTAAAATTAATATCTTAGGAATTATCGCGAAATGAAAACTAGCGCGCGACACGCGAGACGTAAAGTTAGGCAGAAGTTATCAATGTTGTATAGAAAAAAATATTTTAGTTTGTTTTTAGGTATATATTGTTTACTTTTTCAAATATTTACAGAATTGGAAATAAAATACATTAAAAATACTCCAAGTAGGATGAACTTATGTCATATTTAAATCTTATTAAATCTAATCCACATGTTCGACGCAACAAGCAGATACGACACTACGACAGAAAAAAACACTGCGGAATATATGCTCTGCCACCGGATTGCTAGTATCATATAAGATACGTACTTACTCGTATTTAAAAAGATCATATCGGAATCCGACAAATGTTATAAAATCTACAAATACGCACGCAAAGCTGGAGGCAAAAGCTAGTGTATTATACATATCAACATTCTAGAAAAAAAAATTCTAATTTACTGTGACACCCGTATCAAAATCTGTTGCGTGGTTTTCAAAGTTCAACAACAACACAAATAAATAAACGAAAAAAGTATTTTCTATCGGTTAAATTGTGGATATAAACCATTCTCGAATCAACTTAATCATACACACAAAATTTCATAAAAATCTCATGTGATTATTATGAAAATTTTGTGTTTGTTGTTTTATGTGTATTAGGAGGAGTTCAGTGACACACACGGACAGAAATTTTGTCGCAGACGTTCATCACGCTTTTCTCGGGATTCTTCTCTATGGATTTCTGCTGTTCTGATTTGCTAATTTAGCGTTTCTTGTCGCGATTTGTTCTTTCGATTCAAACCTTTTTCAACACGCTTGCGTTGTACTTCTCTGCTACGCGCATTGTTTTTGAATTTTATCCGCGGCATTGTACTGAAATTGGAAAAAAAAAATTTTCACATGTTAAAATTTTTGTTCAATTATGAACTTCGATGAGATGTTGTGAAAATGCAATTACTTTCTTATTGAAAACGTTCCACGGTCGAACACACTATGCCTTACAAGCGTTCCCATAAACCGAAAGACGGCGCATGTTTTTGTGTTTCTCTATTTAGCTCCACCTAGTGGCCCAACTCTGCCTTTTACGCGGCGCCGAAGTAGCGCCGAATACGCTCAGTTTCGAAAATCCGGTTGCTAGGACTATGAGTGAGAGCACGGATTTTTGAAATGGCATGTATTCGGCGCTACTTCGGCGCTGCGTCGCAGAACACGCTGCATGTTCTGCGCCACCCACGCCACAAGCCTACCAGTAAGTTGAGACTTCGTTACTATATCAAGTCACATTTTTAAATACATAACTCCCTATGTTTCCTATATATTTAAGAAGTCAGTGCGAAAAAAATTAAAACCCCGTTTATTAACTAATTCGCTGTTCGAATCGAAAATCGAATGTCTTTTATCACTGCCTTTAATCTCTATCACATTAAATTACAAACTTAGTTATTGTTGTTATATAAATTTATTAGTCTGCAGTCAATCCAGTTATAGTAATAAAATAAAATAAAAAATTACCATAAAATATGTAATAGAGCCTTAATAATTTTATTAACTCAAATTTATAAGACCCCTTAGGGCCATGATTCGAATCCGGGCGTGTACCAATGAGTTTTTCTGACTTAAGTACACAATATCACTGACACCGTGCTTCGGAGAGCACGTTAAGCAGTCGGTCCCGGACGCTGTCAATAGATGGCGGTCGTTACACTTCCCAACCCGCAGTGGAGCAGCGTGGTGGACTTAAGCTCCAAACCCCCCTCCTCACCCTGAGGGAGGCCTAAGCCCCTGCAGTGGGGTAAAAATGGCCTGATGATGATGATGATGGAATTTTATTAAATTTTTTTATTAAATTCTAAAGGAACAAATACCAGGATTAGAAATAATATCTAGTTTTTGTTATGTAGTTAAGACACTATTAATTTCTTTAGGTTTAAAGGAACAACCGTAAATGAACTCACCGGATATACTAAACTATACAGGTATGGTACCCATGTCACTTGCTTCACCGCTCAAAGGCGCTCAAGTGTAAGTATAAATACCCAACATCGCATCACTTCCACCCTGGTACACGTTCAGTCGTTTGGAATGGCCGCATAGCCGAAAGGAATTTTGGTGAACGTAAGAAAGCGTGTTTTATTTATAAACGTTCTGTGTGAGTACAATAAACTTTTAAAATTTTGTATAGTTCAAATTATTGATAAGTATATTATTATATGGATCACCAACACCATAATAGCACATGGTCTGTTAATTTTTATGACGAATTGTCACATATCCCCATATAGTTTTTCATAGGCTTACTTTGTTTTTGTTTGAATGAAATTTGGCTCATATCTAGCTATTGTGACAATCGATCTAGAAGTAGTGCTGCCTATCTATGGTTTAAAATAGGTATGTATAAAATTAGTATGTATAAAATATCAATTTAAAAAAAAATAAAAAATTGTTAGACTACTTTATAAATTATTTCGTATCGTGATAGCCCGAGCGCAGCAAACCTGTTTCAAGTCTACAAGGACGTGTGGCCGTGGTTCGAATCCGGGTGTGTCCCAATGAATTTTTTCTGACCTGTTAACATAAGTAAGTAGGTATCACTGACCCCGTGCCTCGGAGAGCATGTTAAGCTAAGTCGGTCCCGGGTGCCATCAATAGATGGCAGTCGTTAAAATCAGCGTGGTGGATTAAGCTCTAAATCCCCCTCTCCCTAAGAGAAGGTCTTAACTCCTGCAGTGGGACATAATGGGCTGGTGGAATGGAATGGATGGAATAAATTATTTTTGTCGATAATATTATTTAAAAACTGTTTCGAGTGAGTTTAATAAAAAAAATCCAGTACACTATTACTAATTCATCGAAAGTATGACGCAAGAGAAATAATTTAAATCTATGAATTAAAATTAGGTAAAAAGTATGTCAAACTTTGTAAATATAAATTAACTTTTATTTTCTTGGTATAATTCTTTATTAGAACGCTTAGAGCATTCAAGACTAGAGAAGTGATCCTTAAGCATAGGTACACCTCTGTCAAATTATAAGCAAGATCAAAAAACCAGTAGTTCAAAATAAGTTTGGTTAATCATTTTGAAGATCTACTACTAGCTATTCGCTTGCGGCGTTACGTCGTCAACATGGACTGCAGAGTTGTACCGGCACCGCTAAAGAGACAAAAAACTCTCTATACCAAATTTCATACAAACCCGTTTAGCTGTTTTAGCTTGAAGGATAGTTATCCTACAGAAACAGTGCCTTTTCAGGGATGAATTCGGGATAGCTTATGCCACTCATCAACTCGTAAACTACATCCGTGTATAAAATCACGTCGATACGTTGCTGCGTTATTGATTGTCAAACATCCAAACAAAATTTCACATTTATCATATTAGTAGGATACATTTAAGCTTGGCGTTCCTTGGAGACAATTCGACTATCACGGAAAAGGCCAACATTAAACGGTTAATTTTTAGTTTAAGTGATATTCGTTTATAATGCGTGTGGAAAACATGATTCATCAATAGTTAATGTACAGTTATAACGAAGCGTAGAACTGTTTCCGGGTGTTTGTTATCTCTGAAGATTAGACAATTACTTTTTTTTTAAATAATTGACACTCCAGTTATATACCCTAAGCTGGAGTGGGATATCCAGAGTATGTCTTGACTTTTGGAATTCCCATTTATTATTATTATTCTATACCGCATGCGGCAAACAAATACTCTCGGCTCGGTACAGAGTCCGTTGTCTGGTTACGGACGGCGCGGCGGTGTGGCGGACCGGAAATAATGTTCCCTGGCCTGGATATTGATACCGCCGCTCGACCGCGCAGCTCCTCTATCCTTCCTTATAGCGCAAATAAAGTTTCCCCTATTAAATAGGTAGATACAAGTGAATGCCGATATACCATAGTATACATGTCTCAGACTCAAGTACATTAAAAAATAAAATCGGTTTGTCTATGAATAGTTATTTGAAATCTTATTTTAAGGATGATAATTCAGAGAATTTTGTTAAAGTTATTATTGTTTATATTACGTGAAAATTTCTTTGAATTAATGTAGAATTTTAGTTTTGCTAAGAAGGAGATCTAGTTTTAAATGCCCCAACCAAAGTAGGTTAAGATTCTATAAGTAAAACTTCTTCGCGATAAATAGGCAACACAAGTGGGAAGAAACGGTGCGCTGGAGCAGAGGACGATTCCCGGTCATCACGACGGCGAGCGTCAGGAGAGCAGACAAAAAAGGTTAAGTTAATTTTGAAAAAGTTATTAAAATGTCACTGAAGTTTACGGGTGTTTAATAGATTTGATATATATGCGAAGCTATGAAAAAAATATATTTGTTCGTAGCTATGCAAAGTCGACATCCCTGCCCGTGTGTCTCGCGTTAAATATTAGTAAACCGGCGCTAGTACCTACCGTAGATGACTTACTCAGAGCGCGCGCTCCAAGTACTTTACCACAACTATGTATCTTATAGATATCCCATATTAGATAAATAAATCAAAGGTTAAATTCTTTTAAATAATTACGTACCTTAGAAATCCTGAAAAGCAAAATGTACCTATATTGTTACGTGCAAGCAACATCAATTTGTGTCATTTAAATACAAAACAGTTATTCCGTCCCACAAAATTCGTGTAAAAAGAACGAAGAGAAAGTAAATTTCATGGGCGATTTCTGTAAGGCACTAGAATGACCGAACCTTTGAATACAAAAAAAAACTCAGTTGACATGCGAGTATCGGATCGATATGCATTATCAGATATATTTGATATGAAGTCAAGTGGTAACAACGAAGAGAAAATGAAGTTAAGAAAATAAATAAATGATTTGACAATGAGTCTCAGAGTGACATAATACTTGGCTATTAAAAAAAAAAACATTATGCTTATTTTGATAATCTTCAAAACCTACAATGTATATGTGTATACAGTAGCAATTAGGTTATACGACACTACACTCCCATCGGATTGGATCGACGAAATAATCCCTGTTTACCGATTGATCGACACCGTTCAAAGCAATATCGCTGATTTGCGGGGACAGCGGCGCCTGATTTGAAGCCAATTTCCGATTGAAATAGGTATTTCCCACATTAAGTGTCTACTAAAATTACAGTAGCATCATATGAAATGTTATTATCGATTGAACTTAGTAATTTATTATATCTATTCACGTAACGATAAATATTTGATAATTATTTATTTTTTATTATTATTAATTATACTAGTAGTACTCGACCAACCAGGGAAATTCATTCGTTGCAAAAAGGATGTGGATGTGGGGAGTAAAGTTTCAAGGAAAAGAAACTGGCGACATATTACTTGTTCCGAAACACCACTCGAATGGACGACACTTCATAAATACATGTTTCACTTTTTAGTTTATTGTTTTTATCTTTCGTCTTTCAGCGCGGCACGGCGCGGTGGATTTTAACCGTTAAAAATTCAAATTCAAAAAGTTTTTATTCAGTTTAAGATGTTTACACACACTTATTGAAAGTCAAAGTAAATTGATTAGGTACCGGTTCAAAAACTAGAAGGAGAAGAACCGGCAAGAAACTCCTCCCTGTTTATTATATTTAAATATATGTTTTACTTCATTGTTGTTTTTTTTTTGTTTTAAAGTGTTTGCAACTATTACAATGATGTCCATGCGCACTTATTATTTAAATACTCGCTAATACAATAGGAAGCTTTTTTCATGAGTTGGACTTTAACTCGCTTTATAAGTTAATTTATTAGAATTCAAGTCTAACATTTCAGTACACTAAGAAAAGTACTATTCCTATATTACTTTTCTAATTAGTAAATAGTTTAGTAATTCAGATGTTCAGGTTTCACTATCAGTAATGCAATTAATGATTTTGATCATCATAAATACGAGGAAACTGAAAAAGAAACACTATACGTCATCATAATTATGTTAGAGGAATAATAATTTTCGCTGATGCATATTTTTGTCCTCTTCATATTCCTCGTTTTTTGTTATGAGGGTCATCCATTATGGTCGACTGATGAACACTTTTTTAGGGTAAAAGGGAAGGGCAGGATGTATTGAGTACATGAGATATATGTATGCTTGTAAATGTAAATAAAAAAATTTTAATTTAAAGAGCTTTATTTTCATTATTTAATCAAACTAGTTTAACTAACAGGTAGATTTGGAAAAGCAAGAAAACCAACATGCTTTCTGTAATACATAATATAGTTATTGATAATTTTCAACATGAAGTCGAATTCTAACAAACAAGACTACGGCAATATAGATTATATAATGCTGACAAATTTATGTACTTTGTGAATTCACGTAATATATAGACAGATGTAGGTCGATAGAGGATGGCTGGGAGCACGCGCAACCCGTGGTTTTCGCGGTGAAGTCAATCAACCTGGCAAATACTACCTAACTAGCTATTGGCTTGACAGACCCATCCATGTCAGAATACTGAGACTATACATTTAAAATTTCAACACATTTCAACATGTTTGAATGTAGCAGACTGACGACTCAAAGTTAACAAATATTGTTAACATTATTTACTTGATTTTTTTTTTCATCTGATTTTCATATAACAGTATCAAAAGTGAGAACCTATCCTATGGGTCAAATGCGATAACTTTTGTTCTGTGTATTAAATACTAAAATTATTACATACGCGAATGTAGGTAAATTTAAATAAAGCCAATTTTGAACACTATTTACAGCAAATACACGGTTTATAATGGTCTAGCAGATTCTAATATATGACAGAAAAACTTCACGCCATGTTTCTTCCCACTTTATTTCACTAAACAGAAATTTGCAGCGAAACGATTCACTCAAATTCATACGACAGTTTTAATAAGTACATGACAACTTTTTTTCTTAACGCTTAACAAAATCAAGACAGTGAAATGCACACTGTTTTGATTTTATTATTTCTGTTCTGTCACTGATACATTCGATGGTCATCAAACGTCTTACCGTATATACTGAAGATTCGGTCGTTGTAGGCACTAGATTACAGATGAATCCCATTAACTTTATTAGGTATAGATTTACATTCTACGCAGAAAATATTTTGGAAAACAGACTGATAACTAGAGCTGATAGAAGAAGAACGCGTGTAAAGGTAAAGTTTAGTAGATGTCTATATGCGCAGCAGTAGACGAATTCAGGTCATTATTACAACATAGACAATTTTTATGCTGCTGTGTAAAATGCTGTGCATTTATTTCGTACATATTAATTTAATTAATTAATTATTTAAAGTTATTGAAATTACGTGAAATAATCTAAACTATTGTTATATCATTGAAGGCAGATTCCAGTAAATTATGATTCAGGTAAGTAACTCAAGGTGATTAATACACTAAATTTTTTTTGGCAACCAGTAAAAATGTTTCAAAGATTCTATTTATTTACAATTTAATGAGAAAACTTTTTAATTCAATTTGAATCCAAGTGAAATAAATATAATTTTCAATAACAAAATTAGTGTTTTCATATTGGTATCAGACAAACTGTACCCAAATTGTGAAACTAGGTTAGCTCTAAGTTTTATGGATCATTTAACTTAGTCAGTAGTACAGTCCATTCGGTGATACTTTATCACGACTAATCGTTCGGACATCCTTTCATAAAATTAATGTCTACATCTATTCACATCAATGGTTTTCTATCGTTCCCGAGATAACAGTACATGGCGTATAGTAAAATTTATTTAATTTGATAACTGATTTGTAAAACTTGTAACGATTCTTGCTTATTCTCAAAAGAATCTTTGGCCATTTGAAATAAATTGTGATCGTCTAGTATTAAGTTAATAGGACCCATGACGTTGTGTTTATAGAACAGATATATTACGAACAATTACAATATATAGGCAGGTTTTAATGGTGAATAAGGTACCTAGATTTTACGGATAAAAGTTATAGGCAATTACATCGTTCAGTGGTGTTATCTTCGTCATAGTTAAAAATTACGTGTATAGTGCTTAAGCTACCTACTCACCCACTCGGCGTGCTTGTTGCCTCCAGGTGCGAGGGACAGCGTTCTTTCTCCAAGCAGGGCGTAACGGTTGGAGCGGTAGGGCGGTGCGTGGGCTCGGTGCGGTACCGCACGCTCTCACACCGGCGTACATAGGGCGGGCGGTGCTCTCGCATTGATAAGCGTTTGTTCGTTCGTTCGCGCACTCGTCGTTAATTAAATTACGCTTAACTTACTTATATAATTATCATGCGTACACATTATTATTTAACAAGCACACGTTTTACAAAGAAAAGGAAGGTTGTTTGTATAGTTGGTCGTAGCTCGCTGTCGTCCTGTCGTTCTTGAGCTGTGGAATAGATTGTGATGTATCCTAGGCTCATGCCTAGGAGAAGACAAAAAGGGGCCCTAACGAAAAGGAATAACGAAAGCCTCCCAACACTCCATATAGCTTTCCCAAGGCAAGTGTCCTAGGACCTCACCCCCCGCGAAACCACACTCGAACACCAGCTACCTACCCTACACCTCCTAACCTCATTCATACCGATCTTCACTAGACTACGTACATTCATACCTACGCGCCCTTAGACTCTACGTCGCGTACCTGTCGTTTACGCGGCCTGCCTTACACTAGCACGTTATCGCGCCCGGCACTTACATCTAATCGCGAATACGCGGGTACTAGTACCATTCGATAGTTAATGAAGATACACGGTGCGCAGGCACCGGGAAATTTTAAGTAATGAAGACATATATTTAATTATACAATGTGTATATTTATGTAGGTGTTGCGCGGGGCGTGTGTACCCGTTGCGCATGTGTCAGCTAGTGCGTGGATGTTTGACCATAAGTCCATACCGCCTTCTCACACAGAAGCTGCCGGACAATACCCTGCCCGATAGTTCCGTGATCAAAGGTGACCTAAGAACACCAGGACTCGCTTCGGCCTGGACGTCCAGAGGTCAGAAAACCCTCAAAGACACCGCCAACGATTTAGTTGGTGGCACCCTTGGGGTGCGCGGGGAGTCACTTCTATCCTTTAGAACGTGCCCCGCCTGACCCTTGACCAGCTCGCCGTCACGTGCATGTGCTTCGAGCCAGCCAAACGCCAGTTGAGCCTGCGGTCGGCTCGACCCGGGTGATGTGCGATCAGCGGGGTCAAGGCACACGCCCCCGGCTGACGTGGCTGCGTGCAGAGGATTTCGCCCAGACGTTCGTTGGTTCAGGCTAGATCCTAAGCCGCTGTCTATATGCGTCAACGCGTGTGATGAGAACAGTCTCACCAGCGCCGGTAACTGCATTCCCCATGGCTAACTGGCAGCGGTGCGAGTTCCTATCGAATGTATGTGTTAAGTGTAAAATTACCATATTTGTCGTTCCTTGTCGTAGCCTCGTAGTTCCGTAGCGCTCGTAGCAGTCGAAGTATCGAAGACTGGTGATGACGTATCAAGATCCTTCGTTAGTCCATCCCTAGCGTAGAAATGTCGCCCTTCGCACGTACAGTGCGGCGTACTAGAAGATATTGAATGTGCGTGCAGTTTCCCCCATTGCAGTCAAGGTAGATTCACAGTAGTAAGTTAGGAATTAATAGGAGATCGTTCGGTCGTAATTTAAATTCGACGAAACAAGTCGGTAATCACGCACAAGTGGAAATACAAAACAACTGCTCTCGCGATATCATATATTTTACGTAGTTCTTCATAGTGGTTCGGATTCGGCCCTAGCGGTGAGATATAAATCGAAAAGGGGCCAACTGGCCGTTATTCAACTTTTACTGAACATAACTGTAATTACGCACAGACGTGCCGTGGTTCAAAGTGCGATAGTAACACCTGTTCGCGTCAGAAACGCGGCGGTTGGCCTATCAAGTTAAACATTGCGCAGCCGATGAATTTATAGTATCGGACATTATATTCTGTTGCTTTGTTCACATCCACACACACATAGTCTAAGCTAAATGATTAATTAGATCTTAACAAAGTGCGAACGTTGTCGTACTCCTCGCCCTACCAAGTCCGACGCTGGATTAGAGAATCTGGCCCACAGCCGCAGCCCACCTGGAATTTAGAAACACGTGGCTGGACTCCGCTCCGGAGTTCGAGTTCCTAGATGGAAAGGAAAGTGTGGAAAGTAAACACTTGTTCGCAGTAGAATCATTCGACGAAATAGCACCTAGTTGAGGACGTGGGAGTTATTGGGATGTGTTAAAATTAACTAGGCTTCACAATGTCATGCGTGACGCCAAGTGAAATAAATCACAGTTACGCGCTTATAGATCTAATTTACCTCTCTCAGCCGTAGAAAACACCACTGAATTTAAATTTAGTTCTATAATTCACTACACTCCCGAAGTCGCAGTATCCGGAATTTTCACTTCCAGAACTGGACTTTAGTATTTAACTCAATCTCGTCTATGTTACTCGCGCGTTCAAAGTTGATAGAAAAATCGCGACGTAAACCCGTGCGGTATCTCGGAGGTTTACCTCTTCCGTTCGAAGTCGATAGACGAGTCCTCGTTCGTTCTTCCCCGATTTTACAAGAAACCTTGCATAGGCGTATCCAAACTCCGGCCACACCTCCCGAAAAACTGTAAAACTACTCCCCAAAATCCATTCCAAAACTTAATCGTGTCCCCTGATCGTCGAGATAAGTTTGTTTACATCCTTTAAAGCAATAATTCAGACCCACTTTACAATCATCAAGAGTTTTCGCCTGAGTGTGTATTCCATAAGAAATAACAACAATTTTTTGTCGATTTGGTCGCGTTAAGGCTGCGTACACACAGCGGACCCTAAACCTACAATCCATGGTATTATAATAATTACTAGCCCACCCCTTGATCTATCATTTTATCACTCGGGCAGGACCGCTTGAGGTCGCTGCGCTCGAGGTACCACGTAGTAGTTTTTCCCGAGCTGAGGTCATTTGTAACGTTAGTTCGCGTTCCCATACCGGTCCCAAATGCTGTCTACATTACTGCCTAGATTGCTTCATCGTCACAAAGTACCTCCAGTCTAAGGAGATGCCTTTTACGATCCTAGTTCCCATGCGGAATCGGGCGGAGACTCCAAATGTGAAATATTAATCGCGTGCGTGACCACTCATCCAACAGCGTATCGGCGCCTAGCGACCTTGAACCCTCAATTAATTTCCTAGTTCCATACAAACTAATTCAATTAATCCTAACAATACTGTTGCCGCGTCTTTATGCCCATAAATCGTGATATTTATTTGACAGCTGAATATTTCCCACTCTACGGTTCCGAAGTGTCGCCAAGTTAATGGTTTCTCGTCTAGAGGTAAGCGAAACTACAAAAATTAGTTATGACCCACTTGTATTAATATTTCTAAAAGTGGAACGTAAATCCACGAAATTTCCTGTAAAGTATGTGACCCTTGCCCCTGACCACGCGCATACGCAAGTCTATCGACTCTAAGCCTTAAGGTCGAACAACTTGAGTAGGTTTAAGTCTGTCAGGCGATTTTGTCGTTTACCACATTTATGTGATTAAAACCGTAACGTTATACAGATGAAAGGACAATATGCTTCCCTGCCGTCGTGAGGGAGAAACCACATCCTTGTGTGAGCATGAAATGCAAATACGCTTCGCCCATGGATTCGATTGAAGCAGCAATATCTCAGTGAACTCCGCCTCACGGTTCTAGACTTGGTACTAACGTGCGTACCGAGATTCGTACTTGATTGCATTTGACATGAGTTTGTTACAATACCTACATAAGAGCTTCGTCTCCACAAATGCGGTGTATATAAATGTAGATGTACTCGATTGTATTTGGTATACACATGTAGAGGTAATATGCAATTACATTCGCCTTAATGAGCGCGGGGTGTATATAAGTACAGTTGTACTCGATTGTACTTGGCATAAACTTATTGCAATACACATGCAATTACACAAGGTTAAATTCTCTGTAGTACACCCAATATACGTACAAGGTGCGGATATTGGGTTTATTACAGGCGCCCTTTGGAATCTTCGCTGAGATTCCGCTTACACGCGGTAGATAAGAGAAGATTACACAAAACTCAGTGAGCAAAACTCAGTAAGCTAGCCTCTATAGCCTCAATAAATTTTCTTATATACTAACAGCTCTATTTTTATTAGTACAATTTTCTGTTTAACCCCCCCCCCCCCCCCACCCTGACTATGGGAATGACCGCCCTTTTCCCCAAAAACCATGGTTATTGAGCCAATCGGTAAAACATAGTGCCACCGTGCCTCCGTTTTTTGAAATCTAGAGATTTGTATCACCCCTCCTATTATAATAGTATTTCCATCTTTTAATTCTTACTCTTCCGATTCCGCTTTAATAGCAATTCCCTTGCTCCTATTCTCAAAATAAAATAAAGTTGTAATTAATTTTATACCAACTAATGACATTACGGATAACCAATCTCTAACTATTCATTCATACAACTATACAAGCACAACAAGAGAATTTACTACATGTGTTGTCCATGTATATAGAAATAAAAGAACTTAAGGTAGGTTTATAATTTTTCATATTTGTTGAGAAAAAATATTGGGTTACTGCGATGTGGTTAGAGTTGATTAAGTTCTTTTTGTTATATAAGAGTCTCCGTCAATTCTTTTCACACAAAACTAATAATTTTGTGTAGACTTTTATTACTCTAGTTTTATATAATAAATTAACCTATGCTTAAATGACTTGTATCCATGGCACATTTTATTTTGTCTGTTGTTTATCGATCGTATTTGTCTGTGGATTATTTTTTTTTTTTTTTTTGACATTTGACATTTGTTTGATATCATACCGTTAATTTTGAATGTTCAAAGGAAAAAAGTGATTTTAACGCTAAGCCGATGAAGAATAAGGCATTTTGTATTTAATCTATTGATAATCGCACGTATCGCGTCGTTCTTCATTCATTCATATAATAAAATATTGCTATCCGGACCTCTCGGGTGAGTTGAGTTAAATTAGTAGTTATTTAAATGTTTGTAAATGTATTGAAGTATATGGTTTCCATATTTCAGACAAGTGATTCTGCGTATCCACCACACCTGTGGCTACAGACAGAGATTCCTGCAATGAAGATTGTGGTCAGCAAAGAAATTATACTATTTAACTTCATTGGCGGTCAGTACATACAAAGCACTTTCCATATGGTAGGTATGTAGGTAGGTAGGGACCTACTAACCAATTGTTTTAATGTGAGACCATTCAACCTGTCTTTAATATGAATAACAAAGAATAACACATGTTTTGTTCTTTTAGGTACCCGTTTTTCTGGCGCCATATCCCCAACAGAAGACTAAAGCACCTATAAATTGGTTCTACTCAGTATGTATCTACCCATGTATCTCCAGAAAGTTTTTCATGTATTAACGCATGTCTTTAATCATCCTCAAATCTAAGAATTGGGTTATGTCTGGCTACTGTTGTACATATAGAAATGATGCAAAGCAATTTAGAGTATTTACATTAGACATATGCCAGCCAACAGATGCTATTAAATGCTGCAATTACTTACACCCTGACGTGTATGTAACAGGATTCCATGAACTAAGAACTGTCTCCTCCTGAATATAATTTGTGTTGGTACATTATAAATTTCTCTCAATGTGGTCGTGAATGTGTGATAGAGTCGCAATTATTCCATACACAAGGTGACTAGTAGATTAGTAATTCGCATATGTTAGCGACAGGAAAACATGAATATAAAATTTGCATGTAGGAGTCCTGGTTTCAATATAGGTATAGTTCCAATCAAATTTCATGGTGGACCGGAATACAACGCTTTATGTGTGCTTGCACAGGTTGAGTCATATGTCCCTCGCTCCACTGCGTCCCGTTCCACCTAAACTGGTTATTGCGATGAGACCTGTGCCTATGTTCTCATCCACCACAAGGTTTGACCGGAA
Organism: Luffia ferchaultella; assembly: GCA_949709985.1. NCBI lineage: Eukaryota > Metazoa > Arthropoda > Insecta > Lepidoptera > Psychidae > Luffia > Luffia ferchaultella. The sequence goes on along the minus strand of OX453240.1, from coordinate 4,257,299 downwards.
CCGTAACTATTATACCTAATGTTGTCTTGTGGTAGTATAAATGTTAGTTTGTTATTTATTAAAGAGATGTCTTATAACATGTGTTCTTTATATGAAGAAATGAAAGCAGTATTCAACCAAAATTTTTCAAGAAATAAATGGTTAAATGATATAGCCTATTTCACAGCATAAACACAATAGGGTTTTATAGCTAAACTAATACATAGGACACAATTACATAATTTAAATAAATATCTTTTAAATAAATATATCTGTAAGTTAGTAGGTAATTAGTTTCGTTTTATTTTTGTCATCAATGAACTATTGTTTACTTTATATTGGATCAATGCACTTGTATTTGTGTGTTTATAGTACCATTCTATGCTTTTATATTAAAGGAAGGATAAATCTGCATTGAAAATATGAAGTCAGGAATGTTTTATATAATTTCACTTATGTTTTAACTGTAGTCCCGTCATATATGCATGCATATATACATCTATTATAGTCACTCCTTTTGTTTTGTTAACATTGTATACTGAAAATTTCAGGTATTTGGAACCAGTTGAGGCAGGTGTATTTTACACATATAGCCATACGCTTCATTTTATAATCAAACTATCCGATACATATTTCAATGGCAGGTAATATATTTTATTTTTTTAATACTTCTTAAATTATGCAATTTAGATATTCCGAATGTCATTCTAATTTTAAATTAGGAAAGAATGAATTAAAGCATATATATTACTATTGTAACCAGAAAGTAGTTTCTTATCTTATTAATTTAATTTTTTTTTTCCAACAAGTGTGTGTAAACATTAAAATTTAAATATATATACATGTATATAATTATTATAATTTTGCTACTCGTATTTGAAGTATTTGTTTAGTGTTGGTCAGTATTGTTTCATCATATCATCATTTAGGTAGTTATTCAACTAATTAAGTTTAATTTTCAATTTATGTTATATAGTGTAATGTTATGTGTGTACATAACTGTACTACATGCCTTGATGGTTCTAAATTATTTGTATGGGTCTATGGGTAATAAGTAATGTCTAATTTTATGTGTCCATGTATATATATGTATGGATGTGTGTGTGTACTTAATAATGTGCTATTTAATTATGAGTATGAACTGAGTTTAGCTAGGTTTAGAATCAATAAATATGTATGACTCCTAAATTTTTGTTGTGGGCTTGGTCAAAATACTTAAATTATGAACAGTGTGTGTGATCACTATTAATATATTATAGCAAGTGCTATAACAACCATAAGAATCATAATAATATAATATCAACAGTCCATTAATATATGTATAATAATTATTACAATCATTGCAATAATTCTATTTGTAATACAAGTTTTACAAAACCCTTGACAGAAGTTTTAATCTTTAAATTTATTACTTTATTATTGAAAATGACTTATTATCATTTCGTATGAATAACTCTTCCAAAGTTTCCAAATATGTCTATATTTAGTTACTTAATTTCCAATTCTGGTAATGAATCTAAAACAATGTTAACAAAACAATAAATGATGTTAGTGTGACAGTGTATGATATATCTAATATGGGATATATATGTAATATGTATGTGGTATATATGTAATAAAATGTGTATGTAATAAAATGATTAGTTATGTTTATTTAATTTTATTAACAAGACAATTTAAATTTTTCAGATTATTGAGTCCTGTTGTATGAAGTATGGTGAAGCTGTATAAATGCCTGAGGTCTTATTATGTTATGTTTTGTAAGTCATAATAATTTTTTTTTTTTTTTTATGAGTTGCCTTATTCTATTTAAAGTATTTAAAAATAAGTATTTTAATTTTAAAGTTAATATTTGTATTCCTGCAAAATAATTATTATATACTTAATTCATATTATTCCTAAATAAATTGTTTTAATAAGCAAATAGTAATGTATAATGTACAAAATTATGTTATTTAATTTAGCTAGGAATTTAATTGTATTATTTTTAAATAAATTGTTTCGATGATATAAGTAAATGTTAATTTGTATATATAAAAAAATTTAATAAAATTATTATTACTTGCAATGGTTTAATAAGCTTTGTTAAAGGCATTCAATTATATTAAGCTAGGTAATTCTTACATATTGCTAATGTTTGTCATATGAAATTAAATCTTTAATAAAATATTTGTATTTTATTTTATAACGCCATCTATAGTTGCTGCGTATTCCGTTGTCAAAGAGTTGGAACATTTTTTATTTGCCAGCGCCATCTATGGATGTGGCTCGCATTCCCGTGTTTGTCAAAAGGCCTATGTTTTGTTGTGATTCACTACCTTTCCGTTGGGTGGCGCTTGTCAAAGTTTTATTTGTGTGTATCGGTTTCCCCTAGATGGTGCTGGTTTGAGTCAAAATTTTTTTTTTTTTTTTATGTTAAAGGTTTTACTATTTTTCTGCTAGTGGCGCCACGCCGCTGCAATGCTCCTATGGTGTCAAATTGTTGAATTTATAGAGATTTGACTGTGTTTTAATATATTTTTTTTTCTGCTAGGTGGCGCTGAAATAGGAATGTTTTTTGTTTATGTGTAGGGGTTGTAGGTTGCGCCCTCTGTTGTGTTGTCAAGGGGTTATTTTAATTAAGAATATGTACATTTTTGGTGTTATTAGAAAATACAAATTGTGATTCGCTTGGCGAATAAGGCATTTTGGTATATATATAATTAAATCGGCGACTGCTAAAAGCCCACAATTAGCATTTTCTTTGAAAATTGATTTATTGAATTTTTGAATAATATGTAGGTGTGTGTTTTAAAATAACATAACTGGAAAATCATTTAATTATAGAAAACAAAGATATATTTTGAATTGCATACTATTTTGGTTTATAATTTTGCATAAAATAAATAAATAATTTACATAATATCGTGTTAAGCACCTTATATAGCCCTTGTGTGTTAAAATACCACATATACAAAATTAAAATTAATTAAACTTCTTTGTACTATTTAATAGGTAAAGGAAAGTGTTTGCAATAATTTAAATGTGCAAGGCAGGTACTTAAAAATTTTGTATAACGCAAACGTGAAAATCATACTGCAAAACAATTCGATTCTAGATCACATTTCGTATATAAATTAGTTAAAAAAAACTTTAAAATATCTTTGTTTTTCTATTACTTAATTATATACCTACTTTTATTCTCTACTATATAATTTGGTTTTATTGTTACCTAGGGGCCCCCGACAATCATAGATTCAATTAATATATAATCCTTATATAATATAAAGTCGTTGTCTACGAAATTTAAGTCACCAAGGGTATTATATCTTTCTAGCTTTTACAATTTCCTCAAAATATAATTATATGACATTAAGTATAATTTTTCCTTATGAAATTATTATATATTGTTATGTATGCGTATTAGCCATCTATCATGCAATTCATGCGTTTTTCGTGCTTAGTCTATCGCAACGAAAACCCCATTACAATTATTGCTGTCTATATCTAAAGTTACATACAGTATCTATTTGTTCTTAAATATTTACTGGTTTTTTTTTTTTTTTTTTTTTTTATTTTCATGTAGACGATGCTGCTACCTATCTGATTTTATTCCATTTTCGTGTAATATGTATTAAATTTGTCTAATTTCACTTCCGTTAGGTAAGGGTTTTACTTCGTCTCCTATGACATTCTTATCCTCGTATTTAATATAACTAATTTCATACGTATCTTTTAAAAAAAAATATAACGTCATTTATTTTATAGTAAATGCTCCGTTATACAACGTCCATATCGCACTTTTGTGATTTGCGCCCTGGTATCAAGTATAATTTATTTATTTATTTATTGTTACAAAGTAAACTTACAGCTATAAATAGTTTGTAAACTTGAAATTTGGCAAAATTACATTTTGCAAAGCCAATTATAGGTTTACCTAAGTTAAATTTTCTATAAATTTGGTTTTCTCTCTATTTCTAATTCTAATCCATCTATCCAATCTATCCCTATCTATATAGGAAAAAATCTATAATACTTCTATTATTAATTTTTATGGTTTTTGTAATTTACACAAATGTTAGTCAAGTAATATAAATCGTTCGTCGTTTTTCACTAATTTTGGCCATTTGCATAATAGTAGTAATTTATTATAGTGGAAGGGGATAGGTTTTTAGTCAGTAGCCCTATCTTAGAAAAAAAATTCAATAATGTGTCTATTTATGTACCTGAGGTATCTTGGCATTTATCTATGGCGTATATTTCCCCGACACGCGGCCAAAATTGTCACAAAAATAATCGTTCCCTATTTAGCTCTAAAATGGGCAATTTTGTACCTGGGTTCTGTGTATGGGAGACCCTTTTTTATAATCTCCAATGGTGCAGTGGACAAAAAAATCTCTTTGGGTCAATGATCTTTTGTAATATAGTTTAACTAACATATTTTGTTACTTTGACATTTTGTCATAGTGAATTTCCTTGTTTTATAATATACATGTAATTATTATTCTCTATATATGTATATTTGTAATGATGTACTTTATCTATGAATATATCTATATTATGGAAATATGTATAATTTTAGCTTTTACTGTTTCTCAGTATTACTCTAACTAATATATATGTAGGTAATTACTGTAATTTACTGTATTATGTGTATTTTTTTATATTAGCTGGAGTTATGTCTATTGCATATTGTTTTATCGGTTCTTAATATTATGTCTTATATACCTATATAGCTTATATCTGAATTATTTAGTCAATATATATTTCATTATCATTTCTTAGTATTATATTGAACAAAAAAAAAATTTTATATTATGTATCATATATATAACTTATATATGAATTATTTAGTAAACATATATTTCATTATCATTACTTGGTATTATTTGTAACAAAAATTTTAAATTCTATTTTTCAATATTATTACCTTAGTAACTTCAAGATTTGTCGTTCCTACTACATTGTACTGGGCCTAACTAGGCAAATCGTATAGAAAAAACATACCCTTAACTGATACCCCTAGCAAAAAATATTTTTTTCATTCTTGTTGAAATTCTTGTGTGATAAGAAGAGGTTGATGACCTCTCTGCATTGAGCAATGCACACTTTTAAATTACGAAATTTTCGTTTTAAATTTAATATTTAAAATTTATCGTACGTAGTGACCCAGTCTTAACTTTATGTACTGAAACTAGGAGTTTCAGTTTTAATGACATAAAGGCCGCAGTCACGGGCACCAGATGTAACGATTCTTGCTTATTCTCAAAAGAATCTTTGGCCATTTGAAATAAATTGTGATCGTCTAGTATTAAGTTAATAGGACCCATGACGTTGTGTTTATAGAACAGATATATTACGAACAATTACAATATATAGGCAGGTTTTAATGGTGAATAAGGTACCTAGATTTTACGGATAAAAGTTATAGGCAATTACATCGTTCAGTGGTGTTATCTTCGTCATAGTTAAAAATTACGTGTATAGTGCTTAAGCTACCTACTCACCCACTCGGCGTGCTTGTTGCCTCCAGGTGCGAGGGACAGCGTTCTTTCTCCAAGCAGGGCGTAACGGTTGGAGCGGTAGGGCGGTGCGTGGGCTCGGTGCGGTACCGCACGCTCTCACACCGGCGTACATAGGGCGGGCGGTGCTCTCGCATTGATAAGCGTTTGTTCGTTCGTTCGCGCACTCGTCGTTAATTAAATTACGCTTAACTTACTTATATAATTATCATGCGTACACATTATTATTTAACAAGCACACGTTTTACAAAGAAAAGGAAGGTTGTTTGTATAGTTGGTCGTAGCTCGCTGTCGTCCTGTCGTTCTTGAGCTGTGGAATAGATTGTGATGTATCCTAGGCTCATGCCTAGGAGAAGACAAAAAGGGGCCCTAACGAAAAGGAATAACGAAAGCCTCCCAACACTCCATATAGCTTTCCCAAGGCAAGTGTCCTAGGACCTCACCCCCCGCGAAACCACACTCGAACACCAGCTACCTACCCTACACCTCCTAACCTCATTCATACCGATCTTCACTAGACTACGTACATTCATACCTACGCGCCCTTAGACTCTACGTCGCGTACCTGTCGTTTACGCGGCCTGCCTTACACTAGCACGTTATCGCGCCCGGCACTTACATCTAATCGCGAATACGCGGGTACTAGTACCATTCGATAGTTAATGAAGATACACGGTGCGCAGGCACCGGGAAATTTTAAGTAATGAAGACATATATTTAATTATACAATGTGTATATTTATGTAGGTGTTGCGCGGGGCGTGTGTACCCGTTGCGCATGTGTCAGCTAGTGCGTGGATGTTTGACCATAAGTCCATACCGCCTTCTCACACAGAAGCTGCCGGACAATACCCTGCCCGATAGTTCCGTGATCAAAGGTGACCTAAGAACACCAGGACTCGCTTCGGCCTGGACGTCCAGAGGTCAGAAAACCCTCAAAGACACCGCCAACGATTTAGTTGGTGGCACCCTTGGGGTGCGCGGGGAGTCACTTCTATCCTTTAGAACGTGCCCCGCCTGACCCTTGACCAGCTCGCCGTCACGTGCATGTGCTTCGAGCCAGCCAAACGCCAGTTGAGCCTGCGGTCGGCTCGACCCGGGTGATGTGCGATCAGCGGGGTCAAGGCACACGCCCCCGGCTGACGTGGCTGCGTGCAGAGGATTTCGCCCAGACGTTCGTTGGTTCAGGCTAGATCCTAAGCCGCTGTCTATATGCGTCAACGCGTGTGATGAGAACAGTCTCACCAGCGCCGGTAACTGCATTCCCCATGGCTAACTGGCAGCGGTGCGAGTTCCTATCGAATGTATGTGTTAAGTGTAAAATTACCATATTTGTCGTTCCTTGTCGTAGCCTCGTAGTTCCGTAGCGCTCGTAGCAGTCGAAGTATCGAAGACTGGTGATGACGTATCAAGATCCTTCGTTAGTCCATCCCTAGCGTAGAAATGTCGCCCTTCGCACGTACAGTGCGGCGTACTAGAAGATATTGAATGTGCGTGCAGTTTCCCCCATTGCAGTCAAGGTAGATTCACAGTAGTAAGTTAGGAATTAATAGGAGATCGTTCGGTCGTAATTTAAATTCGACGAAACAAGTCGGTAATCACGCACAAGTGGAAATACAAAACAACTGCTCTCGCGATATCATATATTTTACGTAGTTCTTCATAGTGGTTCGGATTCGGCCCTAGCGGTGAGATATAAATCGAAAAGGGGCCAACTGGCCGTCATTCAACTTTTACTGAACATAACTGTAATTACGCACAGACGTGCCGTGGTTCAAAGTGCGATAGTAACACCTGTTCGCGTCAGAAACGCGGCGGTTGGCCTATCAAGTTAAACATTGCGCAGCCGATGAATTTATAGTATCGGACATTATATTCTGTTGCTTTGTTCACATCCACACACACATAGTCTAAGCTAAATGATTAATTAGATCTTAACAAAGTGCGAACGTTGTCGTACTCCTCGCCCTACCAAGTCCGACGCTGGATTAGAGAATCTGGCCCACAGCCGCAGCCCACCTGGAATTTAGAAACACGTGGCTGGACTCCGCTCCGGAGTTCGAGTTCCTAGATGGAAAGGAAAGTGTGGAAAGTAAACACTTGTTCGCAGTAGAATCATTCGACGAAATAGCACCTAGTTGAGGACGTGGGAGTTATTGGGATGTGTTAAAATTAACTAGGCTTCACAATGTCATGCGTGACGCCAAGTGAAATAAATCACAGTTACGCGCTTATAGATCTAATTTACCTCTCTCAGCCGTAGAAAACACCACTGAATTTAAATTTAGTTCTATAATTCACTACACTCCCGAAGTCGCAGTATCCGGAATTTTCACTTCCAGAACTGGACTTTAGTATTTAACTCAATCTCGTCTATGTTACTCGCGCGTTCAAAGTTGATAGAAAAATCGCGACGTAAACCCGTGCGGTATCTCGGAGGTTTACCTCTTCCGTTCGAAGTCGATAGACGAGTCCTCGTTCGTTCTTCCCCGATTTTACAAGAAACCTTGCATAGGCGTATCCAAACTCCGGCCACACCTCCCGAAAAACTGTAAAACTACTCCCCAAAATCCATTCCAAAACTTAATCGTGTCCCCTGATCGTCGAGATAAGTTTGTTTACATCCTTTAAAGCAATAATTCAGACCCACTTTACAATCATCAAGAGTTTTCGCCTGAGTGTGTATTCCATAAGAAATAACAACAATTTTTTGTCGATTTGGTCGCGTTAAGGCTGCGTACACACAGCGGACCCTAAACCTACAATCCATGGTATTATAATAATTACTAGCCCACCCCTTGATCTATCATTTTATCACTCGGGCAGGACCGCTTGAGGTCGCTGCGCTCGAGGTACCACGTAGTAGTTTTTCCCGAGCTGAGGTCATTTGTAACGTTAGTTCGCGTTCCCATACCGGTCCCAAATGCTGTCTACATTACTGCCTAGATTGCTTCATCGTCACAAAGTACCTCCAGTCTAAGGAGATGCCTTTTACGATCCTAGTTCCCATGCGGAATCGGGCGGAGACTCCAAATGTGAAATATTAATCGCGTGCGTGACCACTCATCCAACAGCGTATCGGCGCCTAGCGACCTTGAACCCTCAATTAATTTCCTAGTTCCATACAAACTAATTCAATTAATCCTAACAATACTGTTGCCGCGTCTTTATGCCCATAAATCGTGATATTTATTTGACAGCTGAATATTTCCCACTCTACGGTTCCGAAGTGTCGCCAAGTTAATGGTTTCTCGTCTAGAGGTAAGCGAAACTACAAAAATTAGTTATGACCCACTTGTATTAATATTTCTAAAAGTGGAACGTAAATCCACGAAATTTCCTGTAAAGTATGTGACCCTTGCCCCTGACCACGCGCATACGCAAGTCTATCGACTCTAAGCCTTAAGGTCGAACAACTTGAGTAGGTTTAAGTCTGTCAGGCGATTTTGTCGTTTACCACATTTATGTGATTAAAACCGTAACGTTATACAGATGAAAGGACAATATGCTTCCCTGCCGTCGTGAGGGAGAAACCACATCCTTGTGTGAGCATGAAATGCAAATACGCTTCGCCCATGGATTCGATTGAAGCAGCAATATCTCAGTGAACTCCGCCTCACGGTTCTAGACTTGGTACTAACGTGCGTACCGAGATTCGTACTTGATTGCATTTGACATGAGTTTGTTACAATACCTACATAAGAGCTTCGTCTCCATATGTATGTGCAATACATGCAATTACATTCGCCTTAATGAGCGCGGGGTGTATATAAGTACAGTTGTACTCGATTGTACTTGGCATAAACTTATTGCAATACACATGCAATTACACAAGGTTAAATTCTCTGTAGTACACCCAATATACGTACAAGGTGCGGATATTGGGTTTATTACAAACTATAACTTTTTAATATATGAAAAATCTATAATTACTAAAATTCTTTCAATGAAATATTTTGGAAACAAGTTTATAAATTATTAAATTGATTTAACGTAGCTTTTGCGCTTGTACAGAGATGTTTTTTTTAAATTTTTTTGTATTTTGAAAAACTTTTGTTTCATTCTTTGTATGATTTTGTACTTAACAGTCATTGACGTGTTTTTTTGTAAAATCTTTGAAATCAAAGTTATCTATATCTGGCACGAAATATGTTTTCGAATTTTCTAGACTGAATAGTTTTGGTATATTTTTTTATTTACTTTATTCGAGACAAACAAAAGAAATAAAAAAGTATTATATAGTACAAGTACGCAAACGCGGATATGTAGGTAATAGATTTGATACAACACCAAACCTTCGTTGCTTAACCAATGGAATAGTTCGTAAAATATCTAAACATGAATCAAAAGTAATAAGAAGCTCCACATGTTGGTAAAAATATTATTAATTGAATTTACGACACAGAATTATCAGTCCTATTGTGAAAAGGACATATATTTTTTTGAATTTTGGTACAATAAACTTTAAAACAGAGAACAATTGAAAAAGTAGAAAACTCATTTGATTCTTGTGACCACATCAATCGTCATTTATTACGCAATGACGTCACATATGTAGCACGTAGGCAGTGGATTATATTTAAGCCCCTAATCTAACCCTCTCACGGTCAGACGGACCCTTGTCAACCCTTCGCAGTCACTATGCGTCCATCGGACAAAGCAGAACGTAATTAGGCCGACGACGCGCGTGCGCGGAATACTTCTGTTGTTCAATTCAAGTATCGGTCTGTTCTTACGGCCACTTCATACACACAATGATGTTCGGCGAGCGATAGGAAGCGACATTCTTTTTCTATACGACTAATTCATGTTTGAAATTTAAGAAACTGGTAGGATGACATGACTTAATAACTGACTGATTCAAGAACGCTCTTCTCGTAATGCTGATCTCAGAAATGATAGGAGTGTGTTCCCTATACCGCGTAAGCACTCATTAAGTAGGTGAATATCCTAAATTTAAATGTAAAATGATATTGTAAAATGACTTTGATACACCCATACCCATGTTCATTATGACTTTCAACGAATATGTGTCATATTAGAGAAAAATTGTGAAGAAATTTTCGGGAATTTTTCCGAATCAACCCCTAAAGGTAAAGATAGTGGATTATAAGAAGTATAGGAACTGACAACTGAATTGTGCAGAAACGTCAACGAGAACAAAAGGACCCACAGTGTTTTTGTAGCGCTGTCTGTAAAATAGAACATGATCAAATTATAAATTGAATGAGCTCGTGCCTACCGCATACGTAGGCAACTTTAATTTAAATATTTACATATTTTGGGAAAGAACCGTAGACACCATTCAAAACTAAATAATGCGTTCCCCAAACAAGCCTTAGCAAGTCTTATGGCAACAAACCTGATCGAACCCGTAAAAGCTTCGTTTCTGGTGACGGGTAATCTTTCACAGAAAAAAATATTTTGTAAATATTTTAGAAAATATTATTTCATATACAACGAAGAAGATATTTTTCTCAAAATAACATTCATTTTTATTAGTCTGAAGAATTATTTCATTAATTTGAGAGAAATATCCTCTTTGTAATATGTTCTTGGTTCCAAATTTTTTTTCTGTGTTCGATGATCATTTTTTGGGTTCCGTAGCCAAATGGCAAAAAAGGAATCCTTATAGTTTCGCCATATCCGTCTCTCCGTCTGTCTGTCTGTGGTTTTCCTCGGAAACTATTGGTAATATATAGATGAGATTTAGAAGGTAGGTGTAATCTATGAACCGCTACAAAACGACGTAGTGAAATTAAGAAATTTTTTTTTTTTGGGATATGTTGCCATACATGTAACTGAAGTACGAAAAAAATATCATCGTATATTAACGCAAGAGGTACTAAACGATAGGTCTTAGAAACTTATATCAAATTTTCAAACAATTTTTTTTATTTAAGTCAACAGTTGTTGAGATATGCACTCCTAAAGTTCTAATTTTTATTACAATTATTTGTCCGCCGACCCCCCTCTATTAGCTAAACAGTAGACAGGAGTATATATAATGTAGTTAAAATGAAAATTATCACAGTTAACTAGACTGTATTATTTAACGAGTAATAGATTAACTTATAAAATGTACTTTCAAAAGTAAAAATTTTGTAAAAATTCCACAGAAAATGATAGATAGCGTTTAGCCAACAAGCGAAAACTAGATGCATTTTATCTTTGTGATGTTATTGTCAAAGATAATTTAAAAAAAAACGTATCATGGTGAAAACTACATTGTATTGTTAGGTACTATAAATTTACGGTTTCCTTTGCAGAGCTTATTTTCTTCGAGTATTTAGTATCAATCGATACTAAAAGTCAAAGGTAATAAAATAAATAATAAAATTGTTTCTAGCTATCAGCGCACTCATGTTATTACTTTTCGGATTAGCCAGAAAGGATCGAACGCCTTCTAAATAACTAACGAAATAAAAATGAAATATATTTATACAATAATTCTTAAATTACATAATAATAACGATTAATGGTTAAGTTCGATTAACGTCGCGCTCGTTTTTTTATATTGTGTGGTGGTACGGAACCCTTCGTGTGCGAGTTCGATTCGCACTTTGTGGTTTTTTTGAATGAGCTTTGAATGTGTCAATTGATGTTGAAACTGTCCATTAAATATGGTCCAGTGTTTTACGTTCCTTAATATATAAACATAAATATGGTCAGATATGTTACCGGTACACTCTAAAAAAATTTACTTGTTTCTAATAAGATTAGTGATAGTTTTGATCAAGTAACTTGATTGCATACGCGCTTACAAGACGTCAATTAGATCATAGAGAAGCAACTTCAATATTTATTGTGATGATACATGATCGTTGAAATGACCATAGTTATTTTATTCATTTAAAGTCACGTCAACTAAGTGAAAATACACTAGTTGGCTCGCCTTTTATAGAATGTAATAAATTATAGAAGATATAGATTAAAATCCAAAATGTCAGGCTTGAAATGCACATTTTTTAGTTATAAAAATTGCCACTTTTATGTATTACCAGTATGATCACTTACAAAAGAGAAATCGCGAGAATAAACTGCTTTTATTTGTTTTATTATAAAACTACAAAAATTTTGATAGTGGTTTTCAAAAGAGTTCATTTAAAGAACTATTAAAAAAAGTTAAGCAACATAATTATAAAATAAGTTATTTAGACAATACTTCGAAGCGAAATTCATGAAATACAATAAGTTGGTAACTAAAAAAATGTTTTTTTATAAATCAGCATGTAGACGAGTCGACCTAAAATGCCTCAAAAGTAATTTTCTATAAATAAATTGTAAAATGGTATACGATTTATTACAATTTCGTATGCCAAAATGTGTCAAAAATTTTTGAATTTGAGGTGTTTTTGAAAGCGAGATTCGAGCACTACTCATATTTCTTTGCACTGTGAGGCGTGAAATATACAAAGAAATCTGCACTGCAAATGTTAGCAAATGTGTGGATAGCCTTAACGAGGAGCGGGGAAAACGAATAAAATTAATGTTTCCAGTGAAACAGTTGTCAGTAAAATTGAGGTAAACTTTAGTAACTATTGAACAGGTGAAAAAGTTTCTGCTTATGTTTTTGGCTAGACAAAGCATTTGGATTACACAACATTAGGACCTCTAATCACGTACAAAAAGTCACGTACCTATATAGTTCTTAGAATTCGGAATGGGACAACTGTTGGAATTTCGGGGGTCGATTCTATGGAAGTCTCGTATAGATGAATAGTTGATCAATATTTAAACTCATTGAAAATGTTTGTATTAGGGGTTGAAGTAAGGAATTGGCGTTTTATATAAGAAAAAATGAAACTAGAAATCGCATAAAAAAAATTATTAATTTAATCGATATATACATATTTATGTCTGTATTTAATAGAAAGATCATGAAAGGCTTTGCAATATAACTCTCAAAACCAGGTCGCACCAAAGTACATAAAGGTGATTTCTCATGCTTTTCAGGAACTAAACTTTTTTCATAGGGAAAATTATACAATTTGCTAAAAAAAACGGTAGATGTAGTCAAGTTCAGAGAACACGGAAAGTGACTGAAGGTTTCTCTGTTTAACTTATGTAACGCTAAAAAAATTGTTTTTTTTTTCGTGGTCTTGTGTTAACCTGAATCAATAGTGTTATGAAAATGACAAGTGTTGACAAATCAGGGCTGTTGTTTTTAATTTTGTCGATTATGCATCGCAGTTGGCCTTAATATTGGGGTTACACTGACCTAGAACTGTGCTGTGATTAGCATATACAGATAAGATAGGAGACCTAACTATTAAACCTATTTATGTACCTAGCATAAGAAAAGTCTTAATTTCAAAGTCGCAAATAGATACTACCATTTTATTTTTATATGTATAGGACTTAATTCACAACCTCTATTTTAACCCTTTAAGGATTTCGTTTAATTGTTTCTTAATAGATACTGACGTTGCAAAGGGAACCTACTGTTAAAATTTTTTCAAACTTGGCTCTTGGCTCTACCTTGATGATGACCTCGTAATTGTATTGAGGATGTGTAAATTGTGCAATGCATAGGTATATTGATTTTTTAATATTTTTTTTAAAGTGGTTGGGATATTTCAAAATTACACAAATAGATAAAGAAGTTGTGAGAGGAAAAAAAAATTCTATCGTTATGGTGAATTCCTTAAATGTTTCGCTTTCTATAAAACATTTCACAACAAAAAAATCTACCGAATGCTACTTCTATCCACACGTTACATTAACAGTCATTGACAACTTGTTATATACTTTTCTCGAACCGGTACCTTTGTTATTCCTCGACTGTCAATGCAAATCTTCTGACAGACACGATATATGCGATGCTGTCACGTTTCAAAGGTTTAAACGTTGTAGCTTTTTCTAGGATACTCGATCAAACAAATCTATTCTTTACTTTAACTTCCTTCAACAGAACTAGTAATAGCGATGCGTCGATTAAATCGTTATCGTACGTGTACACGAAACAATATTATTTATAAAAAAAAAACCAAAAAATCCATATTTATCATTATTTTAATTTTTGTTAATACAGGCTCATTTTGATTCAATTCGAAACGTTTTAAAAAAGCTTCTAAGTTACGAGTGTAATAAAAAAAATATCTAATTAAAAACAAAGGCACACATTATTTATAAAAATATTATTCTGTAATCTAAAGTCCAGTTATAATATTAATTCATGACGGTAAAGTTGATATTGCTCAATCAAGATTTGCATAAACAACCTGACCTGCTACTTGGTTCGTTCAGTGCCTAAACTAACAAATTTAAAACACACAAACTACTGTTCACTTGAATTATAAGTTATGAATATTACAATGGGATTTATTTGAAACTATTATTTAATTACTCATTTTAAGATAGTCTCAATATTTGTTATATGGTTCCGTATGTGTAATGAGATGTTATGTTTGTTGACGTCGTTTTTTTTTCTGAATTTATTCATTGCTGAATACACGCCTTTGAAGACAAGCCAACTCACGCGTCCTTCCGCCACCTGCATTCGGTGGATTCCTACCACCATAGAAAGGCAATGACAATGGGATTATGGTAGGATAATAGACATAAGATGTAATAAAAATATAAGGAATTAAAAGTTAAGGTGGGACTATTCAATACTAGAAGGAGCCACCATAAAAGGAAATCATTTACATTTTTCATGGTCGCATTTCTGCGTTTCAGTTTATAAAACATAACATGCGACTATAAAAAATATTGTTCCTTAATTTTTTTTAACTGATATTATTGATCGATTCAACTGTTTCGAAACGTTTGTACAAAAACATAATATTTGTAGAGAATGAGGTTTTTCGATAAACGCTTCGAAATAGTAGGGGAGCCCAGGATGCTAAATCGGGATTTACTCGAGCGTCAAAGAGACTTATTGGATTGCGAATCTTAGATGATAAGAAAAAAACAAGGTCATATAATATATACACTTTCATCGGTGGGGGGAGCGGCTATAAATTTTCAAAAATGTAAAAAAAAACAGTTGCATGGACATACTCGAGCGCGTCAGATTTTAATAGCATCCATGTACTACGTATTTCTGAAAACATTCGTATATTAATCTGATTGTTTCCGTGATGAAGGTGGTCGTACGTAAGGGTTGAAAACGGAAAAAAAATAAATTTCATCGAGCGCGTCAGATTTTCAAAGGGGATGTTAAGTGAACCTAAAAGAAAACTCTTATGTAATAATCTGACGATTTGGATGTGACCCAAACTCGCCACCATTATTAGAATGTGCAAAAAAAATCGCCATTTTGAAATACTCGAGCGCGTCAGATTAAGATATATATGGTTCATTTATATACCCTAAACGTGCTGTCTCATAATCTGACGATTATCTGGAGGGATTCGCCTAATCTGACAATGGAAAGAATTTTTTTTTGTATTTTATCAAATCTTTTAACTTAACAAATTAAAGAGCTGAAAAAATAGCATACAAATAAAACAGTATTATATTCTTTGAAGTACAAAACTTTTATTTGTGAGAAAATAAGTATAAAAATATAAATTTTTTTGAGAATTTTTAAATACGTTGTACAAATACGTTGTAAACAAAACCATCTGCGCAATCAGCTGTCATGGCGTCATGGCAACAGAACCCAAAGTGGGGGCGGAGTGAGAGAGTCATAGATAGAGAAAGAGTGAGAGAGGAATAGAAACGCGAGAAGAAGAACACCGGCATCACGTAGCTGCACGCATTAAACTTGATCGATTATTTTTCCTTACTTCGGCTTACGGAAATCGTCAGATTATATATTATTCGTGAACGTTGAATTATTACCTTCAAAATAAAAGAAAATTTAGCCACGCTCGAGAAAGTCAAGATGACGTTTTTTTTTAAAAGTTTGTAACCCACCTACTTCTTATCGTCAATCGAAAATTGTCAGATTAGTGGAATATACACTTTTTAGCATATAACTAACTTACCCTACCTTAATCTGACGCGCTCGAGAATTTCAGATGATCAATTTTTTTTTACTAATCTGATCCTATAACCTTGACGCGCGGCCACATATACGGGGCTAATACTTGGTGGAGGTATTTAATGGGGTACTAGGTTCCTCCCTGTATGTTAATCTGCTGCGCTTTAGTAAATCCCAAAATCCACTCTTGGGCTCCCCTACTAAAACTATTGAAAAATCTTTATATTAATCAGTTGAAAAACGTTATTTTCCACAAATTTTATGTTTTTGTACAAACGCTTAAAGAGAAATATTTTTTACAGTCGCAGGGTATGTTTCATAAAAAGAAACGCAGAAATGTGACCATGAAAAAATATAAATCATTTCTTTGTATGGCAGCTCCATCTATTATTAAATAGCCGTACTAGACAGGCAGCGTACCACCTTAACAAAAGGCCAACATACCTGCGAGGAATACGAGGAAGTCAGAAGATAACAGCAATATTAAGATGTAGTAATCTGAACGATAAGACCAAGTATTGGATGGCAGATGAAGATATGAAATGCGTATTATGCGGGGAAAGGGCACTGAACACTCTATTTGGCGCTACACGGTTTTCATTCGAGAACCTTTTCATACTAAAAATAGTCGATCTTATGGCTTTTTGCTCAACCGACTGCCACTTCAGTTACTAATATAGCAAGCTATATGTGAACAACTTTCGTTCTTTTCAACTCGATAGAGATTTACTTTTAAAAAGCGGTATAAACAGGGTTTAATAATTTGTTTGGTAGATTTTAGGTACCATGAACATATCCAATTCTGAGCGATTTGATATAATACATTAAATCTTTTTCCGATTCGCAAAATTTTAACTTCTTTTTAAGTATATTCTTATAGTTGTGTATCCAAAGCTCTGCCATTGCGTCACACTGCTGTCTGTCCTTCCGTCCATTCGTATGATTCTAGGTCGTAAACGGAATGAGTTACAGACTTAAAATTTGTCCGGAAATCCACGGTTGCTAACACGTTATACACGTATTAAGGATCCTTTATACAAAAGTTTTAAGTGCGGCTTGGGCTATGCGTTATGTGCCTCAGTTTATTAAGTACTTTATAATATTGATAAAATAGCTTGTCCGTCCGTCCGTTCGTGCTATAACGTCGTTTTTTCCAACAGTTTTTTTTTTATTTCTCACAAAGGTTCTCTTGGATCTTTAATTTTGCAAGTACTATTTTGTAGCAGATTGGAAAAAATGGAGCAATTGAAAATTTTTGTGTTTTTTATGTTTAGTTCGCCATTACAGAAAAAAAAATTAAAATGTCAGAATTTCAGTTAAAAAAGTGCTTTTAAGTATAGTCTCGTGCTTCTGAACAACGCGAGTATATAAAATACATTGGTCCAACGATAGCTAACGAGTATTAGTGTCAAGCTTTTGATATGGATGTGACGTTTCCCAAGTTTTTAAGCTTCCGAACCATAGAGATAATATAATTAGAGTAGGCAAGCTCCTTAAAGCTTTGTAGCAACGATTGGGCATGGGAGAAAAAAGGATGAAAAATAACTGTGCCTAGTTGTATCTTTATTTTACTTTAATCGCAGTGCTTTGGACTCATTTGATAGTCATAGAGGTCACAGCTATCAATCAAAGAGCTATTGACTGCGGATGGTCAAAATGAAAATAGATAGGCTTATATACTTCTGTTTAAATCAAGGTATACTAATTCTCTGTCATAATGTACTTTTTCGTGAATACGTTTCGTGCTTCTGAGCACATGATGTTACTAGCATATAAAATGAAATGTATTATTTTAGTCTACGATATTATGCCATTTGTTATAAAAGTATGAACCGACTAGAAGCCTTTTTCTAGACTACACTAGATTAGACGGTAAGTCTAATCACTCATACTCTGTCTAGCTGGTGTGTACCCGTTGCTAAATGGCGAGTTTCAGTCCGAGTCTCCGCGCGCCGGCCTTGATTGCGATTGACATTTTCGATATTGTGAAGTGACGTTTCTGACTCTATTAAAGCCCATGAATAAAACTAAACTCTGCTGTCAAATTTATTAACTCTATGTCATTTGCGAATGTATTTTAATATGCATTTTTGTATTTGCCTTCCTATGTTTGGTTAAACTGAAAATGCTATAAGAATATGCATACATTTACAAGAAAATATTATCTCAATCCGAAAAAAAGTTATTCAGTCCGAAAAAGATCACTTTACTCAAGTCAAGTCCAAAGATGTTTGACTTTAAAAATTAAATTAAAATAATAATACGATGCTAGATAATGTAGTTAACATTTTAAGCACATGACGATGATTCATGCAACATAGATCCAGATTAATATGTACTTGTTTTTGGGTTGTTTATAATTTCTTTTTAAAAGTATTTATTATTTGTCAACCAGCAGCAATGCGTACTAAATTCATACGTCGCACTTGTACTTTAATTAATATATAAAATAAATAGTATATAAATAAATTATTCATTTAATACCAACTTAGCTAACATAATATTTGTTGCATTTTTGGGAAAATAGAGGTAATAGTATGTTCTTGTACACTCACACACTGTTTATGGCACAATATATCTACAATACTGAAGCATAAAATTTGACATTATTAAACCGAAAATAGCGCCTAATATTCCTTAAAAATAATGAGTTGTTCTTAAAAATTATGAATTGTTTCATAAATATAAGCTTTTACAGTAAATTTATTTACTATAATGCCTTTTGTTGTCGTAATAGCGCGAGCGCAGCAAACCTGTTTCAAATCTATAAGGTCATGTGGCCGTGGTTCGAATCCGGGCGTGTACCAATGACTTTTTTTGACTTAAGTACATTAACTATCACTGACTCGAAGAGCACGTTAAGCAGTCGGTCTCCATTGCTGTCAATAGATAGCGGTCTTTACAATCCACCAACCCGCATTGAAGCAGCGTGGTGGATTTAAACTCCAAGCCCCTCATCTTGAGTGGAGGCCTGAGCCCCTGCAGTGGGGTATAAAAAAGGGCTGACGGAATGGATGGAATGGAATAACTTTTACATGCACATTCTTGACGCTGTGTTGATTCGATTACAGAAAGTACGTCGAAAAACATGGGGTAACCTATTTAATTTCATTACTTTTTTTTTTTTAATTTATAAGTACGTTAGAAAACCTTCGAATAAATAATGGCAGTTGAGTTATCCCTTCGAAGACTAGCATTAGTTTAAAGGAGAAAGAAATGTCTTGTCAGTACCAGAATGACGGATTTTGTAAGACCGTACTTCCAGATTAGTGGATTTATTTCGCTGTACAATTTGAGATAACAAAATAAGCTCTAAATAACTAAAAACTTGTAGTACGTTTTGCTTTACGGTACCACAAAATAACGGTAGGTACACGGATTTAAGTGTCACACGATAAAATATATTCTCTTCTAGGTCATGGACTTGGATCAAATCTTTTTCTGAAAATATAAACCAATTTGTACTTTCCCAATAAAATAAAAAAATAAGGCTTTGATTTTTTTAGTTATTTTTTTCCGAAAATCGATTAATGACATAATATGCTTATTAATGGCATTATCTTAGACTAAGAAAAGTCGAAATATTTCTATTGTTTTATGAGGACAACAATTTCATTTACCTTTCAGTGACCTCACCTTATTATTTTTTATTTAGTTTTCACTGTGGAAAGCAGGGCAAAAAGCTCGACCGCCTAGATGTCGTCACGTCGTCGTCGAATTTTCATAAGTATCTGGCTAATTCTTAAATAGAAAAATTGACATTTTTAGAGGTTATTCTAGAACCTTATTACTTTTAATTTTAATGATCATCAAAGCGAAAGTACAATGTTGGTCCAAGCCGATCATCGACGTCAAAGCAACAATGACTAAGTGGATTTTTGTCAAGGTGACATTACATTACTAATAATTTAACTGTCCATTGTAGTTTCTAACTTATCTGGTAGCCATTGTCATGGTTAGACGATGGCCGTTACGAAACTGTCACTTGTAACACGAATTGTGACAGTGCTTAGTCCGAATTATTCCGAATCCACTCGATTTATGGTGACATCGCTCTGGAACTGAATACGAAGTGTTGCTATCTATTTTTGTAGCAATATGTTGCGCTATGTGATTATAGATTAAACAATTTTATAACAAAGCAGTGGTTGACTGTATGTGTGTCAGTGTGTCTGTATTTAGGGTCAAGCTCCTGAAGGGGTATAACGATTTTAATGTTTTTTTTTTTAAGTTGAAAGTAGATTTAATTGGGATTGTGCTTAGCTATATTCCCGTTCAACATAAGAAGATGCCTCCGACTGCATGATATTTTTAACGGTATGAAGTTCCTTAGGGTGCACTCGTGGGCTGTGTGATCAGATAGAAAAGTAGGATATCTTGTTCGTATCTTTTTTTAGGTACGCTTTTTACTAGGTCAGGTTTTTTGACATTTTAATTAAAATTTTTTTTACATTTTGTTTTCGATCTAAAAAATGGCAACAATAGCAAAACATACAGATGTCTAACTAGTATAAATATAATGGATACTATTAAGTAAAACAACAAATAATAAAAATACGTCAAGTGTAAGTCGTTTTAGCCGAGTGGCGTCGTGGTAGCCCCGAGTGGTAGCCAGCCCGCTTCTTGTTTAGAAGTTTGTGGTTCAAATCCCAGAAACCTGCATGTACCAATGAGTTTTTCTGACTAAAGTACTTACATAATTACCATTGACTCGTTGCCTCGGACGGCACGTTAATCCGTCGGTAGTGATTGCCATCATCAAAAGGCAGTCGTTAAAAACCACCAACCCGCACTGGAGAAGCGTCGTGGATTAAGCACCACGCACCCTCATTTTGAAGGGAGGCCTAAGCTCCTGCAGTGGGGTATTGGGCTGGTATGGTAAGTGTACGTCACGTCAAACTTAATTTGACTTTTATTTGAATACTCTATTTTATAACAATAAATAGTCATATATACTCATATACAATTTAAAAAAATGTAGTTTTAAATAATTTACGTTGATGCGGAACCCTTCGTGTGCAAGTCGACTCGAAGTACTTGGCCAGTTTTTTCTTATTATACAAAACTCATTTAACATACACAAGATTCCGTATTATTAAATTACAAACATTCTCAAAGTTCCCAAAACGTAATACACAAGTGAACGAATTTAAATTGTTATTGTTATTGAGTCGCCAGCACCGTTATCCCGAAATGAAATTTCGGGCAAAATCGTAATCCTGGGCAACTTTAAGCTGCTCCTTATTGTCAGGAAGAATGCTGATGACCTCATCTTTTATTTCTGAGGGGTTTTGTAAAAATTGGATAAAGAAAATAGGAGCTGTTTCCGTATCAGGATTTTATTGTCTACGTGAAAAACTTTAACAAAATATAATACGAGACGAATAGTTTATATTACGTTTGGGATAAAATGGTGTACATATTATTGTTGTTTTTATATACTAGTTTTATAAAATCACATTTCTACGTGCCTGCTTTAAATAAATACCAGACCACGACCTAAAAGAAAAAATCTTAGTTCGGTGACTAATCGTGATAACCGAGTGATAGCGAGCCTGCTCCTTGTTTAGGGCCATAGTTCGAATCCCAGGGTATTCTCTGTAATACCAATGAGTTTTTCTAACTTCTGTATGTGATTTTCACTGAGTCTTTGCCTCGGAAAGCACACTAAACCGTCGGTCCCGGTCTAGTCGTTAGAATCCAACAACCCGCACTGGAGTAGCTTAGTAGATCAAGCTCCAAGCCCCATCATGCCGAGGGGAGGCTTAAGCCCCTGCAGTGGACATTAATGGACTGATGGTATTACTAATATTCACTTTTGTAAGTTATATACCTACTACTTAAAGAGATAAGAATTATAATGTTATGTGGTACATTCTACCATTATTAGTGCCTACTACCAAAGTCGCATATTCATTATCATAGTGATAGACCTACACCTACTTATATATGTACAGTGTGTTGATTTAAACTGTAATAAATTCACTAGGAAATAAATAACAATCTTGTCAATAAACTGTCTAGGCTGGTCAATTAGCATTAACAATAGTTTTCTAAACAATTCAATATTTATTTGGAAATTTTCGTAAAGAGGTGCTGGAGGCCACGCCAATTTTTTTTTTATATGAATGAGTACTTTGTGACCCCTCTTCTGAAAGGTCTTTTAAAAAAAAATCCGGCACATTAATCGGTAACAATAATTAGTATGTGTTAGATATGAAAATATTTTTTTAATAAATAAGGTTCAAAGTGTGCTCCAAGTACATCCTGACAATATCTGAGTTGAAAATAAAATTCATATTATATCTTTTGATCGACCTTAAAAATGAAACTTATGACGGTGATTATCCGTTGTGTTTGGCTACGATCACTACTAAACTTTATTTATGTATTTTTTTTATTTACTTAAGAGGAGTTCGTATTGGCAAATTTCGAAAGGGCTTTAACGGTTACACCCCATTAAACCTTACCTTATTGGCGCAAAAAAAAAATATCATATTTACATCATCTAAAACTACGTTTATAAATTATTTTTAAAAATATTTTGATACAACATAACAAAAAAAAAATTTTAATTCGGAAGGCGCGTAAAACTTATAAACCTATATTTAGTTAATCTGAATATCATATAATTTTTTTTTGCGCCAATCGGTTAAAATTTAATGGGATGCAACGGTTAACGCAGTGTGTACGGCAATTTTCCCGTGCACACTCATCTTAATGTTATGTTGTTGGAGGTTTATTTGTAAATTTTTCTTTCTTATTATTATTATTATTAGTAAGCTTGTGCATAACAGTCGGAGATTTATAACCAGATGATAATGAAGAAACTTATTTGAATTAAAGTAGATACTTAAGCTACCTCTGGCAGCCTATTACCGTCACCAATCGTAAGAACCTGCTCTGAGTTGATACCTATGTAATGTAAAAAGCAATACCTAAATTAGCCCAGCCGTTTCAGAGAATCACATTTACTGCAGCGCCCTATGGTGGCCTATAATCTTAGAACATATCTAAGGACTTTTAAAGTAGTACCTATGTAAGATAAAAAATATGTCAACAACCTCTAAACCGGTTATATTAAAAACGTCTACTGCAGCGTTCTCTGGTGGTCTTTATCAGTAAAACATGTTTAAGAATCTACTCCGAAACAATGCTTGAAGCATTACAAAAAATCCCATAGTAGAAGGCCCAAAAGTTTTTAATGGAAATGTAAACAGATACACCCTAACACACAGCTTTATATCCCAAACGCATATACCGTCTCCGTCCCGTCGCAGGTAAAAACAGATTTTTATCAAAATACGTAAAACGTTTTTTGAAACATTCATAATAACATGCATTCACCTATACAAAGGGAACGATGTAATCAAGAACGTTACTTTGCGCAATAATAATGGCGTGGGTACCCGACCCACGAAGAAATTTCTGTATAATACAAGAAATACTGGCGCATGTGTACATTCCATTAACGTAAATTACGTATATTTCGTCCGTATGCCGGGGCCATTATGTTCAGATAGGGAAACTGAAATAAGTGAGGTGTATTCATATCTAACGATTCAGGTTTCGGTAAAGCTAATGGTTAGGAACGATTTCTTTAGTGGTAATATATGAGATTTTATTTATCGATAATATTCATGTAGGGTTAACATAAACAGGTGCTATAGGAATAGATTATATTGGACGAAATATTCATTGCGGTTTCCTATCACTACCTGTTTGTTGGCTTTAAAGCAATGAAGTGAAATCGTTAAGAATTATTAAATATCACACAAACGACCACCGACAAACGACACACATGGATGCAGCTTATTTTTAAAATATAATTGCGTAAAAACCAATGTCCTAATTATTATTGCTATAAAGTCTTTTTTCCAAAACACGCTTGACGTTCATAACGTACCTACTTTTTAAATTATCCATACTTTCGAAATTCATCCTTTTTTAAAAAAAAAATATTAATCAATTATAACTTTTAAAAATAATTAATTAACAACTATTTTATTAATAAATTATGTTTTATAAAAAATTGAGTAAGTAATATTTTTTTTTATTATTAACATTTTTTATCTATTTAATTTTAATGTGGTGGGTTACCTACTTAAAATTTTTTTGAATTTTTAATGCATACATTCATAATTTTTAAATGATTAATACCAAATTTTCAAAGTATCCTTGCTTAGTCTAGTTCCTGCCAAAACGCGCTTGACATTCATTGCACTCAGAAAACTTTTTCCTTTCGTAAGTGCCATTCGATTTTAGACGATATCTAGATAATAATAATAATAATAACGTATACGTCACAACAACGTCTAGGCCCCAAACTAAGAATTAGCTTGTATTTTGGGTACTTAGCGAAGACACCACATAAATATAACAACCAAGACCCGGTACCAGTATCAATATTCATCATATAAATATTGACCCGACCTGGTATTCGAACCCGGGACCTCCAGCTTCGTAGGCAGGGTCGCTAGGTAAAGTCGTAAGGTAGGAAGATATTATCTATCCTCCAAATATTTAGTATATGTAAAGCATTGAGGAATTCGTATGGATTTACTATTTCATTTCTAAAAGCTACAATACAACCTACCTTTTGCAACAGTTGATTATATCGTTGACAGCATCAGTCGCTGTTGTCTTAAGGTATTTTGACTTGACCTATTTATGTAATATGGACAGAATTTCTTCAAACTTGAATCAAAATACAAAGCTGGAAATTAAAAAAAAGAAGCATTTATTAGAATATCTCTTGTTGTTGAGGTGATTGCACGTATAAATGGATAGAATTTGTTGCCTTTCAACGCAATACAAATTTTAATGGAAGTATAACAGAAATTAATGCATTTGATCCAAAAAAATCTTTACTAGTTGGAGAAACTGTTAAAACTAGAAAAGATAATACACAGTCATAAGGCGCGTCGTCCACATTTGCTTTTTGGCGTTTTCCGTGCATACTGACCCACTTAGCTATATCGTTGCAAGCATTGGCATGTCAATGGACAGCTGTTGATACACTTAATCCGATGTAATGAGTTTTTTTTTTAATATTTTACGCTAGTTTTGTATCCGGAAAATTATATCAAACATCCGTTATGATTGCATACCCGATGCTTGCTTCTTGGCGAGCTTTGAACTCTGACTTCTCAAATACTTACTGGAAACGGCATACAAATGAAAGACGTTCTTTCTGAGATTGTAGGTCTTCTATAATGTTGGCTTTTGATAATTCTAGCTGATAATATAAAATCTTTTCACATTTTCCATTTCACGCCTTTTTAATCTATTTAACATTTTATTGGCTCTTTATTCCTTTTATCTGCCAGCGCATACTGTAATATTATGTAGTAGGTACGTCACAAAAAAATACTCACCAATTTTAGCTTTGTTGTTTTTGACTCCATTTGGCAAAATGCCCTTTGTTATATATAAACGCTTAAGCGTTTGAATGACAAATTTCTGAAAGATCGTATTCGCTCTGAATGTACTCAGGTAATATTTTATCTATGAAATAACGTGAATAATGAACAAAATTGCGTTAAAGGTTTTCCAGCAGAACAAGGAGCGAACGAAGCACAAACCATTAACTGTACTGGAGATAACAGCGAATGTAACTACATTACATCGAGCTATAGTCGCTTAAAGAGTATTTTATATTAGACGAGCATATGTGTATTCCCTAACTAAAGTGGATCCAATGAATAAAACATTCCGTATATTTCATATAATCTTTTACTCGCTACTCGATTGTCGTCTGTAATGGGCTCGCAATCAATTTAACAGTTGCCTTCTCCAATTTAAATTTGTCTCGTGCTTGAAATCGGGAATTCGAATGGATATAATGGCCGGCACTTTTTTTTTCTAAATTAAAAATAAATAAATAAAGTGAGTCAAAAAAAAATATAATGTTAAAGCATTCGAATAGACCGTTTTAACGAAATTTGTTTTTTAAGTTGATAATACTCGAGCTCTAGTATGTCATTGCTGATGATTTGCTTGCGACTATTACAATAATTCCAAGCAAATGTTCTCAGATCATGAGGAAAATCTGTATTAAGTTATTTAGATACAGAACTTCATTGTAAAATTAGAAAAAAAAGACCCCGAAAATGAGTCGTTGAAAAATAAATACAAAACGCGTTTGGTGCGCGCGTTGGGTGTAGATAATCGGATCAATGTATTATGGGATCAGCCAGTTACTGCTGAATGAGTTAAAATTACTGTGAATTTTATTTTAAACTATTTCACTTTATCCATTTTCCATATAAAAGTAAAAATGGAAACTACTGGATATTTTAATAAAAGTAATATCTTGTAATGATGTATATATATATATATATATATATATTGTATTTTTTTTTTGTATGATTAAATCGAAAAGTGATTAATCCGTAAGTGGTTTTAACAAAATTTCACTTTATCGTTTGCATTTGAAAATTATTTACAAAGTCAGTACGTACATTTCATTACAATATTTTTTAATTTAATCGACATTCTAATGAGATTATGATAGTTTGATGCACGGCTCTATCTTAATGTATAAAAACTCTCTGCCTCTAAAAAAAAACAGCACTTAAGAAATACTACTATTCTAATTTTAAAATTTTATCAAAATGGATTTATTAGTCCCTATTAAATTAAAGTATTTACTTTATTATTACTACCAATATTACCAAGTATAGGTTATAAATCCTAAATTAGAAAAAAAACGGTTCTAGACTCTGTACAAATTTTATATAATAATTTTTGAATGCTATGTTCGTAAAATACTTAATATCAATCATTATCATTTTCAGTACATAATGGATCGTCAATAAATTTCTTTATAAACGGATTTCAAAAAGAGCTTTTTAATTCGACTGTATTAAAATTTTATTGTGTGTTTGTTACACGATACCTTCGCCGATTGGGAACCGATTATAATAATCCTTTTTTAGTTAATAAGCTATATATTTGAGAGTGGTTCGATTACAACTTGAAGAAAAAAATTCTTTACCTCTTAGGGTAGAAAATTACGGAAAAAACGTTTTTATAATTTTAGTTATGAATTATACTTAAATAAACTCAAATTATTTAATTTTCAAAATTTGCCTTGACGCACCGACTCCAAAAATAATTGATTAGGCATTGCAAATAATTAAGCATCAATAATTTTGTATGTTGTTCCATAATGCTCTTTCTTTTAAAATACTAAAAAAATATTAATTTAAATTTTTAGTTCAGGCTTGTATACATTTAAGCAAAATTTCAAAGTAAATTTTTATTTACCTTTCTTCATACATATCAAATAAACTTTTTTTGAAAATTAAATCATTCAAAAGTGAGTTTATGACTTAATTGAGAATCTTTTCCGTTAACTATCGAAACGTCTAAAAAGCTTTTTACACAAGAAAACATATCTGTAAAACTTTATAATTGTACCCCAGATCCGTACTTTGCAACGTCTATCCCACTGAATAATTGTTCTCGAGCAGTTGTATGCACTGCAGGAACTTCACGATGAATTAGCTGCAAACTCAGTTACCAAATGCTTTGTTACTTCTCCGATGCAAATTTTACTTATAAATATTTCCTTTGCTAATCTTATTATTGCTACTAAGTAGAAAGTGTTTATTCGTTAAATCATAAAAAAACAATTTACTAATCAGTAATTTAAAAAAAAGTTGGTCAGTAAGGAATTAAGGTCTCTCGAGTAAAAATTTTATTTGTGTATCTGAAATTGTTTGCTTTTATAAACTTCATTATTTTTCTGGTTCTTACGTGACAGGTTTATATTATGTAAACTAAACTGTACGTAAGCGAGAATTCATTTGGTAGCTCGTGTAAATTCGTAAAATGCTTCTTTCTACAAAACATTGCATATTTATCTAACATTAGTGGTCGCCAACGGTCGAAGTTCGACCGTACGGTACTCACTTTTTTGAAACCACCAATAATAAATAGGCGAAATTAATAATAATAATAACGTACACATGACAACAATGTCTAGGTCCTAAACTAAGCATTAGCTTCTGTTTTGGGTACCAAGCGAAGGCACCACATACATTTAACAACCAAGACCCGGTACCAGTATCAATATTTATCATATAAATACTGACCCGACCTGGAATTCGAACCCGAGACCTCCAGCTTCGAAGGCAGGGTCGCTACCCACTAGGCTAAGCGGTCGTCAAGGCGAGAGTAAGTCAATTGAAACTGCATCAAACGACTGATTATTAAATTCGTATGGTTGACAGTATTTGTAACACATATTGGGTATATATAGATTTTAGCTTTTGGCATTCCTTTTCCATGTAATCTTTAACTATGTGAAATCTCACACTCTTTCGTACCCGTAATATGCTTTAATAGGGATACAAAGTTTTCTCTTCACGTAGGTACATATTAATATATATGTAGAATATCAAATCAAATGGTTTGATCCCCTGTTAAAGTAATAAATTTTTCAAAAATGTGAAAATGAACTTTTTGTTTCTTCGAAAATCGAGGTCCTGACTCCTTTGAACACTTTTCACTATTTCTCATAGTTCAGGATTTGGCCATACTACGTCCTATCTTAAAAAATCAACCTGTATATAGATTTTAGCTTTCTGCACTCCTCTTGCTTGAAAAGGAGTACAAAGTTTTCTCTTCACATATTAATACATAAATTATTAAATTAAGCGGTTTGATTCCCTGTTAAAGTAACAGATTATTCAAAAATGTAAATATGCATTTTTTTTTCCTCAAAAATCGAGCTCATGATTCCTTTGAACACTTTTCACTATTCCTCATAGTTCAGGATTTGGCCATACTACGTCCCATCTCAAAAAATCAACCTGTATATAGATTTTACCTTTCTGCACATAAACTTTGACAATGCCAAATCTCATACTCCTCCGTTTGCTTAAAAAGGGGTCTAAAGCTTTTCCTTCACGTATTTATATATAGATATGACAATATATCTATCATATTATTTGAAGATATATCGACTAGCTGTTACGTTTCACAAGATACAGCCTTTTACAAGTAGTATAAACGGATAAACACGCAGACTGCATACGCTTGGTATTAAGGTCTCGTTGGCGCCCTTTGGGTGTGGAACTCTGAAAAGGACGAAATCCATAAACAAACAAATATTCATCTTTCTAATAGGAAAATAGAAAATAATTATTTAGTATAAACGTAACGAAAGAAGTGTCGTGATAGCTCAAAGCGAAACGAACCTGTCGCAAATTAAAAAAGCCATAGGGCCATGGTTCGAATCCGGGCGTGTACCAATGAGTTTTTCTGACTTAAGTACATAACTATCACTGACTCCGTGCCTCGGAGAGCACGTTAAGCAGTCGGTCCCGGTTGCTGTCAATATGTGGCGGTCGTTACAATCCCCAACCCGCAGTGGAGCAGCGTAATGGATTTAAAATCCAAGCCCTCCCTCACCTTGGGGGAGGCCTAAGCCCCTGCAGTAGGGTAAAAATGGGCTGATGAAGAAGTAAAGTGAACGAACCAAAGGCATCAGAGATAAATGCATACTTTACCATACGGAGAAGTCAAGTATTCATTTGAACACTGCCATAAGCGAAAAAGAGTGCAATAATAGAGGTACTTTCTTAAAAGAGCACAATATAGTGAAATATCACATATTATTTTTATGTTATTGTACTTCTAAACTAGTTTCAGATTGCAATTCCTTCAGTTTGGTTTTTATAATTTTATTTATATAATATTATATTTAACAGCGTGTTGATATATAAACCTTGAGTAATTGTATAAACAATTCAGAAGGTCAAATAGGTAAAAACAGCCATTCGTTGTGTTGATAATTTGAGTTCCGTTTCTACTTTAAAAGAATAGTTCAAAGAAATAGTCATTTTTACTGATGCTTTACAATAATAAACTTATTGTAAATACGAGATATCAAAGCAGATTACCCGTACCAAGTATTTTGTTACAAAGGGTTAGAGAATATTTAGTGGGGCAATGTATGCATATGTGTAATAAGATTCCTATCTATGTATTGACTATATCATAATTAAGAAAGCGTTATTATACATCTGGTGATTAGTTAAATGATAAATCTTTTTATACGTTTTTCAAGAAGGACATAGCTTTAAATTCTGTATTTGCATATAGAAATCATAGAATAAATAAATTTGACAACAGCGTTTGGTTTTAATAGAGTGATAAATTAATGGTACTTCACATAAATAAATAAATAAGTGTCACGGCGCGTCTTCTCAGCGGTGGTGTCTTTTCGGAAGCTTCATCCGTGGCGCATCTTCTAAGCAGTGTCTTTTCGGAAGCGTCATATAAAGAAGGAAGAAGAAGAGCCCTATGCATTTATGGGAATGATTTAATTTGAAAATAAAATTACAGTTTACAAGGAATAACGCAAAGCAGCTTGCGACGTAAACTTCACTGTATGGCGTTAGCAATCAATGCATGTTGTGTAGATATCTTATACCGCCGAAGTTCACTTGTAAATGAATAGAAATTTTAGAGTGTTGTAAAAATTTTCAGGTTAATTTTTCGTAAGCAATAATTACGTTTTTATTTTCCAAATTTGAATTACTTATAGTAGATTACTGCCGCGGGCCACAAGTGCAGCATAACCAGATGATCCTGCCGACAGCCGAGGCACGCATCACAGAGTCCGGTTATGCACAGTTGTGGCCAAGGCTTGTATAGTAGGTATTTTTCTCAAAGATACGTGTAAATTAATAAAATTTTCATACGTTTTCATTTATCTGTCTTTCGATTTCGGTGGTAAATAATTTTCAATAATAGTTCTTGCAGCTTCTTGTATTTCCGGTGGTGTTAAAATGTCTTCATCACTCGTAGAACACATTTTGAATATTTATAGTACGTAAAGTTTACATGAACTAATTATATTGACAGCTGTATTATAATAATTAAAATAGTTTAGCTCATTTTGCCGCCAATTTGCCGCGTTCCAATGGGGATTTCTTTTTTTTTTAATTCATTTATTGGCGTATTCTTTTTGTCATGCCAGTTCAAAATTTAATTAGAACTTAGATGAGGTGTCTCTTAGTTAGTTATCAATGTTCGGGCTTAAAAGAGTTGGTGCTATTTTAAATTCGACCGCTCGAGCACGCCTGCAAAAACATTGCGGTACTCTTTCTGGTTCGGTACAGCAAGTATGATTTATCACAAAGAAGGTTGTGCAAGATATGGTCCGTGTATCGGAGCGTCTTTGAGAAAATGTCATTAATTATAAAATAATTTTACTAAGAAAAAATTACAGAATCTGTCAACTTTTTGCAATATATCAAAATTTCACCAGCTAGTAGTATTTTAAATGTAAAATTTCTAATGCGTATACGTACATATATGTATGTATGTAGGTAGACACCTTATTTCTCTTTCAATATAATATTCAGTATGAAAAATGTGAGTAGATGAATAAATCGTTGCACCTTTACATAACAGAAACTCAATAAAACGAACATATTCGTAACGCTAGAACGCGTGCGTACCGGAGTGTTAAAAATAAAATATCCGTACATTTTGTTCGGGACGATTGTCAGGTAAACCCTCGTCAGGTCCCGCAAAGCCGACGTGTGACGCACACCAACCCTTGAGTGGTACATTATTTACTTTTGTGACTGATATATGTGTATTGGTGCGACATTGATGTATATTTTTTGTCCTCATATTTATTTTTCGAGAGGATCACTTTCTTCGGATAAATCATTCGATTTATTATAGTTATTATTAAAACTTAAAATTATGATGTTTATCGATTTCCAAAGATCCCCATCACTGGATTTAAGCATTTAAGCTAGAAGGTTGGATAATAAACGAAAGACAACAATTTTAATTTTGTAGGTGTGTTCTGCAAAATACAAGAATTACTAACCCGGCGATACAAAAGAAAAATTTGTTGTGAGATGTCATTAAACTGCCACTGCATTTTCACATTGACTTTGCTGAGTGCTAAAGTTTGGTCATTCAAGCTTTATGATTTTGTTTTTTTTTTTTTTTTTTTTGTTAGTACTTGTAATTATATCAGCCAATATTAATCAGCTTATTACAGTCATTAATTACATTGACTATAGTGAAATTCGTTGACTTGTGATAAGATAATTATAAATAATATGGTTATTTTGTGCAAAAATCGAAATCGAAAAGTGCGAGTCAGACGTGGCAGATTAGTATTATAGGATTCTGTGCCAATCGTTGCACTGTACCTAATTTTCGAATTCCTTCACACTATAAAAAATACACTGTAAGATATAGAACTATATGATCAAATTTTTTGCTTCTGGTGGTCCAATTCATTCAAATTTATTCAAAAATGGCACTAAAATTTAAAACGCATTTAACGACGGTTTTAATATCAAAGCGCAGATTTCGATTGTTTACGTGAAATGTAACATTTCTGAAGATCATCTTCTTACAAAGTTCTAACCGTGGACATAATTCCTAGTTCATACACAAATGCTTCATTTTTACCTACTTATTTAAGATTATTTTTATCTAAAATAAAATACATTCTAAAAAATTAAATTTAATAAATTAAAAAAAAATATATAACAGTTTTATTTCTTTAGATTTGGTTACTGCGGCACGAAACAGCGATTTGGTGCTTTGACCAAACCATTCTCTCAGATTCTTCAACCGGGATATCTTCCTTCTGCCAGGGGGCCTTTTGCCCTGAATCTTGCCTTGCATCACCAACTGGAGCATGTTTGTTGTTTGTTGTTGTTCCTCATGTTAAGGCCGAAGTATCCCAACTTCTTACTCTTAATGGTGTTCATGACCTCCACGCCTTTGTAACAGTCGTAACAGTTTTATTTAAAAAAAATATAACAGGATTGTATTAATAAATTCAATTTTTTTTTATTTATAAGAGCTATTTTATTACTAAAGCGTATCGAAACAGCGACATCAGTTGGAAGCTTTTAATATTATTAATTTGTGATGTTTCCAGTGGACGAGTGGAAAAGTGGTTTGTATCTGGGTATATTGGAATAAAACGAGAATAATAAATGGATGAAGTTTACTCGTGTAAATGCGTGAAATATAACTTGTAGCATTTCTATGAACTAGTGCAAGACGTTACACATTTTATTTAAATAGTATTAAATCTTTGTTTCAATCTGCCACCTTGTTGGTTTTTCATACTTCACTGAAAGCTCGCCCTGAGAAGGACTCTTTGCGCTATCTTAGTTACATTAAACGCTACGCGATGGCGCTTATTTGAAAACAATTTTAAATATGTTTCAATTATTTTTGGAAAACTTTAAAATAACCGGTCTGTCTTAAAAGTCTCTAAAAAATCTTGAACTAATTTTAAAGTTTGTTAGTTTGTTTTAGGAATTTCCAAATCATTGTACATATGATGATTTGGTGTAGGCGTGCTGAATTTTATTGTAGGCTTGATATGCATAAAATCTGGGGTTAACACCAAAACTCCATTAAATGTGCAAATAATAAAACGCAAAAAGAGATGGTGATTACAATAAACATTTAAAGAAGTATTAAATTTTTATTAAATAGGAGTTCGGTATATCGTGGCAATTTCTCTTCTATTCGTGGTTATGCGGTTTTCGCTCCCAACCCACGAAATATCGTTGTAATTACAACTATTACAAATATACTTTTGTATTGTTTAACTATTAGGGTTCTATTGAAACTTTACACATACTACCAACTCAAATTAATGTTCCATCCCGTGGTTCCGTCACACAAGAAAACAAGCAGTTACATTATGTCAAGCATGTAAAATAAAAAAATCGATGCTACGAATTTCCTGTTTTTTTTTTCTACAACGATTTTTATTCTGATATATTTGGTCATTAATAATTTTATTTAGTATTGATCAATATAAATTGAAATGGGTAAATCGAGTTAAATCTAAACTATAGAAATATAACATATACCTACCTAGTAACCATACCCAACAGAATGGCTACAACCTAGATATAAATGGGCTACAATAACACAACATGAAATCGTTAATTACATGAATACCATTCGCGGTAATGCGTTATATAAGCTCCATGAAATCATTTCATCATTTCCTTTGTTCGTTGCACTTCGGTAAATGAATATGCAATAAGTCCGTTTTAAAATTTGGTGCAGGTTTATTGGAATATTCTAAGCATAGAGTAAATTAGTTTTTAGTAAATAAAATTAGTAAATTAGTTTAGACAGCAGCGTTTGGTTTTAATTGAGTCATAAACGTCAGTTCACAGTATCGAAGTGACATTTCGCATTTTCGGGGGGTTATAACCGGTGTGCGGCGATTTCTCAGGGGTGAAGAGCGCCGCACGGGGACCTTGCGCTGCGCACTGAAACTCGGACTAAAACTCTCCATCATACACCGGTTACTATAGTATGTCGAGTATGAATGGTTAGACGGTAAACGCAGAAGAGGGCTTCTAGTCAATTCGTACTTTAATGATTCTGTTTATAAATTGCAGTGTAATTTTTACTGTCACTGTCAAATTCTCGAAACTTCGAATTTTGTCGTTAGTTGGTTCCAGTATTCATATCTAGGAAAAACGAGTATATAAGAATAAATGCTTATAAAAACCGGCCAAGTGCGAGTCGGACTCTCACACGAAGGGTTCCGTACCACCATACAATATAAAAAATCACGTTTGTTGTATGGAAGCCCCCCTTAATTATTTGTTATATTTTAACTTAATTATTTATTTTTAAAGTGAATATATAACTAAATACTCTGTAAATATTTCAAGCATCTATCTGTTGCCGTTATCAATATCGAGCAAAACTGAGCAAAAAAATCTCGTTTGTTGTAAGGGAGCCCCCTTAAATATTTATTTTATTCTGTTTTATAGTAATAGCGGCAACAGAAATACATTGTGTGTAAAAATTTCTACTGTGTAACTATCACGGTTCATGAGATACAGCCTATGACAGACGGATAGACAGACAGACGGACGGTTAGCGGAGTCTTAGTGATAGGGTCCCGTTTTACCCTTTGGGTACGGAACCCTAAAAATGGCCTTAACGGACGGACAGATGAATAACAAAGTGATCCTTTTTTTCACGTTTTTCAGAGGGAAATACAAGAAGAACTCAAAAACGATGATTTATTTACTGAGGTCTACATAATAAATTGCATTACTTTATACATTCGTGAGTGTCGTGATAGCCCAGAGCGAAACGAACCTGTCTCGAATTTATAAGGCCATAGGGCAATGGTTCGAATCCGGGCGTGTACCAATGAGTTTTTATGACTTAAGTACATTAACTATCACTGACTCCGTGCCTCAGAGAGCACGTTAAGCAGTCGGTCCCGGACGCTGTCAGTAGATGGCGGTCGTTACAATCCCTAACCCGCGGTGGAGTAGCGTGGTGGGTTTAAGCTCCAAACCCTCTCCTCACCCTGGGGGAGGCCTAAGCCCCTGCAGTGGGGTAAAATTGTCTGATGATGATGATACATTACCTACTTCAGTGATTATTTATTGGAAAACGATACGTTGAATTTTTTAAAAAGATTGAAAATAATTTTCGTTTGTTATTCCAATTAATCTATTGTTCTGAAAATGACGACTTGTTTTTTTCTGTCATCATTCAATGTCGACCGTTGACATATTCGGACATGATCCATGTGCGCTCGCCTTCGAATTGGTGGAATTATTTTTTTATATTCATTCATATTCGAGTACTATTTGATTTCACAAATGTTTTATATACGCTGAAATTATTTGAATAGCCGCAGTGCCGTATATTTACACTTGTGGGAGATCTGGGGATCCGAACTTGGATAATGTTACCGTTGTGAAACAAAAATTTATTTGTACATTTTTGAAATATTTTTATTTTAATAGTTTTTACTAGCTTACTAAAATTTCGTAATAAGAAAACTGGAATTTGCTGATACATTGTCAGATAAAAACTGCTATTTGTCGAAAATGTACAGTTTATAGCAGATTTTAGTTGGACAACGACGATATGTTGATATTTTTGAGTTAGAGTCAATGACACCGACCAAACGAGAACAATATGACCGTTATTGATCGGTCGTAATTGTTAACCACAACAACTCTGAACGAGCTTCACTATTGAGATGACGTCGACAGCAGACGTAGGATGATCATTATTATACGAGCTGTCAACTACATCGTTCGCTCTGCTCGTGTTTGCTAACGTTGTGTAAATTCATTATTTTTATTCATTACGAATCTGTATGCATATATTGGTGTCAGTTAAATTAGAAATCTGAATTGGATTCTATTACTAATTCCGTTTCCAGATTAATAATAGAAACTGGGGTATTTTTGAACTTTTTACATGTTTTTGTATAAGTTTCTTCTTAACTTTCACGTGAGTCTATATAGTGATTATTTGAAGTGTTACAGAATAATGTACGAACAAAACCATAGATATATGTGACTACAAACAATAAATGTAATTTTACCTACATCCTGTTATATGGCATTGTTTATCAAATTACTTCAGAACATTTGTCACTGTCAGAGCTCGAGCACATTCGGCTCGTTAGTGAAATCAAATTTCCAATATTTGACGTAAATTTTTTTAAGTTATAATTTCCATTCCAATTGTACTTCATTCGATGTTTATAGACCACAATGAAAAATTAATATAAAATCAAACAAACATTCAGTCAAACATAGATTGTGTTTATGATATTGTCGTTCGTGTATACGTAGACATAACATTAGGAAGTTATTTTAATGAAATATAAAAATACTGACGTAGCGCAATACAAGTCAATTGACTTGTGTTCAGTGTCACTAGTATGTCTGTGCAGGTTTATTTTTTAAAAACTGCAGAACATAAAAATTCGTCCGTTCATCTGCGCATTCCGATACAATACGCGCCACCGATGTAAAAGGCTGTACACACTAGCCGATCAGAGAAGAGTGTGTACACCGGCACGGCGGTCTTTTTCATCGGTGGCGCATGTTGTAAACTGATAATCTGAGAAAAAAATATGTAACTAGTGCATTTGTGTCAGGGTTTATGTTCATAATTGTATTTTAAAAGTTTGTACAATATGTTTTCTTAAATTATTTTTGAAAATTACGTCAAATCAATGATTGTCCGAAATCATTGTTCATTTTTATTTTTATTTTATTTTATTTTATTCGGAAAACATACAGTGCTTATATAACTATACATAACAGTAATTAAATCTAATCACCATTTAAATGTTTCCACATATATACAGCTAAAATGCTAGTTTGTAAATACAGACTAAGTTATAATTTAAAAAAAAGAAAAATTAAGAAAGAGAACAAAAAGTAATCTAAACAAAAAGAGAACCATTGAACCAGTCTTCGCTCAAGGTATTTTTGAAAATATTTGGACGGGTATTAAATAGATCAAGCTCCGGGAACTTGATCAACTTGTTAAATTCATTAGCAGATCTGATAAAAAATGAATTTTTTCTATAGTTACAACCGTGTTGATTAACATATAAGTACGCAGAATGTCTTATAGCTCGATTCGGAATTTTCAAATTAATTTTAGAAAGTAAGGACGGAGAATCTATTAAACATTGTGCAATTTTGACCAAAAAAACGATATCAGCTATGCTACGCCTTTCTTGGAGTGGAAGAAAATGTTGATTGTGGCATCTAGCATAATAATTAGTGTCATGACTCCTACACTTAAACTGTAAAAATTTTAAAAATCTTCGTTGGATCGATTCTATTCTTTCTATATAAACGCTATACTGTGGATTCCATACCTGCGAACAATACTCAAGGATGCTGCGCACCATGGAAGAATAAAGAATTTTGATGACCTTAATATTAGTAAATTGATTGCTAGCCCTAATAAGAAAACCCATTGCCCTGTTTGCTTTTTTAACAATAAAGTCAATGTGGTTTTTATATGCTAATTTTGTGTCATGTATAACACCAAGGTCTCGAATTTGCTCGACACGTTGGAGTTCTTGGCCGTTTAAAAAATATTTGTATTTTGGGAACATAGTTTTACGAGTAAAGGTTATAACATAACACTTTTTAACATTTAAATCTAACTTGTTAACAATACAATATCGTTCAAAAGATGCTAAATCCTCTTGTAATAACTGATGGTCCATAGCATTATTAATATTTTTAAATATTTTCATGTCATCGGCATATAGAAGAAAATGTGAATGTTTAAAACAGGAACCAACGTCGTTAATAAAAATGTTAAAAAGTAACGGGCCTAGTAAGGACCCTTGGGGAACTCCAGAGGGAACGTAATTCCATTTGGAGGTGAAACCGTTCACCACAACTGCCTGAGTTCGACTTTCAATGTATGATGTGGACCACCTTAATAAATTACCGTGTATTCCTGCGTAAAATATCTTTTGTAGAAGGATTTGATGGTCTATCCTGTCGAAAGCTTTGCAATAATCTGTAAAAATTGCGTCAACTTGACTACCCGAGTCCATGCTAAAAGTAACGGAGTCTACAAAAGTAATCAGATTTGTTGCGGTGGATCGCTTGCTTAAGAATCCATGCTGTTGCGGAATGAACGTGGATGACAATGTATTGTACACTTGTATAAATACAATACGTTCAAATATCTTGGCAAATATGCACAATTTGGAGATGGGTCGGTAATTCTTAATGTCATTTTTATTACCAGCCTTATGAATGGGTGTAATAAATGCTGATTTCCAGGCTTTGGGTACAATACCTTCCGAGATTGAACGTTTAAATAAGATGGATAGAGGCTCTACTAGGCAATCAGCACAACTAACAATAAATAGTGGTGAAATGTGGTCTGGACCAGCCCCCTTTGTGAGATCTAGGGACTTTAAAAGTTTAGATATTGTATCATTATTAATTTCTATGTCACTAATGCAGTTCGAGTCATTGAAATTCCTGTAAAAGTTGCAGGACGCAGAACCAATGCTGCCTGATGAAGACGGAAAAAGAAATGTAGACTGAAAATATGCGGCAAAAAGATTGGAAACTCCCTCACCAGTATCAGCTGACCGTCCCTCGTAGTGTAAAGAGGATGGAAGAGAACTGGAATCTTTTTTGTTAGCTTTTATAAATGACCAGAAAAATTTAGGAGTTACAGCTATTGAATTTTCTGAGCGCTTAATAAAATTTTTATAACATTCATGTTCTAGAATTTTAGCCCTCTCGCGTAATAGGGAAAAGTAGGGTATCATAATCTGTGCTATTGCCATAATTTTTGTATTTCTTAAAAAATTTATACTTTTCTTTAAGTACTTTTTTTAAAGAAGCGCTATACCAAACCGGGAAGGAAGAGGAATTTATTAATTTATGAGGTATATATTTGTCTCTAGTGTCATACAAATGATTGTAAAAAACGTCGACAGCACAGTCTAAAGAATTATTATTTAAACAGGATTTCCAGTTTACCTCATTCAATGATGCTTTAATGCCTTCAAAATTACCTTTCTCATAGAAATACTTTATTCTTGGCATTACTTTCAAATTGTTGTCGTAAGCAAGATCCAATGTAACATCTAGTGGTTTGTGGTTAGTATCCTCAGGAACCAAAGGATTATCACAGTATAAAACTGATACTTCTTTGTTACATAAAACGTAATCTAATATCCTATTATTTACATTTCTGCATAAATTATATTGATTGAGGTTACACTCGTTCAGAGTGTCAAAAAAGAATACCTGTGTTTCACCCGAGATACCCTGTGGTTGAAGAGAGTCTAGTTCACCTAGCCAGTTAACTTTATGTAAATTAAAATCGCCAAGAATTAGAAATAAATCATTAGGGCAGGAATTAATAATATACGAAAGTTTTTCAGAAAAGTTATATAATTGTGTATTGAAAGTATTACCCAAATTCTCATCACAGAGATACAGTGTGCAGATATGTAGTTTATTTGTAGCTCTGACGTGGTCTTTAAATGTAATCGTCACCCAGATATCCTCAGCCGAGGAACACCATTCGGGGCGGTCAACCGATGCTAGTTCGCGACGAACAGCTAAAAGTACTCCACCTCCGTACTTTTCTTTTGTAGTTGAATAATTTCTGTCTCGCCTCCATACAACATACCTACCATCAAAAAGTTCAGCGTCATGCAAACCCTCCAATAACCAGGTCTCCGTTAGTGAGATTATGTCATACGTTGAAAGCATTAAATTAGAATGTGTGTGTCTTTGTGCGCAGCCCTCGAGTATTTTGATAGTAGACAGCTAGCCTAGAGGAAGCCATCAATATAGATGCATAAACAAAACCCGAAGCGAATCAACGTAATAAAAAATTACAATATAATGCATACACGAGAAATGATAAACAGTGAGCGTATAATTGCTCAGTACGTAATATAATATTGAAAATAAATATAATTTATAAATGTAATTACTTGATTTATCTCTAAAAAAATTATTCGAACTCACTACATAACTACATAATAAAAAATAAAATATATAATAGATATAGTATTTTTTTAAATATTTTATTCGTATTCCGAAAATCACGTTTGTTGAAATTAATCGAATTACTCGTATCTTTATGAAAACGCAAAAAAGTATACAAATTGTTTTAGCAAGAACACTACTTGCTATAGCAATATTGCGTAAACTTAATAGCGATTGGTAAAAATAATCAAAACAGTAATCTTCACAAAAAAATATGATCAGTATATTATTATTGATTGTTTCTTCGTAATTTGAATGACTGGCCATAAATTTATAAATAGGTAAAAATTTTAAAATTAAATATAATATCAAACAATGAATTTGAGTAAATATTGTGCAACTTGTAGTTATTACATTATTTATTTTTGTATGATTAGATAGTAAGGTAGTTATGAAAAAATTAACAAACGGTCGATCGCCGCATTTGTGAAATGTGGCTTCGGTTAATCGAAGTATATTACAATACGCGCAAGCTAAAATGAGCGTTATAAACGTGCAAGTAGATACGAACATTGACAGATATCGTTCAAAATCATGCGTACTTACGTGCAAAAACTGGTTGTGAAATCCATTATAATATTGTAAACAATAAAATAATCGAGCAATGACTGTGGTTCTCAATCTGCCCAAAAGTGCAACAAATAACAAAAAAAGAAATATTATAATTGATATGGTTATGAGGGGAGTTAGGAAATTTTTGTAAGATCGTTTTCGGATTTTATAAAAAATATTGATGACGTATCTGATTTTCGGACCATAATTTTCGAGTGCTTGACCCAGACGTATTGATAATTTTTTTCTTTGGCTAATGATCTCGCCCTGCTTAGCAAGTTCTTATTCCGTTGAGTCAAGTGATCATTCACGTAGAAACCTCCAGATATAGAGAAGCCTAGATTAGATAAGTTGAGTTGCTTGCTCCTTCGGGATGATGCTACAAAGTCCTCCTTGGTATAACGATTATTGAATGATATGATAATCGG
Source organism: Luffia ferchaultella (assembly GCA_949709985.1). Lineage (NCBI taxonomy): Eukaryota > Metazoa > Arthropoda > Insecta > Lepidoptera > Psychidae > Luffia > Luffia ferchaultella. The sequence continues at coordinate 4,215,548 of OX453240.1, read as the reverse complement.
TTTTTCCGCGCCAGGTACTCTCGTTGGTATACGGGCAATATAATTTATCTGCTCTTTATTTATAATTAAATTACTCAAATTGCCTATTTTCTGGGCAATTTCATAAAGATTCTCACCCTTTTTTAAAGGTATTCCACGAATTTCGACGTTGTTAGCTCTTGCCCACTGGTCCCTGTCATCAAGTTCAGAACGAAGTCTAGTTACTTCTGCCCTTAGTGCTGGAATTTCACTTTCAGCCTTCTCCAGTTGGACCACCCGTGCATCCAGAGACTTTACGGTGCACGAAAACTTGTCGATCAGATCGTGGGCCATTTCAAGAGAGTTTTTTAAGTTTGAAAGGTCTTCTTTGATAGACTTGACGTCTTCTACTAGCCCAGCCAAAGGTGCTAGTTGAAATGCGATGCTGTTGAGCTGCTGCTGTACTTTGTCCCACTGATTTGATGGCATTGGTGAAGTTGGGACTGATGATACAGATGGACTTAAATTACATTTACATTTAGGACATCTCCATGTATTCTTTCTGTCTCCAAGTCGCCTGAATCCAGTTTCAGATATTCCAGCGCACGAAAAATCGTATTGGTTTTTGCAAACACTGCAGGTCGCGCCGTCAGAATGTTGCAAATCACAGCTATTGCAAGTAAACATTATGTCGACAGAAAAAATATATTTATATAAATTATTAAGTTGTAGGTACTATGAAAAACAAAAATAAAGAATTTTTATTTACTGGTGAAACAAACTAGCGTGTGTACTCTAACGTAGCTAACAGGTAACTCGTTATAACTGAATAAATTCCTTGTTATAACTGAATAAATTCAATATGTTTTATGTATCTTATGACCATAAAATAGGGCATCATTATTTAACGCATTTCAAAAAAAGAGAACGCTAACAATTCCACTGTATTTTAAAAAAAAAATTTACTCGGTTTCTTTGCCCACTGTGAACCGATTTTATATATTTATATTTTTTAATGATTAGGCTATATATCTCGATGTTGGCTCCATATAGATTTAAATAAAATGTTCCACCTCTAAGGGTACAAAATAAAGGGATGAATTTCGTTTATTTGATTTTCACCCGCTATCCGATAACCGATTTTAATAAACCTTGTCACAAGAGTAGTTCCATATAGAAAATAAAATATTGTAGTAGCGTAGAGCTAATCTGACGATGGAAATGGCATTCAGAAAATGGAAGTCCAAGTCTTGTATGAAATTGTATGGAGCCGTTGTTTCTGCTAATTACCTACTGCGTTCCGCTCAAAAGGCCTTCTCGTACTACTAAATACAAATAAGTTACAGTTACTTATCATTAAATATTTATGAATGAAGTGAATTTACTAGGTCATACGCAAAGATGTTGTTACATAATCAATGGGCGGCATATAGTCTATGAAGTCGGTACCAACTTGGAGACTTTACGAATACAATCGTAAATGGGTACTTACCAGGTAATAATAATTACAACAATGACATAAATTTAGGTATAACTAAAACAAACTATTATAATAAAATAGAACGATTTATACATATCTCACCTACTTCATAAACTATAAAAATGCCTAGAAATGCCATTTTAGCTTTGAAATCAACTTTTATATCGGTAAAAAAATTATGGAATTTACACTTTAGTCTAATAAATCACTTAATTGAGAGATGATTATGTAACAACATCCTTGCATGTGACCTAGTCTTATAAAATTAAAATACGAAGGTAACTTATATACATCACATCACTGATATTAGATACACGCTTTGAATATACAATTATATCCAAATTTGGTAGTTAGTTCATGCATAAATATCTCGTATAATCGCCCCCGGCGGTATTACCGCATGCATATACAGGAATTGGGATAGGGTATGCAGGGGACTGGAGCCGGGCTCACTGCATGTCCGGCAACACGCATGATTGAGCCTAATAGCCTGCGCTGTCAACTGCACTGACAAACGATCCGGGAATAATAGGGAAGTATAGGAAGCGACTAATATGCCCTTATAAATGGTTTGTGACAACATCTTAATTATCATATGTCATCATTGTCGAATATTTGTCTTACTTATCTCTTTGAAGTTGTATCCTCTGAGTGTCTTTGTTTGTCTCAAAGAGAAAAATGTTATGTCATTTATAATGCTTCTCTGGGATTTCTTATTTTTTGTGTCAATACAAACGAATAAATGGGGAAAGAGAAGCTATGGAATACGTACTGAGGATGGAGAAACTGAGAAGGAAAAAGAAGGTGGTAGGGAATAGATGGGAACAGGAAAGAAGTATGATCACTCCGAGAACTTGGCGATAGGCTGTTTGTGAAATAAAGAAAATACAGCTTTTGTTTCCATAAGGAACTATCTAATCTTCGATATTTAATTTAACGCCTTCGTTACACATGGGACGTGCGACGTCTTGATTGAAAATTCATATTCTAGATGGTGGAGCTGAAAATTGTGTAAAGTGGTCGACTACTATATTACAAATGTAGTTGAGAGCGCACTGAAAGTCTCGGGAATCTGCGCGTTGAATTTTTTGGAGATGTTTAGCACAGAATATGTCCAATCATGTTTCATTCGAATTTCAGCGATCGTTACATATTTTTCGAACGTATTTTTGCGAGCGGCTTGCAATCGATGGTCTTGAAAATAGACTTATTTAGAGTTTTCTTTCGAAGCGATGATTTTCATTCATTTACGAGTGAAAAGTGTTAGCAAGCGCAATGTGAATCAACCTCCAAGATTTCGTCCACTATGGGTGGCTATATAGCCATAGTTTATACCAAGTATATACCTAAAGTATATACCATCAAAAAAGAAAAAACGTTATGTCCACAACGCCATGACACCATTTTTGTTATAGTTCTCTTACTAATGGGATTATTTTCGTTTCAATAATAATATCTGGGACATTGAACACAGTGCCATCTAGTCCCAAAGTAATCAAGTATTCTGCTTGTATTATGGGGTACTGGACAACTGGTATACATAATTTAGTTTTCTTTTTTTTTATAATATAAATTAATATTACTTTTTACACCCAGACACGGAACAATAGACATGTACTGCACACAAATAATTGTCCCGGGAGAGAATCAAATCCGCAGCCTTTGGCTCCGCAGTTAGAGTCTGTAACCATTCGGCCAAACGGTCAGTCATATTCAATGACGTAGTAACAGTTGTTATCAATTCAATTTATTATTTTCTAATAACTATACGTTTTTGTTCACTGACTTTTTTGGTTATTTGAACCATTTTTAGTCGTTAATATTGGAAAGAATCATTATTTTTATTGTTTTTTTTTTTCAAAAATGGCTCAGTGCAGACACAAATATATATTGTAGATATATATAAATAGATACGTACCCTACATCCCAGATATCGTTTGAATCCAACTCGTCCAATGTCAGAATGAATAACTTCTACAATAGTATGAAAATTATTCAGACCTTAGAAATGCACGCTTTAAAAAAGCACCTTTTCAGTAGTTAAATGAAATAAAAATATATAAAAAAAGGTCTTTTAGTCGTTTAACCAAATATTTCGAGCATTTGTGATAATAATATATGTTACGTTTAAAAAAATATGTTCAATCTTCAGGACATTTGTTCATTTGAATTAAGTAAAATATCTGTCGTCACTGATTTTCGACATCGAGCCTCTAGGCGTTATCTAGGCGTTATGTTAGGCGACATCCCATTCTCTCTTTATTAGGTCAGTCTCTATATCGGTGGGATCTCTATAGTTATAACTGCTAATGACGATGTAACGAAAACTAAAATTCGTGTGAAAAATATAATATAATATTCTGAATTAAATTTAAACATTGAATTGTGTGTTATTTTCAGTATGAAGTGGTGATTAAGTTTTAACACGGTAAACTGGATATGGTGAGCTAGAGCAGTTAACTGTGGCATTTGCATCTGCAGTGTTTAGAGAATTGTTATCTCTGCGAACCGAGAATGCTAGTGTTGTTATATACTCGTAGTGTTTTTAATATCGATAAATAGTTTATTAGAGGCTCGGGCTGGGGTCACGTTATTTACTTGACTTACGTGACTAACCGATTGGTCTGGTGGTCTGAGACGTCAACTGCTGAATCAAATGTCATGTGTTCGATCCCCGCTCGGGACTAATTTTTGTATACATGGACTTCTATGCCTTCCGTGTCTGAATACAAATATATATATTTGTATGTACTAAAAAGATATTTAGGTACCTATATCAGTTTTCTGGTGTACTCGTATAGCTTAAATTTTCTAGTCGGGGAATAGATGACCGTGTTGTCGCACATAGGATTACTATTATTCTTACTTTACGAGAAACAGTTCAGATTTTTCTTCATAGACTCTTTATGCAGGTAAAATAAGAAGCGTGATATGCTCTTCTACGGGTAATTTTAGAGGATATATCAGTACGTCGTAGTCATATTACAGTAAAAAGTGCTCGTGAAGACTAATAAAATGGGCCCAAACGTAATGGGTCTATTAGCCCAATTTGACCCATATATGTAAACAAGTATATATGTAGTTAAAATCATAACCTTCCAAAAAAGGTGTATTCGCTGATTTGTACAAAATCATCTAAGAGTAAAAATAATTGCATTTGACTGTTACATTCAGTTTCAAATTTAATTAATTAATTTACACTTTAGAAATTATAAGTTGAAAATAATAAAAAATATTTTCTAGGTTAACATTTATTATTTTATCTACGTTCATACACTTTCAGTATTGTAATGTGGCACTAACTACGGCTCACGGAAGGCAGTTAAACGTAACATGAAATAAAAGACGCATAAAGCGGTTAGTAGCTTCATAACCAGGTGTAGAGATAACTGCCGTGTGCTGGCACTCGCCGCGTCTGTAGTGATGTGAATGCTAGTTTCAGTTCATCGATATTTTGTAGAATGTTTGTATTTTCATAGAAGCTGTAAAAAAATCAAAATTCTAAATCAACGCCATCAAATAACTATACGTATTTAAGATATCACAATATACAAATGTTGTTAAGTTCAAAGTCAAAGGATGGAGAAATAATAAACATACAAGAACAAAAGTCAATCGATCTTCCCCTTACTTAATAAGGAAGTGATTAAACGTAATTACTTCAATTACGGTGCTACAAATGTGTAGTCTAAGGGGGCGAAGCTGCGTGCGGTCGCTAGTATATACTTTTAAGCAATTTTTTGTGCTATGTAAACATACATACCTATGAACCTATCTATTAAATATTAAAAATATGTTCACTAATATAATATCATACCATTATTACGTTGCTCGCGGCGGTATGTGATGTGATGTGGTAGCTATTCTTCATCCTAAAACGACTGAACGGATTTTGATAAAATGTAGTACAAAGATATTTTGAGGCTTGAAATAAAGCACAGAATAAATTTCACACCAAAAAATACACGGTTCTTTGGGATAGCTTTTCTGCTTGCTAAACTAAAAAATTTAAAAATCTACGACCAAAACATAAAATTTTAGAATTTTGCCGGAATTTTTAGGAACTCAGAATGTTCTGTAGCACTGCGTCCCTTTAACGGTCTCAGTACAACTGTGAAGAAAATTTAAAATTACTTGATATCTGTTTTATAAAATTTCATAATTTCTAATATAATTTTAATACATTATTCAACCGTTTTTACTTTCCTTTTATTATATATTTCTACATAATAGGACAATAATGTCATAAATGTATATGTATCATTGCTAAATAAATTAAAATATTATTTTCATTAAGTAATATAACTACCATTGTTGATGTAGGTACTCAGTGTTATTTTTAGTCAAACTTATATTCAGTCGTTTATTAATAGTTTCACGCCAAAAAGTATAACATCCTGCGTGGTTACATAAACAAGTACCCACACGATTATTTTTAAAATTTAACCGCCTCTAAATAAACACTTCGAAAGATTTACGAACCTTGAATACCAAATACCTATTTGTTAAGTGAGAAGATGATGTCGTGATAACCCAGAGCGCAACGAACCGGTCTCAAATTTATAAGGCCATGGTTCGAATCCGGGCGTGTACCAATGAGTTTTTCTGACTTAAGTACATTAACTATCACTGACTCCGTGCCTCGGAGAGCACGTTAAGCAGTCGGTCTCGGACGCTGTCAATATATGGCGGTCGTTGCAATCCCCAACCCGCAGTGAAGTAGCGTGGTGGATTTAAGCTCCAAACCCCTTCTTCACCCTGGGGGAGGCCTAAGCCCCTGCAGTGGGGTAAAATGGGCTGATGATGATGATGATGATGAAGTGAGAAGTACACGACACTTTTATGTGTGTAGTATGCGTATCTATTTCTTTTACCACTTAATTCTATGTAGTTACCCAATCACGGGCTTAGCACAAGTATGACACGGTCGTGTCAGTAACGAAATATGCAGTTAATTAAATGACATAGCCTCGCTCGAGACCAATCGATACCAGTACTGCATCGTCTATCTACGCTATTGCTATATGGGTCGCCATATATGCAGACAGAGAGAGTTAGTATTGATGCTTAATTGACTTTGGATTCGTTTTATTACATCACATCACAACATTTGCTACCATGTTAATTTAAAAAAAAAAAACTCTTTTTAAATAACAATTGAGTCCAGTGAGGTTAAACACTGCCGCCACAGCCTTCGACGGTATAGTTCCAATCAAACTTATGGCGGATCGGAATACAACGCTTTAAGCATGCTTGCGCAGGTTCAGTCATATGCCTCTGGCTCCACTGCTTCCCGCTACACCTAAAACTGGTTACTGCGACGCGACTTGCGCCTATGTTCACATTTGCCATAAAGTTATCTTGTGACAAAAAAATATCTAACAATTACTAAGCTTATCTTAGTTTAGAACACTGAGAAAAATTTCAGCATGAAAAAAGGATATTGTACACTTAAACCGTGGTATTACTTGATTTAGCGTAGCACAGTATATTACATCATGCAGCTGCAGGACAAGTCTGTCGTCACACTGTGGCATAAATTTTACATCACATTAGTACCTCATTACTAATTACTATATATTTGATTTGTAATTTTATGAAAATACGACACCGACTGCAGGGTTTTCTTTTATTATGGGAAAAGTTACGTAGCAAATTACCTACGATTTTCTAAAAAAATTAGTAACTTCTGCTTTTACTAAATCGCCTCCCCTGAGCTGGCCGCAACATAGAGTGAGTACTTAAAAGTATTGGTGACGCAGCAGGGTGTGAACATTAGTATGGACTAAATATTAACTATGAACAAATAAACTTAAGAACACACACAAATCTTATATAAAAAAAGTGCGCGACTGACTAAGCACTGAGGGTTCTATATTACGTATTTATCGCCTATCACAATGCACGTAGCTTCACGAATCAGATGCCACTTAAACGTATATAAATTAAAAAAAATTGATTTTCAGGTTTTTCCTTTACTTGTGCTATGAGATTTTGCCTCATGATCTCAAATAAACAGGAAGTACTCTGTAGTAGGTTTTGATTTGTTTGCGGGTATTAAAAGATGGGGCATAAATAGTTGTATTTTTTGACTGCTTTGACATTTAAATTAATATCTTCATGTGTTAATGACAAAGAGGTCTTGACAGACAGACAGATAAACGGTCACCGAAATAACCGTATAAGGACTTTTTCGTTTTGAGTTAAAAGGAAGCTCTAGCGCAGATAAAAGGATATACAAGTGTATATCAAGGTACAAGGCGAACCGCTATATTTAAAAACGTGAATTGAGGGAGTATTTATATGACACAGAAATCCATTAAAAAGGATTTTCCAAAACTCGACCCTTGACGAGTGAAATGGAGGTAGAATGTTTTGAGTATTCAACCGGAAGCATGCGTAATTATAACTCTTCCACCATTGTCATTACCAACACACACAACCTAACTAACCTAACACATGTATTCTTATTCACTGCACCAAATCTTTTTTACTATTCTATATGAACCACGCGAACGGAGCCGCGGACGGACGCTAGTGCGTTATTTGAAGTGTAACATGTCATAGTATGTTGCCATGTGGCCGGTTTTTTGTGTAAGCGAATACAACAAATATGGAAATAGCCGTTTCAGTGATCACAATTTGCTTTAATTGTGTTAAACCATAACGAGCTCTCGTATCGCGATATCAGCCATTATCGAAAAAATGTAAATCGCCCTTGTGCACAGATAAAAGAAATTACATATTAATATTCATTTGGACGGCTTTAAAAATTTAAATAAAAATTGCGTTCGTGGCCCTCCAACACTGGTAGAAAAAAAAATTATATATATTTCAAAAGCCGACTTTTTCGTCTGGTCAATACAAATTAGTTCATGGACATCATGAATACAGCCTGATGGGCTTTATCTAAAAAGTTTATGTAATAATTTTCTTGAATTTTAATTAAAAATCATATTTATTATGGCCCAACTTAAAATAAACCTTTATTCTATTTCGACTTATAATATATATTTATTTCAAGGGTTAAAATCAATATTATTTGTTTTATGTAATATTTCCTTTTGTAAAGATTTTAAAGTATTGAATTTATTTTTAAATTAATTCCTCACAGGGTATCTATGTTTAAATATAACAATTTTATAGCGTTCATATCTAATTTCTTATTGTTACATATTAATAAAATAAACGTTAAATTATCCTTGTTTTATTAAAATTTAATTATAATTTGTATAATGACCCTATTTAAAATTAACTTTTATCCAATTTCAATTTATTAAACCCATAATATTGTTAAGTGTCCTTTATCACGATACCTTTATATTGTATGCTGCTATTAAATGAATATTAAAACAGATTTATTTGGCAGTTATCCGGAAAGCCATCGCTGTTGAAAAGGCCATTTGACTCAATTTGGCGATCGATACAGGTTCAAATAAAGTGAACAATAATTCAAAAAAAATCTTTGTTCGCCGTCATTTCAACTAAGAATATGACATTACTTTCAAAATGTTTTTATATCGGAGCTTCATTGTGTAGCAGGAATTCAAATTGATTTTTAAGATCTATGTAATAATTTGACACTAGATTCTAAACTAACGAACGACAAACAAAACAAAGAAAAAAAAATTTAAAGTAAAAGCTTTATAAGTTTTTTTTTAATTCTCAGGTCTATCAAGTAGTATATGAAATTAACTAAAACATTTTTCTTGTGCTTATTATGTGTTTTTGTTTTGTTTAAACTACAACAATCTAGCGATGTAATTGCTTAAACAAAAACATTAAGATAATTCAGGCGTTCAGACCAAACTATGAGTGCTTCTCAAGAAGTAGAAAGTAATAAAATACCTTTGGAACTTAAATGGGCAAAGGAGTATGGTGTTTGTGCAAAGACAATAAATAAATGTAATCTGTTATTCTCCACTGCATCTTTGATAGCATAAAAAAGGGTTTTGTGCTACTCTTTTAAATTACCAAATAAATACATTTACAGTTATATTTAACTTTAAATGCTTTTATAAGGTTATTTTTACTATAAAGCTCTAGTTACCATATCATGAGATATCGGTGAGTACTTGCTTTAATTAAATACTCTATTAAGCGCTTACAAGGCAAATACTCATGGCTTTTATAAATAAAATTAAGAACAAAAATAAGAGTTAAGATACTAAAAAATTAACACATCGTTCTTGGTTTTTACAAGCTCTTATAAGCGCATCCTGTGAATTCATTATAAGTACGATATATAAGTTTGGTAACGGCACGGTTTAATACAGATATAAGCCAATAACTGGATTCACAATGACCACTTGTTTTTAAGTTTTGAAACACTTGTAATTTTTGAACGTCACCTGCAATACCTTATTTTAACGTTTTAGTCATGCGATAAATTATATGATAGTACATCATCATCATCATCATCATCATCATCAGCCCGTGTCTCTCCACTGCAGGATATAGGCCTCTCCCAAGGCTCGCCACCACACACGGTCCTCCGCCTTTCGCATCCAACTACCCCCGGTATGGCGCTTCAGGTCATCTGTCTACCTGGCCGGGGTCGTCCAACGCTTCGCTTTCCGGTATATGATAGTACATTTATTTACAATCAATACATCATAGAGTTTATTTTTCTCTTTTAACAATTATTAATCTTTACATAGTTACATATATAGTTTACATAATATGTGAGTTCACATATTATTACTATTATTATTTTTATTATTATTATATCCACAAAGAATCGGCCCGGTGTGGTACTTTATTTTATAGTATGTGTCAAAATGGTAGCATAAAAGTGTACTAAACTAATTATGAGTACCTAAGCACTCAAGCAGAGGAGAATGTGAACCGATAATGATTGTGTTTTAACTAGTGATACTGACTTCCTAATGAAGTTGATATCTGCTAACTGTTGACTTACATAAGAGAAAAATGTTTTTGTGTATACAGTTGCACTTTGCTGCAGTAAAACCGGAGCATTTTAACAAAAAGTCACTTTGGAGATAAAAACAAATTAATGAAGCTTTATTCAATAATATTATTAACAAAAAAGACAAAACTACTACGTGTACTAGGCAAGTATACATGGCGGTATGGTTCTACTATACTGATTCATGTGTTGAAGGGTTTTATATACAGTTTGTGACACCGCCGCTGGCTTTAACATATTGGAAGGGATTTAGAATAAATAGCCTATAGTTATCTGATTGGATTGACGGATCACTACGCGTGTCTATTGGACCAATCAGAAACGAGTTTGTGTGTTTCAAAGTTCACTTGAAATCGGGGCTCTAGTTTCATGAACTGCATTTTCAGGAAAAAAAATGTTGGTTTTAAATAAAGTGTAGATTATGTGAAATAGTGCGTAAGTGACTAGAAAATGCTTCTCTTAAAATTGTAAAGGATTAATGTCCTTAATGTAATGCTATTTCAAGGTAACTATTAGTGTAAGTTGCAGTCTGTCAGCGTACTGTAAGTAAATTACAAGTGCAACACGTATGTAACGGTGCTTTTTTTTTTAATTAGTAAGCGCTTAAAAGTTCATTACAAGTATATTAACTTGGTAGAGTTAGAGTAATTTTCTAGTTGCGTCCTACAGCATGATTAACTAAAAATATGTATAATTGAAATAAGTTTGATTGGATGTGATTTTAAATAAATAGGTTAAGAAATCTCTAACTTGGTGCATTTATTAATTAGAAAGGTAAATTTATAACTGTTTTTACTCGATTTTAACTCTCTTGAAAATGTTAGTTCAGTTTTTAAATTTTATTCGACAGCTTTTCTGGAATATAGATTTTTGAAGCTGTATGCAATGACTTTGAAGAATATTGTTGTTAATGGAACTCAATTTTTCACCTTTGCATCGACTGAGAAAATGACTCTACTAATCTCACTCAAATAATTTTTAATTGTATCTAAATTCATACGCAAGTTACATGTAATAAAACCCTCGATTGAGCACTACGTAAAAACAATTAAAAAAAACTAAATGTGGCACTCGAGGACTGCCGCGGTAAAGCTATTGTATCATTTTGTATCAACTTATGCAATTATAATTATTTATTTATTTTATTTATGCAGTTTTTTTGTTATTATTTTTTCTTCATTTTTCTTCAAATCTTTCTGACGCTGTTAATATGCCCTTTGACGTGCATTAGTTTTTTTTTTCTTTTTAGCTCTTTACGCTTTTCTTCTCTATAAAACGAAAATATCTAGGTATAAATAATAGGTATAAATAATTAGGTATAAATAGTGTAATGACACACCAAAACAAAGTTATTCATTTTAAAAAAATAACGATATTAAGAAGTGATTATCGAATTTCGCGCGATGTACCTTTATATAGATATAATATCATATATACTTTCTCTGCGCGGCATTCATGTGCATTATCTATACACCAAAAACAAAGGTAGGTACTGAATAGTACCTACACGTGCTTGGTTTGATGGTGTCTGTTATATACATAATGAAGAATGAATTTATTTATTTATATATATACATATTAAGAATCTAAATTGAGAATTTAAACTATACGCGTGTGTGTGTTTGTGTGTATAAAAGAGGGCTACTTTTAATATCGCTCATTTTAATATCAAAAATTTAGGACTTTATAGCAGTATTATATTTTCAATTCAAAATTAATACTGCATTTGTGATAATAATAAAATGTATGTATATAAATTACTCACTCATTTTCTTTCACTACTTTTTCGTGACTTTCTTCATTAATAATAGGTGCAACAGATTATAATAGATGGCGCTGTTTTAAAAAACGTACATCGCGCTATCAAAATTTTTCTCCGTGCGGCGTGGAAAGGTTTTTTTCGTTACGGAATTTCTCGATTCGCACCCCGCGCTCAAAGGCCCGCGATAGAAGCTATGCAATAGCTTAATAAAATCAAATTAAATACAATACCATTACTGTACGTCGTGTAAACAAAGTACACGTAAATATATAAATTAGGAATGCAAGACGTTGCCCACATTTTTGTTAATTATTCAGTCGGACAAAGGCGAAACTGTACAAGTCAAGCAGTACGAATTAAACCCTAACGAGCCTCCGCCCGCAATCGCATTTAGTATTCACCAAAGTCTGTCTCAGTATGTATACATGGAGGTTTTTCAACTGCCGTTTGTGTGATTATGTGCAGCTTGCGATCTAAGAAAAATCACATATAAAAACTCTTAGCGAAATATAGTATAGTAATAGTATCCAGGCATCTCACAAAAGTCATCTAGACTAAAACTAGGCAGATCCTGTGCTGTGGGTACAAGACACCAAAGTTTAAATCAGTCAAATAGAAAAGTAATGCTGTCCGTTTAGTTTGAATACTACAGTTATCACATTTGAGCCATAGGATGAGGAAGGACGACGGACGGAACACGCATATGGCCCACGTGATTGGTAACCTAGATGTTGTGCTGTGTCTGTCTTGGTTTTTGTGTATCGCTTGTCACAACTAATTACTTACCTACTACTGAATGAAAGGCGTATACCAATAGGATTTTTTTAAGGTAAATATAGCTGGACGTCGTGATAGCCCAAAGCGCAACGAATCTGTCTCAAATTTATAAGGCCATAGGGCCATGGTTCGAATCCGGGCGTGTACCAATGACTTTTTCTGACTTAAGTACATCACTGACTCCGTGCCTCGGAGAGCACGTTAAGCAGTCGTTCCCGGACGCTGTCAATAGATGGCGGTCGTTCAAGCCCCGCCCCGTAGTGGAGTAGCGTGGTGGATTCAAGCTCCAAACCCCCTCCTCACCCTAGGGGAGGCCTAAGCCCTTGCAGTGGGGTAAAATGGGCTGATGATGATGATGAAATATAGCTGACAAAATTTATCGGCTTTGAATCATCGAGATCAGTAAGCTTGCACCTTCTAGTCTACTATATTTAAAGTTCTGTGGTACAAGACTACGAATAAAATATTTTATAAAGTTTTTTTTACTCTATTGTAAAACAAAATTTTAATAATATGTTTAAACCTACACTTAGAACAACCAACATTTTAGTGTATCGAAGTCTTAAGTATACGATGTAGAGTTCAAATTTGTAAGAAAAGAAATAAAGCTGAAGAAAAACCAAAATAAGAATAAAAAAGATTCCTTTTATAAAAGTAGTAATTACACCCGTTGATACTAATATCGTGATAAGGTGGAATATATAATGAAAAATAACTAAATTGAGATCAGTAATAAAAAATAAATAAATAACTCTCGTTATAAAAAGTTTTATTCCCTGTTTCCAAAAATATAGGAATAAATTTATAATATTGTTATTTTTTTTAATAAAAAGAAACTCTTCTAAAGTTCGAAAGTCACCAATAGAGACTTATATCCTTCTCGGAAAGAATTAGTGTCGTGGAAGAAAATAATTTGTCTGCTTTATAATATAACTTTTGACTTCTGTAGTTAGTAGTTAAACTGTAACAACTGTTTGCCTGTTTTTTTATTTTTCAGCTGGGATTGTCTAACTAGCTACATCTAGTCATACAGCTACATTCAAATATAATTATATTTGAATGTAGCTGTATGGTCTGCGATTCAGGCTTTTCCATATTAGAATATTACTATTTTATAATTAATGGGTGCAATTTTTAAATCCGAAAGAAATTATGAGTAAAGTGAATCATAACACAGTCCGAATTTCACACAAACGAAATCGGGAACGAGGTTAGTCAAATTCAAATGGGCAGTAAATTACATCAGGTTTGTTCGAGTGAAATTTTTTCTTAAATTCATTTTATTCAAAAATGTTAAATTAAATTTAACACAAAAGTCTGCATCAAACCACGTACACGCCATACATTTTACGTTAAAACCTTTATGAATAACGCAAATTAATCCAGATAACGGTGACGTCTCTACGCGTCATAACCGCACTAGCTGGCTCGTGTGTAATTCACGTTATCGCGTACATGCGTTGTTATGGAAAATATTATAACAATCAAAGCCGTTATTTTTGTAATTTCTGCCATTAAATTAAATGTAGGCAGGAATATGGTCATTATTCCTGCCTGAATTTAATTTAAGATGGATTCAGACACTCATATACATAAAAATAAATAACATATTTTTCTCGAATTAAATACATAATAATCGAAATAACAGTCACCTACTTATTCAAAGCCAAAATCGCTGCAGCGAAACATACAAAATTCGGTTTCTTTTCTGACGTGAGCATGAATTTTTTTTTTTCAAGTTAAATGCATAAAAATTGGTATATTTACACGTATACAAACGAAACATCTCGTGTTTGAAGTTTTAAAAATTTATCCCTTTTCGGGAAAATACGGGACGAATATGAGGCTTCCGACATTCTTAAAGTTAAAGCTATAAAGTTTATTATTTGGGTTTATGGTTAGAAAATTAATAAACATCCGTTTTAGCATTTATAAAAATCTAACATTGGATAGGGAAAATAGTAAAAATTAAAAATGAAATATTTCAATCCGAGTCTGTATAAAACGCTTGGCAAGTAATTAATTCGTTTATTAGGCTCACAACAGTTCACAGCGAAATGTTTGGATTAGAAGTTCTTTGTTACTGAAACAACATAATATATCTGGGGTAGTTTATCTTCACTCATCATGTCTTATGTCGCCAAATTACAAATATTTGTAACACTGTAATAAACTGTGTTCCAGATGCTTGGAGATTTCATTGAAACATTTCTAACAACCGCTACTGTATGGAACACTATACTATTGTGAAAAATTGAAAGGTTTTGCCTATCAGCAAGGATCCGGCTATATGTAAAGCAAAGTGTAAACTAATTTAACATTAGCGTTAGGTTTTAATCTGAGATTTTAATAGAGTCATAAATATCAGTTCACAGTATCGAGGTGACGTTTCGTAATTTTTTTTGTTTGGGGGGGGGGGGGGGAACCGGCGCGCGTGGATTTCTCGGGGGTGAAGAGCAGCACGCAGGGACCTTACACACTGAAACTCGGACTAAAACTCCCCATCTTACACCAGCTAGCTATAGTATGAGTGGTTAGACGGTAAAAGTAGAAGAGAGCTTCTAGTCATATGTTCATACTTTTATGATCTAAAGTGTCCTTCCTTCATCATCATCAGTGCCTCTCCTTCAGCCAGTTTTGCAACTTGAACTTATATTTACTAAATATAAATTTTGTTATGTCAGACGTAACAAAATTCGAAGTAAACTGATTAACTCTAATATTGATTGAGCGCTCATAACCAGTGAACTGACTTCTAAGTGATCATTGTAAAAATATTGAGCATGGTCATTGAACTGTAAAATTTTGTGTTATAACTTGACAGAAGTACGTACAATGTTATATTTATTAATCCTAAATTCTACAATACGACAAACATGAAACTGTTGAGTATTTGATTACTATTACATATAGTATATTTATCAAGAAACTATCATATAAAATAAGACTTTACACGATAACGAAATTTATAAACAAAATTGTATTCGGTTGAGGAACATAAAAATTATGAGCTATTAAAATTTTACCTCTTTCTCTTTCTTGCAAAACAACATTTAACATTATTTTAAATGGCCTGACGTCACACATAGGTACGCCGTGCGATATTGCTCTCTCTGTCTAACAGGACGTTTTAAACATTCATAACTTTGTTAATAATGATTTATATTTTCAAATTCATTCACAGTTGTGATATAAAGAATCCTTTCACATAAAATTATTAAAAAAAAATATTTAACTAGCCTATGATCCAACTTAATGGTGAATTTACGAATAGCGAGGTCTTACTCTAAGTTTCATATAATTATTTGTACTCATTTCCGTGGTAGTGTCGATTTTCTTGTCAATGTACGTTTGGACTGTAAACTGAAAAAGTTTAACACTTTTAACAAATAAAATTCTGACGACGATTGAGTGTAGGTTGATTGAAAGTAAGTAAAAAACGAATTTATGGTTGGAAGTTATACTTCTGAAGTATTAACAAAAATAACTAAACATATATCTGAACGATTACAAGACGACTTCAGAGACTTCTAATAAAATATTCTTAATTCTAACACGTTAACAAACATGAACTGAATGTAACGAATTGCGGTAGTTCGTGCCTACAGCTTCAATGAATGTTCGAGCTTCTATGTCGCTGTCACGAAACTCAGTTGGCCTCAAACGGATCGTTGATCAGCCGGTTACCAAATTTCTTTATTGTTTTTAAAAAAAAAAAAAAACTATGCAGTATAACCATTTACATGTAATAAACATACATTCACCGCTCAGACTATCTGATGAGATTTTAACTAATTGTAAAAGGTTAAAATGATTATATTCATAGCTTGATCAAAACAAAACCCTAACTGGTATACATACATCAGCGCGATGAAATTATGAAACGTTTTCTAAAGACTATAGGTATGCTATATAGCTGCTAATTGTATAGTGCAGTAAACAGTGCGTGAATAATCGAAATTCCGCTTCTGGTTGTATCATTCCTCTTTGTAGCAATCGGATGGTGGCTCCCACCGTGTCAAAGCGATTGCAGAGTTAGCTATCTGCTCGTTTTCAGTTATTTCGAGTATTGGACTGGTAGATACAATCAGAGTGATTTTAAAATTGTAATTTTGGTCATCGTACCGACAGATTTAGCAATTTTACACTATTTCAAAACTGGAATATGTGACGTCTGGACATGGAGGATATTGTTGCAAAATGTATTATCATCGACTATACTTCCTGCTGTAAAATTAATTATTATTGTTTTTGTCTGTCTGCATGTTTATAACTGAAGTATCATTAAATAACAAAGCCCCTGTAAAGATGTAACGCGATTGATTACTAGGTTTGAAATAAAAAGACTACTTTATTTAGGTTGTTACGATTTTGTCCAGAACTCATGATGCCACATTTTGATTTTGCGGCACACAAGTCAATGACATATTTAAAAAAATGATATTTATTTATTTATAGATTGTTTTGTAAAGCAATGTGCCTTAGAGAGTGTATTTTTTTTTTTGTCATTTACTAATAAGTTGCGGTTGCGATACGCTCTATGGTTCGTAGTAAGTGTAGAGACAATTTATCCCTGAACTGAACATAACTCCATAACTGAACAACGCAGGATTTATGGTAAAAGACTTTTTCAATACATTTGCTATTAATACGGTCTTTATGACATCGAAACTTGTACCATAATGTTGTATTTCACAATACTAGGGCTTTTTACTTTATACTAATCACAAACGAGCATTCTGTTAGTAACGCATGCGTAAACCGCGAAAGGCAACCCGCTCGCGCCCTTAGCTCCCGCCATTATTACGTTTCGAGTATCTACCTAAATTTAATCACAAATGTATTGGAAAACGTCGTATGATGTTCGTACTCAGTAAGCTGGTTATTATAGTCATCGGTTCATTATAAACACATCAATTATAATATGCAGCTTACCGTACTTGCATCATAATATATTATTATGCGAACACTTTTATGATATTCAGGATAAATAAAGTTTTAATAAATGAAAAGGGACAGATATATACATGCAGTTACTACCTACGATATTATTACTGAATTTTTAAACCTTACAGCCTACAGCAGCTTTAGATACTGTCGTACTATAACGATACTATAACGTTACGTTAACTATATGTTAACTATAACGAAATAACGATTTTCTAAAACAGTCAATCGTTAATCGTTAATGAATCAATATTTCTTAAGTAGACACAGGCTCCCATAACAAGATTTCTTCTTTACAAACCTAAACTATTAATTACTGCAATAAAACAACTTGGAAAATTTTTTTTTCAAATATTCTTAAAGGGTACGATTTCCAAATCAAGTATGTTTTTTTTTAAATCTTAATACAATTCATCATAATTATAAAATCAATTTAATAATTCTTTACAACAAATTGTGAAAAGTCCAATTTGTTATTTTTTAGCTAGATAGTGCTTATATAATATATATATCTACTTTCAGTCAATAGGTATTTTATTTGCGATTCGCAAATTTTTGAATAATTTTATACCAACAAGGGTCAATCTGAATTACCTAAATACAGACTCCACGAATGTCACGATCTCATTTCATTCAAATATATGCGGGTGCGATGAATATGCAATAACCGAGTCCTTCCTAACCCAAGTTAAACAAATTGGATTAAGGCACTCTAGTGATTACGCGCCTATGCTACACGTGAAATATGAAATTCCGGAATATTATATATATGTATATTACGCGAGAGATCGTTCTGAAATTTCTGAGCTTCTACGTCGATATATGGTTTTGGTTTAAATCAATTAAAATAATAATTTTCGTGTGTTTGATAATAATGTACAGATAAGCGTAAAATGTTCTAGTTTATTTTGTTTAAATATTAATAAGTACGTGTAACCATGTTTATTGATATTTAAACAAAATAAACATTTAAATAATAAAGTATACATGACAACAATGTCTAGGGCCCGAACTAAGCATTAGCTTGTGCTTTGGGTACCAAGCGAACACACCAAATACATATAACAATCAAGACCCGGTTCCAGTATCGATGTTCATCATATAAATATTGACCCGACTTGGGATTCAAACCCGGAACCTTCAGCTTCGTAGGCAGGGTCGCTACCCACTAGGCTAAGTGGTCGTCGTTTCTAATGATTGTGCACACGTTTTATTGATTATTTTTTATTAAAATTACGTTTGAAATTATTTTAAATTACAAACCAATTTAATTAGATTAGTTTTTTATTTAGTTTTTGTGTCATATACTCAAATTTAAAATAACATCATTTCCATTTGAAGAGCAATAGATTTCACCATGCTTAAGTGACGAGTGAAAGAGAATTTGCAAACTTTACAATGTAAAGCAGAATAATTTCTTTCTAACCTCTGACAACCTCGACAAATTTAAGTCTCGTTGATAAATTCCTATAAACTGCTCAAACACAAAGTTTGTACAGTAAAGGATGCTTTTCATTTTCATGTCAAGTTCGGTCGAACGAAGTCTTTTATAGCCGCAATGTTAACAGTCTAAACTTTCGAGCAGAAAAGTTTGGAATGTAACTAAAATAATGTACATCAAAGCTGTTGTAACCTGTTTGTGAACGGGATAGAAGTATTTTTTAAATATTTGATTAAATAGGATGGATTCGTTAATACCTAATTTTTAGCATTTACTATAGCATGAGTAAAACACAATTTTGTTACACTCGTTCGTCTGTCGCCCAGAAAACTCAAGTTTTTACATAGTTAAAGTTGTGGCTGAAAATGGATAAAATCATTAAAATATTAGTAATTTAATATCTATTAATGATACAAATAAACATACCAATATTGTAAATAAAATATTTAACTATACGCTTAGTTATTAACACCAAAAAGATTTATTATTTCGTTATCAGTTAACTTTAAAGTTATCTACCCTACTCAATGAAAAAAGGATAATTCATGTAAAAAGTTTTCCTACTTTTCAACTCTTGAGGAGGAATTTTTTTTTTATTTAAATGGGACCAACATGGAGGTCTATCCCGTTCGATAAAAAAGGAATCATCAAAATCGGACTACACTGTGAAAAATTATGTACAGACACACAGAATTAAACAGGCGAACTCAAGACCTCCTCATTTTTTGTTGTTTAAAAAATTAACACATTAATATTTTCGAAATTTGGTTGGCCGACATTCGGTTGCGAAAAATACGATGTTTAACTATCCCTCGGCCCCTATGCAAATATTTTGATATTAATAGTGCTTCTGCAAAAATAAAACACTTGCTTTAGATCGCCTTCAAGAAGTTTTTGTAAACATCTTAGCGCTCACCCCACAAAAGGAGTAGGTAAAACGAAAATATAACTTTATGCTGTCATACCACCACAGACTATAGTAAAACATTTAAATAAACAAATTTTGCGAGACCGGTAGGATTCAAACCAGAAAGAATTGTGTTTGGTAGAAGAGATTTGGTCGTGAAGCTATTTTGACGGCTATACACTCGTGATGGGTATAAACTACTTTGAGGACGATATGTGCTTCGCGAGTGTTCTCTTTTAGTTTTTATATTGAACGCAATTACAAAATTTTATTGTTGAAGACTAATAAATAAAAGCGTAAAAAACGTGCAGGTTTCGGAATAAATCTGAATACCACATAATTTTAAGCGTTTAGTCATCCAAGTACTGACCGCGACAAACGTCACATAACCTCGATTACTGGAAACAAAGTGCTGTTACAAACTGCTATGACTGTTGATAAGAAGTGTAATAAAATTAATGTTATGTTTTATGAAAGGTCTCTTACAGTGTTGTTATTATGTATTTATTATGTTATTTTAATATAATAACAGCGTGCTTGTACGGCGAGACAGACTTGAAGCCTTGATGGTCTCGGCATCACAGACAATACATATCATAATATTCGTACGTATTCGATTGATCACAGACTATATATATGTTAAAAAGTTATGTGACACCTTTAATTAAAAGTAAAAACGTATCCTTTTATCTATACACACATTATAAATGTAACAATTCCGCGTCTTTGCTGTCGTGGATCTGGCTGTTGTGCCGGGATCGCTAACACATTCCAGTTTATAGCTGTGAAAGAATAACAATTACACAAACGCGTTGTCCGCAGTAATAATAAAAATAATAATAATAATATAATACCTGGGACATCCCACACAGCGCCATCTAGTCTTAAAATTAGCTTTATTATCTTTATAATATATACATACATAGATATTTTACACCCAGACACCGAACAAATAGACATGTTCATAAATATCTGTTGCGGGCGGAAATCGAATCCGCGATCCTTGGCTCCGCAGTTAGGATCTCTAACTGCTAGGTCAATCAGTCAATGCGGAAGTCAGTGCGGAAATATACAAAAATTCTAAATACGTATTGTACACAATAAAATATTACATGTGGAACCTTACAATTTTTAACCTTGTATTTGTTAATCCAAGCAGTGAGCGGACATTCAACATAACGGGCTTAATACGATTTCGCAAGCGGTGGCCATTTGATGCGAGCTTGATGCTTCATCAAAGATCATCAGGTCAATTCATATATAACAATCCCCCACAATAGTAATGTGCACTGACTTTGAAGTCACAAAACAAATTTTTCAATACATTTGCTATTAATACGGTCTTTATGACATCTAAACTTCTGCCAAAATATTGTATTTTACAGTACTAGGCCTTTTTACTTTACACCAATCACAAACGAGCATTCTATTTGAAACGCATGCGTAAACCGCGAAAAGTAACCCGCTCGCGCCCTTAGCTCCCGTCATTATTACTTCTGAAGTATCTACCTAATTTTAATCGCAAATGTATTGAAAAACGTCGTATTATGCTCGTACTTGTATCGTAATCTAGTAATATATACTCAATATGTATCAACGACCGCTTAGCCTAGTGGGCAGCGACCTTCCCTACGAAGCTGAAGGTCCTGGGTTCGAATCCCAGGTCGGGTCTGTATTTATGTAATAAATATTACTAACGGGTCTTGGTTGTTACATGTATGTGTTGTCTTCGCTTGGTACCCAAAACACAAGCTAGTGCTTAGTTTGGGGCCTGGACTTTGTTGTGATGTATATGTTTGTTATGTTATGTTCATTATTGAACTCGTTACAGATGTCCCAAGATCGTTTTTCGTGGAGATTCTAGGGTTCTAGGGATTCTACTCTAGAATCTCTCCCTGTTGTATAACAGCAGAAGTCTGGCAGCTGCGATGATGAATAACAACTTCCCGTAGCATTCACTGAGACACTATTTCACGATCTAAAATAAAGATAATAAAACAATAAATAAAAGTTTCTAATATAATAAAATAGATTGTGAATCCAATAATATTTCGCCAAAATTACAATCCATCTGAATGCCGGTCGCCTTATCTGCGACGTTCGCTGTCGGCAACAACTCGTAAAAACTTTTTAAGTGATGGTTCATAAGGGATTACGTAAAGCAAAGTTGTTTAGGAAGCAAAAACTCTTTAATATTTATTACGAAACTATGGACTCGAAAGCGATAAAATTGTAATTAAAATAATTTATTAACAAAATATCCAGAGCAAATGAAGTAATTTAAAATATTGTAATGTACAAACTTCGTTAACTGTTAAATTAATATATCTTAAAATGAATTTACAATAATACAATTTTTACACTATATATTTCTAGATTCACAATGTCCTTTATTGAGGGACCGTATGGTTACCAATATGTATGAGATATATGTAAAAAATATCGAATTATATTATGAAAACATAGCTTTGATTTGTCATCAAAATAAAGACTATTAACGTGCGGTAATATTCGGTGCGGTCGGTGACCTAAACAATTGTGTTACTAACCAAGAAGATGCATATTTGAGATATTTCCTTATTGTTGTTGTTGTTGTAATGCACTGAAAATATTTTTTGAAACGAAATGACACTCACACAATATCAAACGTAAACAAATGACAGAATATGCTATTTCAATATATTTTCCAAAAAACTTAAACCTGTTTTATCTACTTACCGTAATATACCATCAATCGGTTAATGCCTCATGGCCTCCCGTCGGGATGGGGAGACTTGGAGCTTAATCCACCACGCTGCTCCAGTGCGGGTTGGTGGATTTCAACAACTGGTATTTATTGACGGCATCCGCGACCGACTGCTTAGCGTGGTCTTCGAGGCACAGAGTCAGTGATAGTTACGAGTATGTACATAAGATAAAAAAAAACATTTGTACATGCCCTGGGATTCGAACTCCGGCCTTCTAAACAAGAAGCGGGCTCGCCACCACTTGGCTATCACGACATTAGACCTACTTACAAAAATAACTACTTATAAAAAGTGTTTTTCAAAATGTACCAACTTAAATTTCTTTAGAATTTTTCACCTCGTTTGAAAAATTAAAGATGAGAACATACTTTTCAGGACTTCAGAAGAACAAATCTCAAGATTTAAAAATAAGAGTAATTTTGAAACCTTTATACAATTTTTCAAAACCTATCTATACGTACCTCACGCGTTGATGTGATATTAATTTTATATTATAATATGAGCAATGTGAGCATAATACCTAGTAAATATACCTATATATAAATAATTTTTGCAGTTATGAGCTACCAGGGGTCCCAGCAATAGATATGTGACTCTAAAATGGCTGGGAGGAGCTGTACACGGTTTTTTGCGTTATAAAGATATCACCTAAGAGCAGGTTCTTAGATAAGGTTTGCGGTTATGGGCTACCAGGGGGCGCTGCAAAAGATGATCCTCTGAAATGGCTAGAAGCATCTTGACGGAATTTTTTGCGTTATATAAATATCGCCTACGGGTAGATAATTAAATAAGTTGTGCAGTTATGGATCATCGGGTTACAATAAACGTATGTCACTTAAACGGCTGAGAGGATCTTGACGTGATTTTTTGCGTTACAAACATATCACCTAAGAGCATATTCTAAGATAAGATTTGCGGTCGTTGCCACTACGAGGCTCTGCAATAGATACGGCTCTCTAAAGCGGTTGGGAGGATTTTAACGTGGCTTCTTGCGTTTTATAGATATCACCTAAGAGCAGGTTTTTTAGATAATATTTGAGGTTATGGGGCACCAGAGGGCGCTGCAATAGATATGTTTTTTCTAATACGACTGGGAGGATCTTGATGCGGTTTTTTGCGTTACATAAGTATCCCTAAAAGTAAGAGCAAGTCTAACTGTGCAAACATGCGCAAAAAAACAATTTATGAGGTGAAAGGAATATGCATTAGTATTAACATATCTTTGAATATAATTTTAGGATGCATTTTAATGCTGAGCTTCAAACGCACAGCGATGTAGGTATCTCAGGATCTGTCTGCGGCACAAAGTGAGGTCAAGACAAACGAATACTGTGATAGGAATTTCTCACCCGTCACATCTCACTCCTTACTGCTAGGCAGAAACTAAATATCCACTACGTTTATGAAGGCTTTAATTTCGTGCCGCTTAGAGTACTATCGATTTCGATTATGCAGTTTTAATTTTGAATTTAGCTTTTAAAGAAAAATTAAGTTGTTTATCTGAAAAGGTATTCTGAAAGTGTATTTATTCGAATAAATGTATTTCAGTTTATACGAAATACAAAGCTCTATGTAAACGTAACTTATTCAATTGACGAATAAAAATAAACGGAAAACACTCGAACAATAGAAATAAACAAAGAGCGATAATCCGCAGCCGAAACACGGGATCACATTCAATTATGCCCCAAACACTGGAATACATAATGAGCTAAATAATCCTTTACTACCAGATAACGCGTAGCCGTCCCGCTTACTCGAAACACCACAGAATAAGGCAATTATTATTACAATGCAGACATTAAACCTTTATGTGCTGTATTTAGTTAAGCGTTTTAGAGTAAAAATATTAGTCTGTGGCAGTGTTCGGTCCATGCGCGCCAACACCCAGCTTCCCTCATTCGCGTTTGAAATGTGTAAGAGTTCGGTCTACGTCGTAACACCGTAGCCGCTACGAAGTTCCGTAGCGTCGTAGAAGTTTTTCGTTTAGTTCGTTCTTGTATGAAAGTTGTTGTTACTTTTCTTTGACTCGGTTGTGTTTAAACATGGACTTTGGAGAAAAGTGTTTTATTATGGACTTAGATTGAAATTAACCGCTACAGGTAATGTAACGACAAGTGTTTAAAATTTTAAATAAATAAATTAAAAATATATATATACTTTGGAAAAAATATCTTGATCGATTTGTATTTTATCCTCGAATATTTAATATAAAAAATCGTTAAAAATATTACAAAAAATCAGTACTATACTTACGCTACTTCGTAAATAAAGTATGCGTATCAATACTTTCTAAATAAAATCGTACATCGAAAAAATTTGTTTTATATTACACAATTTTTCATAGATAATTATACAATGATAGATCCATTATCTTAGTATAGATCAATTACACGAAAGATTGATAGAGAATATTAAGACAAGTTTTGGATTATGCATAAATACTATATCCATAATATCCATAAATATGCCAACAATCACGAGTAAAATATTTTATGTAGGTGATATTGATACAAGTATATTTCTATTTTTTCTAGAATTTACTGTAGTTAAACAACAAAAAAAAGGTTTTTGTTTACAGATATTATCGAAAAAATTATAAAATTTTATGCTGCTACTATGTCTTAATGTATATGTCATATGTATATTAATTTTTATAATTACTCTTAAAGTTTCTTTTCATATTAAGACCCTTGGTATGTATTTCTCAGTATTTTAATTTACATTTAAAAAAAAATTTCTTTATACATATAACTCAAGAGGAAATATACAAAATAATTATTTTCAAAGCTATTCTCGGAATCTGTCCAAGCTTAAAATTAATTACAATATTTCTCCAACAAATCGTTTAATTTCGCGCAGAATGTTAAAAAAGATAATGCTTACTGTAAACAGTATAACGTCGAATAAAAAGGAAATTGAAAAGGGAGCTAAATACTTCTCGAAACATTTCATCAAATAAATAATATAAATTAACCATTATTAAATTATGATTTCTTTGACTTGAAGATGAAATATTATGATTGTTTTAGGTTGTAAAGACACAAAAATTTCTTCATGATTCCAATAAAACAGCAACCGAAATAAGTTGAAACATTGAGAAATGGAAACCAACTTTCTAGAAACAATATGTTGCCGGAAATAATATTGCTGTTAATTTATAGGAACCAATGACATGAACTGGAACTATAAAGACAAATAAAACCCGTGAAACCTATTCAAAAATTTTACATTTTCAATTTGACTTTGTACAGTAGTAAATTTTGAAGTCCTTGTTGAAAATTATTTTTTTGTATTCAAAAAATATTCTGAAAAACTATGTAAAACAAATGTTCGGTTATATTTAACATATCAAAACATGGATCTTGTTAGTCTGTCAGCTGATATTGTTAATCTGTAGCTCTGTCAGTCAGATCTACTCTGTCAATCCGTCGTCAACGTTTAGGAGCTGCCTTCCCTCCTCGCCGCGCACATACCTAAGGCGCGGTACAGCGGTTACGGTCAACCTATAGTATCTTTTCTGCGAGACATTGTCCTGGGATATGGTTTTGGAAACTTTAACAAGATCCATGTTTTACCGAATATTTTTTTGATAAAGTTTTTCAGAATATTTTTTGAATACAAAAAAATAATTTTCATTAAGGACTTAAAAATTTAGTACTGTACAAAGCCAAATTGAAAATATAAAAATTTTAAATAAGTTTCACGGCTTTTATTTGTCTTTATTATAGTTCCAGTTCAAGTCATTATAATAATAATAATAATAATAATAATAATAATAATAATAATAATAATAATAATAATAATAATAATAATAATAATAATAATAATAATAATAATAATAACACACACAATCACAACAACGTCTAGGTCCCAAACTAAGCATTAGCTTGTATTTTGGGTACCAAGCGAAGACAACACATACATATAACAACCAAGACCCGGTGCCAGTATTAATATTCATCATATATATACTGACCCGACCTGGGATTCGAACCCGGGACCTCCAGCTTCGCAGGCAGGGTCGCTGCCCACTAGGCTAAGCGGTCGTCTTAGTTTGTTTAGTCATTGTTTCCGTTAACGTTTTCCCGGTATGATTTTATGTCTAGTAATAATGACTGTGATATCACTTTGCGATGACAAATATAATAATAATAACACACACAATCACAACAACGTCTAGGTCCCAAACTATCTTACTAAACTAAAAATATCTCAGTAATATTGAGATCAATTATGACTATGAGACTGAAAGACTGACGTACAAACTAAAATGTACTAGCAACAGACAAATATTTAAAAAAAATTTACTTCTTAAGTACCTATATATAAAGAATCCTTAAAACATAATTTTCAAAAGATAAATCTGCTTGGAGACATACACTTCCGCAATTTTATTATATGTAACACCGACATATAATTATGTACTATATTTAATTACTCTTAAAACAAAGTAAATTAAAAAAGTTATTTAATCAGTTCTTATTAGCTTTAATATTAAATCTAATATCAGTCAAAAGGACGTCGTTAATAAAGACGCTGACAATAGCTAATGTCCTTGAGCATTTGATTAGTAGCGCGTTTCACTTGTCACTGTCTATGTGGATAGAAGTGAAAAAGAAGCAAATATTTACTTCTAGTCGCACCGTTTAATCAACTTGAAAAATACGCAATAATTCTTCTTATTATTATTCTTAATTAAAAATATGAATCGGTGAAGGTATAGTATAAAAATATGTTAATTCTCTTAATTTCGGCAATTTCATATAAAATTCAACCAATCTTGTTCAATTTGTATTTCAAGGTGTGATTTTATAATTTTTTATCAAGAAAATCTGGGCCATACGTGTCTTAGAATCGAAATGTTTGAAAATACAATCAATAATAGCTTATATTTTTTTCCTTCATTTAAGTGGATTTTGTGTTTTTTTTTTTAATAGAAACAGCCAAATTTACCGTTTTCAGCATCTTAATAACATTGCTAAACTTTAATAATCTCGGCTCAGATACTAAGCAAGTTTTAATCTATTGTACACGTAAATTACACAAGTCGTAGGCTCTCGCTATGGCTTAGGAATATGTATTAACAAAGTTAAGAGACTATTATTGTTTTAAGTTGTTGCTTAATCTCCTCCTGCATAAAGCTTCAAGAGTTTCTGTTGTTATAAATAATATTTGTAAACTCCGGGTTCCGTACCCAAAGAGTACCAACGGGAACTGAGACTTCGCTGTCAGTCTGTCCGTCCATCCATACGTCACAGGACTGTATTATTGAACAGTAATAGATAGATACTTGTAAATTTCATAGAGTGTGTATTACCGTGGCCACTATAACATCAAATAATAAAAATAAAATAAAGTTATAAATTAAAGGGGTCCCTGTCAAATAATGTATTCTTTTCAACGGTTTTGGTGATCGGTGGCGTTGTGAGAACATTGCTCGTACTTGAAATTTTTATGGAGTATATATTACTTTAGCCGTTATAATACAAAATAATAAATATATAATTAAGTTAAAATTTAAATTGGGGATCTATCTACTTCAATTTTGACATTTATTTTATTTAATTTAGTAATACGTTACCGCTGAGAACGCTGTTAAAACATTTAAAAATACATGGTTCTTATTATGTTGGAACACAAATTTTTAGCTTTTAAATTTGATAACTAATAACCTACGACAATTTGACAGAAAAATTAAACCACATTTTGTATCATACATTTTATGTAACCTCAAATAAATGTTTTTCATAAAGGTTCATTTTCTCTCTTATTTTTATTTATATTTTCGTGGAGGAATTTTTCCATGTTATTGTGAAAAATGTGAGTTTTATGTTAATGTAACTACAGTACGCGCGAATTCACTTCTCAGCTCGAGTGAACTCGGAAAAGGCCTCTTACTACTAGTTTTTTTTTTTAACTTGTACCACTAGCTAGATTTGTAATTCACTGTAAAAATATATTAAACTAAATCATAAATTTAATTTTTAGTATTAATTTGAAATGATTCGTAGAAATAAGAACTGAGCACCAATTGAACAATAAAAAATTATATCTACTGTGCTAGGACCTCTATTCCGATAATTAACACTTCTCCATCAATAGTGTAATAATATTAATACCTGTGACATCTCACGATCTAGTCCCAAACTATGCAGTGCCTGTATTATGGGTACTAGACAACTAATATACATACAAAATTGTTTTCAATATTATATGCATATGTATATATAAATGTTTTAAACTAAGACACAAAACATATACACATGTTCATGTACACAAATATTTGTTTCAGGCGGAAATAGAATCAGTAACCTTTGGTTTGATTTGTTTAGTGCCAAATCATTTCGATGACGAACGAATTGCTATTCACTAAACATGAAACTTTTTTGATTCTTTTTCTTTCTTCTTCTTTTGGTTAATCGCGTTCTAACATATGTTAATTCTGCCAATGTCTTGTGTATGAGAGATAAACTATTTTTATTGCAAAATAATAAAAACAGGCAACGCAGTACGGTTAATATGAAGTTTTTTTCAAAATGCCACCGGGAACTACGACGTTCTACATGCGCCATTTTGAAAAAAAACCCTTTTTTTAATTGTTAGAACAAAATATCTGAACTCTATGAGGCAGCACGCTTGTCAAGAGAAGTCTCAGTGTCAGAACAGATTAGTGAAGCCAAGACGATAGTCAAGTGACATGCGTAAAGAAGAAAAATCAATTGTTTCATAGTTGTCAAGAGTGATAATGTCAAATATTAGTAAATTATTTAGGGGTACATTTTTATATTTGGCCAAATAAATGACTGAGCACTGCACAATAGGTTTCACTATTTCAGATGGAACCCTCCAGGTTGTTACAATGTACACCCAAAAATTGCTTTTCCTATAATAATATCTTGGGCATCCCACACAGTACCATCTAGTCCCAAAGTATAATGCATGGATTATCCTATAAATGTAATTCTACGAAATAATGCTCCTCGTTAATCTGATAATACTCTTTTTTGACGATTAAAGGACTTTTTTTTAAATATTTAAGTAAAATATAGCTAATAGAGGACTATACATTAACGCTTTTTGTTCCAGCGGTCTCGGGCCTTGCTTCCGGCGGAAACGACGATGGCGGGTCGCACCGGAACCCTCGCGTTGCTACTAACGCTCGCCGGTCAGTTATAACTTTGAATATTAAAACTAAGTTTATTTGAATTAAATTTTAAAACTAATTAAATTTTTAATTACATATATTGATAGAAGCACCTTGTGAAGGATTCTTTCTATAATTGTAGTACATATCAATGTGAAAGTAAAACGCTGAAACTAGTTTTAATAACAAATTGGCAAACTAAATTGTCTTGTATTCACTTGGAACGCGAACATAATTAGCTATTAAAAAATATTGGCGAAAGATTCAGTTTACTATCCTTAGATAGGACAAATTAAAACAGTAATTATCTAGAGAAACATATTTATAAAACAAAAAGTCACTTCTTAAAACCCTGCAACCTTTCAATATGCATATCGTCACGTAAAACTCTAGGATTGCTTAAATTGAACTCGAAGCAACAACAACACTTAATTATCATTGGTTGAACTGACCTGGACAACGCCATCGTAGGTAACTTTTATTTGTACCTACCTAAAGTGGGAAACTAGGTATAGATTCATATAACTGAGTTTAAACTAAGTTTTATTTTACATGTGATAAAATACATGGCCCGTTGTCTAACGTAAAATTAAGACTATTTCTTTGCTAACTGTACAAGCTAAAAAAAAATTGAAATCAAGAGATAAAGGGACTGAAAAACACAAAAGGATGTGTAAAAAAATGTATTATGTAAAATTTTTATATTTAAACGAATATAATGTGTGCCATGGGAGACTTTGTTTTAGTTACCCAAATGGTTGCTTATCATTCGGATTGCGTGATTTTAGATTCAAGCATACATCGATACTTTTTCCTATGGTACCGTACCCAAAGGGCTTAACGGGGCTCTATTGTTGTCATCACAATGCCCGTCTGTCCGTCTGTCAAGGGTTTCTATCTCGTAAAGAGGATGAAATAGTTCAAATTTTACGAATATGGTAGAATGAAATTGAATACGGGGTTGTTTTAGTATAAAAGGGGGATGCAATAATAGCTTTTTTGTAACCTCAGCAAGTAGGCATGTATCGTGGTGTAAACCTGTTTACTAAAACATATTTCTTTTTTTTTAGTTTTAAATTTACAAGCTATTACAAGAAGCTATCAAAATATCTGAACAGATTGGTTATTTGTTGTCAGGACGTATTCGAAATTCCTATAAAAATTATGTACTAAATCAAAGCCGTCATGGGTATTCTGTTCACATAACGAGCCAAAAACAGTTTATATTTCTAATAATAACTTTTCAAATTAAAGATAACGATGTCAGCAGAGACTTAAGCTAAAATTGGAAGCTCTTTTGTCCACAAACGTCGAAATTCCTCGAAATCGCCTATGTACTGAAGTAATAACCGCTACGATTTAAAAACTTTCAAGTCCCTGATCATTACGCTCTGTTTATAAGAGACCTTATTAAAATTAGTCTATTATTTTAGGAGCTACGATGGCACCGACAGACTTGATAAAAGCTATCCTGAACAAACTACCTTTCAATTTAAAAACAAAAAAAGCTCATTGAAATCGGTTATTTCCTTAATAACGGTAACGTATTAAGAGCCAACCCGAATAGACCAGCTTTCAATTTAATAACCGCACTATAATTTAGTCATCTGCCCATGACCCAAAATGCCACAGAATGACATAGACAGACAAATCCATAGACGGACGATATATACCATACGACATACATATCACTGTTGCGCGTTAGAAGATGATTGTTAATGCGTTAAAAATCGTGGATGTAAAGGCCATTTACTTAAAAATAAGGGGGTTATAAATATCTTTGGATGTACATAGAGATATCGCATCTTAACCACAAAAATATGAGCATAAAATTTAGGCCACAGACTAAATTAAAATAAAGTATGTGAAGTTGAATTCAATGTGACGCACATGTAAAATTCGTACTGGAAGAACAAAACATATCATGTGTAATTTAACAAAATGTTTATAACAAACAATGATATGTTCTGTTAATCTCTGAATCTGTAATTTTAGTGAGGATTTCGGTTGTTTCAATGCATGAAACGCTCTATCTCGATAATTCTACCATCTGTGATATATACCTAGCATTAGTTAAAGCTCGAAAAACTTAAAATGGTAGTAAAACGTTATTTTTATACCTTACGCCAGTATAAATCTGCGATATTAACATTTTATGTTATTAAATTAGAAATTTTAAATACTTTGGGTTGTTTTAGAACTTGTAGCGTCTTGTGCTTGCATGTGTCTACAAAGTTACAAATTGCACTTATGCAACTTTTAAGATTTCGTCAAAATTCTTAAATGTTCTTAGATACGACATATAAGATGTTTTTCAATTCATACATATTATTAAGCACTTAAACAGGTAGAGATAAAGAATTAACTAACAAGTCAAAAAGAAGCTCTATAATCTATAATAGAATATATGTGCATAAGATACAATATCATATAAATATGACTTGAACATTATATTGCAAACGAGGACAACCCAATTAACTAAATATATTTTTGATTTTTAATGTCTGCAATATCTTATATAACATTCAAGTCATATTGTCAGTATATTGCATTTTATTAACATTATTATGTATAGATTATAGAATCAGTTTTGTTTTTTCTTTTATTTTCTTTTTTTGTGTTTCAACTCGGCTTAGGATTACACAAACCTGTTTTTTTTTCAAGATATATCCACAAACGGGCCGATCTAATGCGGTGCTTTATTTTCTAGTGTGTATCGAAGTGGTAACGAGAAAGTGTTACAATATAATATGTGTCGTGACCACATCATAGAATTGATCATGTCATGACGGATTCATTCAAAATAGGTTGATGGTCCATCACTTCTAAATGGGGTCTGGTGTGTTTAATAAATATTAATAAATCAATAAATAATTCAAATAATCTTGTAAATATATTATTAAGTTTTTCACAAGACCCTTCTAAGTTTCTATAGTTATAAAATCATTAAACAACCGCTCATGACAAAAACGCATTTGTACGACGTTTGATAATGAAGTTGCGTTATCTGTAACTTGACGTCTGTATGCGAAACATTTTTTTTTTCTAATATCTATTAAAATCTAATCTTGAATATGTGAATAACACAAACTACAGAAGGCCGTGCCCGAAAACACCTGGCCCAAATGTAGCCATCACACTGGCCGCGTTTCCGCGTTGGATTGCCAGTGAAATGCGCTGGACCAGGTATGTTCGGGAACGAGCGTCGCAACCAGCATCCCTTAGGCGGCGGCCCAGAGCGGACATAAAGCTCTTGGCTTCGGAGCACCAAGGCCCTCCTGTTTCAACCGCAAATGGAACGAAATAATAAGTGGCTTCTAATGAGGTATATTTTTGGTGTTTCCGCCGTGCCGCTGTCTCGGCGGCCGCGCCTGGGGCCCGTATGATTGTATTTAAATATGAGGGAGCAAAAGTGCACACGCATGTCGCATCCCACACCAAGCAGCGACCCTTACACTACGGTACGAGGGTAAGCCCATCTGGGTGTCTGCCGTCTGTGCGACTTAAAGCTGGTGGCTCAAGCAGGCACGGAACGTTTGCCGCGACCAAGGCTCTTCTGATCAGGTCATTGAGGGCATGGTGTCGAGAGAACCTCGCCGATATAGTTAAGCAACTTAGACCGTGATGCCCATTGGCTTCCACCCAAGAACCGCAGATGCACTTGTGGGGCTGACACACATCGCTCCCTAATCTAAGTGCAACTGCGATTCTCAGGGAGTCACCGTCCAAGAGTGTACCCAAGTGGGGTGACGGTAGAGCGTGTAGCCATGCCCCGGACTCCAATTGTGAAGCTGCTCTGAGCCTAGCTAAGTCGACTGTAAATGAACTGGCAATTAAATTTTTAATAATATTGGAACAGTATAAATCATCCCACAGTCTCTGAACGTTAGGTTTTTCAGGAGGATCATCATTGGGGCATAAGAGCTTCCAGGCTTGCGAGGCTTCACGAACATAAGGCAAGTGGATAAAGTCTCCTTGAGAAGGTAGAATTTGAGAGACGAGATCCACTACCCCATAAGCAGAAGCCAAGAAAGCCGTGAGACCGGTGCCCTGTACTGTACGAACTCCGAGACCGCCGTGTCTAATAGGGAGAGTAGCTTGAAGCCACTGGACATCATTTAGACTGACGTTCAGTATGGTTTCAAGGGAATTTTTTATAGTATTATCAAGTGGGGTTATATCTTCTGGGTAGAGCCAAGTGGGGGTGGTGCGAATGATATAAGTTAATTTAGGAATAGAGAAACAAAAACGCAAAAGTGTCAAGGCAACGTGAGGTGACAGATGAGATAGTTGACTTTGTAGTGTAAAGAGAGTTATTAAGTTAGGAGCGAAGCGGAGCAGAGCGATGTACATTGTAAAATCGATCACATTATGAAATGATCAATTGTAAGATATGACCACAACATATATAATTCGAATAATTTAAGTATTCAAATTAAATTGTTTAAAAAAAAGCTTATACTAATTTAAAATCTATTCCAAAACTAAAAATACCTACAAATAAAAAATATTGTCTAAATGTAATATATACGAACGACATTCCGAATTGCTTATTTACTAGTCTTCATATGATACTCATATTGTAATAACAAAATAATTTTTTCTCTCTCGGTTTTGATCTGCAGACACATCATTCAAATATTACGTACTCTAACATTACTTCTAAAACTGAGACAAATCTAACCTAAACTCATATGTTAAAATCTTTAAAGCCATAATAAGTCTCGTTGCAAGCTAAACATAGTTTATAGATTTTGTGGTGTGTAATTTATTATACAGCAGAATGTGAAAATAAAATTGGCGATACCTTAAACAAGGGATATGGCAAGAGATATTATGAACACCCTAAACAGTCGGGGTTTAATAAACCTATATGGATACATTTTGGTAAAGTTTAAAGCAAATTACGAGCGGGAGGAGCGTACCAATCGGATTTTTATATTAGCCAACACTTCTGATCTTATCTCTGTATACTTAAGTACCATAAAATGAGCTAAGCCGAATCACCATTTTCAATGCTATAGTTAATCTTGGGGCAAAAAGTAGCTGCGAAGAAGATGTAAGAGCAATATAAGAGTGATATAAGGGCTTAATTACAAAATGGTGTGTGGCGTCACGTAGCGGAATCATGGAGGACTAGCAAACAATGGGGGAACGTAAGAGCAGCGCACAATTCTGTAGGGCGCAAGCAA
Source organism: Luffia ferchaultella (assembly GCA_949709985.1). NCBI lineage: Eukaryota > Metazoa > Arthropoda > Insecta > Lepidoptera > Psychidae > Luffia > Luffia ferchaultella. Next base: position 4,180,261 of record OX453240.1, on the reverse strand, counting down.
TTTTTCGGTATAAAAACCGCTACAGAGAAACTCGATGCTTTGATTTTTACGTGCACATCGTCGCATAAATATCAGTTTCTCTGTCGTGGTTTTTAAACAGAAAAATACTTACAAAAATAGGAACCTGGAATAGCATCAAAATGTAATATTAAAGAAGAAAATAACATGGAAAACGAAATACGAAATAATGAATGAAATTTAATTTAGTACCTGTAGATATTGGTTGAATGAAATAATTATTTAACGTTTTAGTACGTTCTAATATAGACAGAAGAAAAAGAAAAAAATACATTTTATCACGGCCATGGATGCATAGACCACTACAAATAACAAAAACACAAATATATATTCATGATTTTCTGACATCATCATGATCGACAAAAGCTTTCGTCCTAAATCTCTACCACACATCATCTTGGGCTACCTGTAACCATAGCATGTGACCGACGGTGACCTGCCACCTTTACCAGATCGTCAGTCCACCTAGTAGGGTGCCGTCCCATGCTCCCACGTCCGGCTTGCAGACGTCACTCAAGAACCTTTCTCAGCGGTTGTTGATTTTGCAAGCGCTGTGGCGGCGCAAATTGCCACTTCGACTTGCTAATTCTGTGAGCTTTATCGCTCACTTCAGTTCTTCTGCGGCTGTCCTTGTTTCGAATCCTATCCCAGAGAGAAACTACTACAAACATAACTCTCGAATCTCCATAGCACATTAAGTGACTCGAAGGTTGTTAACAAGATGAACATTAATAGTACACGTCTTGTTTCCGTAAGTCATTTACTGGTAACACGCCCTGTTCAAAAGCTTTAGCTCTAAAGATATTTTGGACCCAAAAAGCTGCGTACGCGTAGCTTCCCGAAGCCGGCCCAGCTTAGGGAAGCTACGCAGCAGCTGCTGCTGATCCTTCCGTCTAAGTTGGTCTTGCCGAATCGAACCATCTGTTCCAGATAAAAAGTTATTTATCAAAAACTTCGTTTACACAGCATAAATACTGACAGTTTGACATGATTTTCGTTTTTTCTATGTTCATTGTTATCGAACCCATTCGTAGGGTAACTCCACTGAGCTCTGTTGACACGATATCAAGGTCCTTCGGCGTTTCTACCATTGTGACAATGGCATCAGCAAAGCAAACTTGAGTGTTTTTTCGTCATACCTATTATGACCCCAAAGACAATATAAATATTTACAAAAGGTTAAAAGATCTAATAAAATTTAATTCGATTGTTTACATCAAACGTTGAAGTTCCCTCGAGATATTTTGAGGAATTCTAAACCTTTTAAGTAGTTAACAAGATTAAGTAAAGAAAATGTCTTCGGAAAGTCGAACTCATTTTAACAGCTTTCTCAAACCTTCTTTCATAAATACCACAAGACAGTTTCTAGAGCACTAATTGGTTATCTAGATTATATATACGTAATAATAATAAGGTGAATAATCTAATGAAAATATATTAAATAGAAGTATAAACTGTTTTAACAAATATGTATTTCAATACCGCGTAAAATTGATAAGCTCAATGTACATTGTAATATGATGGATATTTATCACCTTAGATAGCATAATGATCATGATACAGCGTCTCATATATGGACGCAATCAAAAACGTGAGCAAAAGTGATTAAATGAATAGACAGACAGTTAGCAACAAAAATTTTGTTACATGTCGCACGCTGTTTTGGAACACAACGTATGTGCTGATCTTAACACATCGTGAAAAATAATGAAAAAACTGTATTTTGAACGTGATAAAATTTAAAAAAACCCGACTCAAAAAGAATTTACGTTTAAAAAATCTGAAATGAGACAGATTTGTTAGTCATCAAATTATTTTTTATTTTAAAGGCCTCGGACACCGCTAATTAACCTTCCAACGTCAGTGCCTGATTTTATTATGTTACGTCACATCACAACAAATGTAGGTATATAGATAGAAAAATTATAGGTAAGGTAAAATGTAGGTATACTTCATCATCATCATCATCATCAGCCCATTTTACCCCACTGCAGGAGCCTAGGCCTCCCCCAGGGTGAGAAGGGGGTTTGGAGCTTAAATCTACCACGCTACTCCACTGCAGGTTGGGGATTGTAACGACCGCCATCTATTGACAGCGTCCGGGACAGACTGCTTAACATGCTCTCCGAGGCACGGAGTCAGTAATAGTTAATGTACTTAAGTCAGAAAACTCATTGGTACACGTCCGGATTCAAACCATGGCCTTATAAATTTGAGACAGTTTCGTTGTGCTCTGGGCTATCACGACACCACCACCATCACACACACCACCAGGTATACTTAGCGGTTCTTTACTACAAACAGTCAGTTCACCATAGATGGTATTACATTATATACCAAAATTTTACATTGATTGAACAACTGAAAGTAGCTAAAAATTCCTCACCGATTTATTTTCATTTCCCTGTCTTGCTCTATCATCAAACTCTAATCACCATATCTACATAATATATTTAATGAGAACATTCCCGACACGATATCCCTGCTGTTATATGATGAGGAGTTAGGTGTCCTGTAGTTTCCGGGTGATGCTGCAGCTTCAAAACTAAATGATACTTTGCAATGTCATTGAAGTAACAGAATACTAAACTTGGAATCGATTAGACTTTTGAAAGTTGCATATATTCCTTTATCAACTAGAAAAGAGCTGATGATCTTCAAACAGCTGAACAGTTTCAGTTTTTTTAGACTTCCAATCTACGAGGTCTTCGCGCGGCGGTCTACATCCCTGCGAAATTGCTTTTGACAGTTTCGACTCTATGAAGTCACATTTCTGATTCTATTAAAACCAAACTCTGTTGTCTAATTTATAAAATCTATGTAGATAGTCAAGTATAAATTGTATTTGACTTAATTTTAACAATAGTTTTGACTAACAACCACAGAGTTTGGTTTTAATAGAATCAGAAATGTGACTTCATAGAATCGAAACTGTCAAAAGTAATTTCGCAGGAATGTAGACCGCCGCGCGGGGACCTCGCGGGTTGGAACTCTAAAAAAACTACTATTTTAAACAACATTAGCAAACAGGGATATTGGATGTCAGGGGTTAGTAATGACTTCGATGGCATCGAAACTAGATCGAGTTTGTTCCGGTTTGCTCGGTCAACCCGCCAGGGGTCATTGACCACAAAATATGCACGCTATCTAGTTTAGAACTTTCATTTAAGACCCACTCTTCAATATGTATTGTATTATTCAATAAATATCTATAAATAGGCAAGATTATATCTGAAATTTCATCGTTACCAGAGATATAATTTACAAAGAAATTTTATTCGAGTCAAACGACTTGTTTTACAAACAATATTGAATTCCTGAAAATATTCCCAATAATCGTTTCAAATTTAAGTTATTCCGGTATCTAGGTACCTACGTATCGAAGTTTTGGTAGTTTAATTGTGAAACGCCGGCGTTTGTGCAGGTGGCCGGCACGTGACCACTCACGAAATCACAAAGGACCAATGAATTCGGTTGTATAAAATCGATGTGGCGCTAATAACTATAAATACTGTTTCGTATACGTTTGAAATAATTTGATTACTGTTTTTCATACGTTTTCAAAGAAAACATTGGTTTAGGTAGAATAGTGTAATAAAAGAAATATTTGACCAGTACGTGAAAAACTTGCTAAATGCTTGTACTTCTAATAATTACATTATTGAAATTAAGATGAACACTTGAAGAATTCTATGAATAAGTTCATATTGAACAAAAAATTCTCTTTAGAGCGTAATTTGCGATTTATTTTTATTGAAACAAGTTTATCCAATTAAGTGATTGAGCTTCAGGCGTTCCTATCTTCTAATATTGTGTAACAGACCCAAATTCAAGAGACGCAAATCCGTAGTCCGGCTATAAACGCGTGTCGTGAAATTAATTATTGCTGTAAATAGGTCGTCACGTCTGCTAATATGACCATACAAGTAACGCGATATTTAGCGGCATCACCCGTCAGCTTGATATCACAATAACAATTCCGCTACTATTGTGTATTTGTTATACACGATTGGTGCTTTATGATTTACGTTTAAAAGGATTGTGTAGTGGCAATTTTTATACAAACGGCGTTAACTCATGCACTCCATTAAACCTTAACCGATTGGCCCAAAAAATATAGGGTATTCAGATCAACAATACCTAGGTTTATATTTTTTTAATTTCTAAATATTTTGATAGATCATAAGAAACAAATCTACAGATTTCGCGCTTCTCGTAACTATCGGAGGACATTGAAAATGAACAACAAAATTAGAAAATAATAGCATAATTTTGTTAAATATCTCGAAAAAAGTAATGGACCAATTTTCAAAAAAAATTATATCATACGATGCTTCGCAAGCTCCTGCACCTTTTAACATCACTGCCTTTCTTCTACCTTTATAACTTTCTCAGCCGAATCTCACTCTCCGGGGTAGGTAACTGACTTAATATTTACAGCCGATTCTAAAATTTCTTTTTCCAAGCGGTAGACAATATATCTGCTTCGATTTTTTTTTTCATTTTTCGATATCGGCTTTCGTTTTTGAAAAAATCAAATTTTTGTCGAAAAAGTCGGAAATTTCGTTTTTTTTTCACCATTTTCGATTTGCCGAAAAAAAATTTAGTATCGTACGATGTCCCACAAGCCTGCGCTTCTTTGGACACCGCTGTCTTTCGTCTACCATCATAAATTTCGGATATAGCCGAATTGCACTTCACCACGAAAACAATCTTATAAACATTTTCAATGTTAAAAACTTAAATGAGCGGAATTACTTCTTTGAAATTGTTTCATTTGTCACGTGTTCAACATGAAAGTAATTGCACTTTCAAAAATCTAATCGAAATTTCATAATATTTCGTTAATATTCATGCAATCAGTTTCATTAGTTGCATTAGTTTTTATGCAATCCAATTAATTTAATGTTGAACATTGTGAAAAATGAAACAATTGGAAAAAAAACTAATCCCGCCCATTTAAGTTTTTATTTTCTTATGGTGTATCAAAATATTAAAAAATTAAAAACGTGTGAACCTAGTTTTTGCTGATTTTATACCATATCATTTTTTTTACGGCATCGGTTAAGGTTTAAGGGGTGCAACTGTTAACGCCGTTTGTATGGAAATTTACCACTACACAATCCTCTTAATACTACAGAATCTTGAAAAGTGTGTGGAACATTTCTGAAAAGTAATATTTTTATACTTTATAAAAAAATATTATAAGTTCTATTTCACTATCACTGCATTTAATTTCTAGGGAGCACCACAAAATAAATATCTGTGTATCATAAATCTAGAAAAATCTTTAGAGATGGAAGATATAAAGGTCGATAATGGGAACTCTTGGTGCTCAATTTCAATAAACTTATGCGGGACAACATTGCAAGAGAGTTGTGATCTGTTTAAAATTCATTTTATAGCGAAACGGTGATATTCAACTATTCAGCAATAGTTATACGCAAAACGTATGCTAAATAAATTGGCTACATTTTAAACAGTAGGTGAGATTAGTTCATATGTACTACCGACCGACGAGGTTACATGAAAAAATTGACTAAAATTAAGATGACAAAAAAATTTGCAAACATCATCACTAAGTAAAAATCTTCGTATTAGCCTCTGAAATAGATGTAAACTTATGCATAAATATATTTTTTATCGTATTATTATTTATTGCATATGCCTCGGAGAGCACGTTAAGCTGTCGGTCCCGGTTGCTGTCAATAGGTAGCAGTCGTTACAATCTACCAATCCGCACTGGAGCAGCGTGGTAGATTGAGCCCCAAACCCCCTCACCCTGAGGGGAGGTCTAAGACCCTGCAGTGGGGTATGATTGGCTAACAGAAAGGATAATTATTATTTATACATGGGGAATATCCGTTTTTTTTTAATCTATCCTCCCTTGGTACTGACTGACCGATTGGTCAGTGGTTAGAGACCCTAACTGCAGAATAAAAGATCGTAAATTCGATTCCCGCCTGGGACAAATGTTTGTGTGGAACATATTTATTTGTTCCGTGTCTTTGTTTAAAAATATCTATAAAGGATATTTAAGTATATGTATTTATATCAGTTGTGTACTACCCACAATACAAGGACAATACTTGTTTACTTTGGGACTGGATGGTGGTGTGGGATGTCCCAGGTATTATTTACATACGTACCTACATATACTCACGCCTGCTTCCCATTGGGGTAGGAAGAGACTACAGATTTCTACTTAGTGCGATTCTGGCATACCAAGGCACGTTATTTTGACTAAAACACGAATAATTTTAGATTATCTCTTGTGATACTATTTTGACGTATTTCAATTTTCATAAATAGGCTAGTTGACTATTTTTTTTTAAATATCATAACAGTGAAAGAATTTTAAAAATTAAATCATTATTAACAAAGTTATAAATTTTTAAAATGTCTTGTTAGACAGAGAAAGCAATAAGTATAATATAATACAATAAGTATACCTAAATATACAAACACAATAAATATAACGTAATAAGTATCTATGTGTGACGTTAGGCAATTTAAAATAATGAAAACCATAGTTTTTCATTGCAAGAAAGAGATAGAGATAAAATTTTAATAGCTTATAATTTCCATGTTCTTTAACCGAACACAATATATTTAATAGTCCTCAATACCCTATTGTCATTGTTGACCTGTGATCTCACTAAAAATGACTGAAAAAGCTCAGTGAGTACACCCTTACTGTTTATTTAAGCTGGCTCCAGCAGCAGGTCAGCGGTGAACAATAAATCAAGTAAGGCCGTTATCCAAAGCTAAACAAATTACACTGATAAATTCTGTTCCACGTCAGGTAGCAATAATAAAAAATATAAACTCAAAATATATGGTAATTTTATATACACTTTCTTAAAAAACTGAAGCAATATGTTTTAAACACAGTACTACAAAAGATTAAGTCTTAATATATTTAAAAAAAAACCAACCAGTAATGTTTATTTATATCTACCTAAACATTTCAATATAATATAGTTTATCAAAACAATGACACATAATTATTTATACAACTTTTGGTAATCAACGACTTTGATTAGTTAAAAGCCCGACTCATTATGCCAAAGCTCGATATCAAACGTGACCCATTTCATACAAAGCTCTAACATCGATGCGTCTACCAGCTGCATAGCTTCCGCGCGGATTTCATTCCAGTTATGTAATAACCGCGGTTTTTTAATTAAACCAGATATTTTCCAACAGGCCGCGCACAAAATTAATACTTTCCTGAGATTTCACAAAGGTTGGTGAAATGTTCTTTCACGATATAAAATAACAAAAATGAAATTAAAATGATCGGTGGTTATCATTCCTTACACTTGAAATTTTCATGAAGTGACTACTAACAGATGGCCGCTAAAACAACAAATAAATAAAATAATGTTTAAAAATTTAAGGAGGTCCCCGCACGAGAAACGTGTTTTTTTATATGGTACGGTGGTATGGAACCCTTCGTGTGTGAGTCCAACTCGCACTTGACCGATTTTTATTCTTGTCACCAATACTTACACAAAAACCATTGATATAACATTATATGGATGCAGTATCACCACAGTAGTACATGTTCCGCTGATTTTTGTGACTAATCGTTATGTAACTCCACAGTCGTAATATTATTTTTCATAGTTTTTGTTCGTTTTTGTTTGAATGAAATTTGGCCCATACCTAGTTTAATAACAACCGATCAATATGGGTGCGTTCCATGCACATCAAATAAGAGCCACAAATGACGCTTTTGTCAGTTTTTTGCGTTCCAGACAGAAAATTTTCGGAAAAATCGTTCACGTGTGGTGATTTAGCTGTCAGTGTCATGCGTTTCAGACATATCGTTATGGTAGTTTGCAACGTTTGTAACTGCTACGTCAGACCCCTCGGCAGGTGGGTGGTTTGTATTCATTTCGAGTTTTGACATATCATAAGTTTTGACATTTGACATTTATAGCGTTCCAGACCATAATATACGTGTTATTGTCTTTTTTAGTGAATTAATCACTCGTACCAGATTAGAGCATAAGAAACAAACTTTTGTAGCGTTCGCGGCGGTGGCGTTTGTGGCTGTTATTGAATACGAATGGAGCATAGCCTATATAGTATTTCTATGAATACAACTGATAATCTTGTTAGAGTGCTACCTTATATACTGAGTGCAAAGTAGATTAGGATTCTATAAGTAGAACATCTTCACGATAAATAGGCAACACAAGTGGGAAGAAGCGGTGCGGTGGAGCAGAGGACGCTTCCCGGCCATCACTACCGCGAGCGTCGAGAAAGCAGACAAAAAAGCTTTAGTTAAGTAAAAAAAATATTAAAATATCACAGAAGTTTGCGTGTGTCTAATAGATTTGATATATATGCAAAGCTACCAAAAAAAGTTCGTAGTTATACGATGTCGAAATCCCTACACGTGTGTCTCGCGCTAAATATTAGTAAATTGGCGTTAGTACCGAAGATGACTTACTTACTGGAGACGCGCGCTCCGAGTGCTTAGCTGAGAGTTTCGTTGTTCTATCATTTCCGGAACAGTCACTTAAAATTCAATGAATGACTGATCGGTTGGCCGAGTGGTTAGAGACCCTAACCGAGGAGCCGAGGGTCGCGGGTTCGATTTCCGCCCGGACAAACATTTGTACGCATGAACATGTCTATTTGTTCCGTGTCTGGGTGTAAAAGTATCAATATATGTATTTATTGTAAAAAAATAATATTTACGTATTTATATCAGTTGTCTAGTACCCCATAATACAAGCATAATACTTGCTTACTTTGGGACTAGATGGCGCTGTGTGGAATGTCCCAGATATTTTTATATTATTAATGAATAATCATTGATTTCACACACCGACAAATGTACCTAGATTTCATATGGCGTAATTGCACGAACGTGGACGAAATATTATCGATGAAGAGACGAGAAAAGGAGTACCTACCTAACATAGCTAATGAGGAATCGGGCGTTAATAGACATTATCATTAATAAAGAAAATATCTATATTGCTTACATTCCTTCTTTATGACAAATATGTCCATAAACAACCAAATAAACAGCATTAATTTTATTTAGTCCCTTAGCAACATATAATAAGTGAACTAAAAATGTAACTTAATAGTATTGTTTGAACTAAAGTTTTCATAATTATAAAAGCGCAGTTAAGAAAAATAATATTACTTATTGAAAATATTAATGATCATATATCAAATTCTTAAAAAGCATAATGAACGTGTCCTCCTCATTAAAATTATGTTTTATACGTTATTCCACACACTAGAGTAAAACAAACTGATGACTATACTTTTTGAATTTCGGTAAAATACCGATTATCACCGGAGATAAAACATATCGAAGTTTGTGTTTTTACGACCCGCTCGTCACTCGGTGCAGCTACGTACAAATTATCCACGTTAGCCCATAGTAATGTAACCGAATTACGTCATTGCACGATTTACTTTAAAAATTTATATCTACGAAATTTCTGTAGATATCAATAAAATTCTTTCATTGAATAGTTTTTCCTAATAAATATAAAATATTTTTATAAAATGCAAAAATGACAAAACTTGCTCATTATCAAGATAGAGCGTCTTGTATTTTGAAACGACCGGTAACGTGAGCAAAATCACAGACTCGGTGATAAGAGAGACCGTACGTCATTATCAATGATTTAAACCACTTTATTATTATATTATTCTTGGAATGTAATTTCGGAATCTTTGTTTTCTTTTCCAGTGCGAATTTCATATGTCACAGAACGTTCTAGAAATTATTCGCAGTGAATATAAATATGGCAAAATATCAAGTATAGTTTGAGAAGAAGGAAAGGCAGCTCTTAAGCGTTGACGACAAACTGACTGAGCAGATCTGCCTCCCTCAGCGTCGCGCACATACCTAAGGCGCGGTACAGCGGTTTCGGTCAAAAAATAGCGTAAAGAATGAGCCCCAAATCCGCCTAAAAAATTCGATGTAAACTCGGTGGTCACGGCAATATTTAATTTTTGGTAAATAAATTATACACTTGGTATTATTAAATAATAAACTTAAAGTTTTGACTTCTACCATGGGGTTCCTTTGATACTTTCTAAAACATGTTTTTAAATGCCTTTGCTTCTTGAATCATGGTTTAAAAATATATATAATAGACAATAACAGTGGTCACGTCAACCCTCAACCGCGAGTGTCATAGATCAAAAGTGTGATTTCTTGTTTTGTGTGGTTGTTATATTATTAAACAGTAGTATGAAACAAAAAAATCAGTATAATTGATAAAAAATGAAAATGCAGCACAACGTGAAACACATTAAACATCGACATGTTATTAAATAAAACTGATTGACATTCTGGATAGTAGATTAACATTTAGTGTTTTTTTTTTTAAATATAGGCAAAGGAATTGTATATATATTTTTGTTTTTCAAATATCTACAAAACTTTATGTGATATATCGTCATTTTAATTAGATTATTTCTATACAAGATCCGGGTAATACATATGCATCAATTCGTTCATCGCCTTCACAACCTATTGAACCATTTTGACAAGGCAGAAGTTCTATGGAAGGTGGCTGCTATTCTTCGGTCTGCAGCATATATTGTTTGCTCAGAGTTCCCGTAAAAGTACGAATTGGCTAGAAGCCTTTTTCTGCGTTTACCGCCAGTTTTTACCTCAGCGAAATCTTCGCGCGCCGGTCTTCAACCCCGCAAAATTGCGTAAAGTCACTTCGATACTGTGAAGTGACATTTATGACTCTATTAAAACCAAACGCTGCTGTCAAATTCATTTACTCTATGAATTTTTGTTATCGCAATGTGGTATCTCTGTGTCCGTCCAAGATAGGTACTACTATGTTACCAAAATGGTTTTAATCAAAGATTTGATTTATTCTAAGTTAATGATCTTTTTAACGAAATAACAGGAAAAACGCGATGCTGTATATCGTTATAAATGTCACAGAATAATATATTTTATTGGAAATTGTAAGATTTATCGAACGTGTATTAGGATGTTCTATATTTAGTATCCTTGTCTGTTTAATTGGCAAATATTAAAACTATTAATACCAATTAACTGATAAGGGTTCCCGCTAATTGTAGAACACCATAACCGAAAATTTTAGTAGCGTCACAAATAATAAAATAATGTCAATTTATTTAGCCACGTAACTTGAAAATTGCTCCCCAGCACTTACATTTGTCTGTGTATTGTCTCTGGAAGTAGTTGTGTCCGACTTCACAAGCAATGAATCACAGAAAGCTATTTCCGGCAACGTTATGCGTCGCGTCGCCCTGACGGCCGGAAGTCGCGCGAGTTTAAACGATAGGCCTATGTTACTACACCTTTAGGGCGTTATTCTTATTATTCTGTAACCGTGATAAAGAAATTTAATATTATGAAGAGGGTCTTTTTACATTTTCGAGATATGCACGCTTTTGGAATTAAGTGTTAAATTAAGATCTCGAATTCTGTTCTTACTCAGGTTGTAGTTTCATCGGAGCGTGGTTGTAAATACAACACACAAGACTAGATAGCATAAGCACCATAGATCGACGTTTGTCGATCAATAATTCCGAGCATGCTTGAACAAATCACGGGGCGGTATTTGACGGCTAACGAACCCAAGCGAGCCCAAACGTAATTCAATACAGACAACTGCGGCAGACAATTTAAGATCAGTGTTAAAACGAATAATACCGTAGTATGGATATAAATTTATAATTCAACACTTTGTTGAGTCCTTTGTAAACATAAACCGAGACGCTAAAGTTTTGTGTGGGGACAGCCTTTAATTTTCACCTTGATTTTATTTTTATTTTTTGTTGTTATAATGACCGTAATAGTACACACTTCAAAAATTTCAAATATGAGCAATGATCTCACCACCACCAATCATCAAAAACGTCGAAAAAACAGGTTTCTTGTATGGGGCTCCCTTTAATTTTTATCTATATTTTTTAAATTTGTTTTTGTAGCGGCCACAGAATACACACTTTATGAAAATTTCTAGAAAATTTTAAATATCCATCTATAACGATCCAAACGATACAGCCCTTAGACAGACGAACGAACGGACGGACGATGGACGGACGGACAGCGGTGCCTTAGTAATAAGTTTCCCGTTGATACCCTTTGTATACGGATCTCTAGAAAATTCAATTTTTTCATGGACTGACAACGCACACCAAACGGTTACTATGGGGTTCACTTCACTTCATCAGCCCATTTTTACCCCACTAAAGGGGCTTAGGCCTCCCCCAAGGTGAGAGGGGCTTGGAGCTTAAATCCAACACGCTGCTCCACTGCGGGTTGGGGATTATAACGACCGCCATCTATTGACAGCGTCCGGGACCGAATGCTTAACGTGCTCTCCGAGGCACGGAGACAGTGATAGTTATGTATTTAAATCAGAAAAATTCATTGGTACACGCCCGGATTCGAACCATGGCTTTATGGCCTTATAAATTTGAGACAGGTTTGTTGCGCTTTGGGCTATCACGGCACTTCGTCACTTTAGGGTTACTACCCTATTATACTGAGTAACTCGAATGTTACCAACGTGGATTCTGACTTTTAGGTGACCAATTCTCTTCGTTAACAAATCAATTTAAAATAAAATGGCCTTTATCATTCCAAAAGATTGTCTTCACCGTCTGAAATTGGCGTAACATTGTCGCGTAGAAACTTTCACAGGCAATGTAATTTGGATTCAAGTGCTTGTATTTATTTAAGTTTATATCATGAAAGCGTGAACAAATATTTTATTTAAATATTTCGTGCAAAATTCATTTTGAGAGTCACAAAGTCGCCATCTCTTACACACGGATTGACTTCGATGATGTATTCTGAACTTGACTTCGGCTAGACCCCGGTCGCGGGTCTTTCGCAGCTGAACTTATCGTTGAACCACCGTATACAACCAAATCTTCATTTGAGGCGTAATTTATAGACATACATTGTATTGCAAACAAAAAAAATCGTTAGCCTTAACATACACTCGGATTGCAAACGCTCGTTGCTCTCTCGTATACAGCAGAATTACAATTAATCAACCCGCACGAATGGTGAACTGAGCGCGAGCCCTTTCCCGCCCTTCCACTTTAAGCAATTGCAAAAATTGCTGCGTCTGTCACCGGACGCCCTATTTCAAGATGTCCGAAACGTAAATATGTCGAATGTATGTCATTAAAGTACGCTTCAGACAGTGGCGTGTGATGGGTTCAGATCATGGTTACGCCAACACGACATGTGAAGTTTCAGTTTCCAAATGATTGTGGTGGAATCTTGTTATCATAGCGCCGCCGGCGCGGCGGCGCCGGCCGCCCGCACCGTGATACCTACCACAAAATCTATAAAAAATATATTTATAAAAACATTAAGAATCAGTTTATTAAATCAATGCGTCTTTTCGTTTTAAAAACTCGTCAATGATTTCATTATAAAATAATCTGACCCAGACCTGAAATATTGCGTAAATATGTAATAACACACATAATAATAACACACAAATTCACAACAACGTCTAGGTCCCAAACTAAGCATTAGCTTGTATTTTGGGTACCAAGCGAAGACACCACATACATATAACAACCAAGACCCGGTGCCAGTATTAATATTCATCATATAAATACTGACCCGACCTGGGATTCGAACCCGGGCCCTCCAGCTTCGCAGGCAGGGTTGCTGCCCACTAAGCTGAGCGGTCGTCATGTCGTATGGTATATGTGGATTCGTTTGTAAAAATCATTGTTTATGAAAGCTAATTGGTTTATAAAGCAAGAGATACCTAAGTTATGTATGATTTTAATTACCTACTTACTTTGTCACTGTGCAAAGACTGCGAAATACATTTCTTTCAGTCCATTGAAATCCTCCAAAATTTCCATTTCGGTATTTTACACTTTAACTTTACCTAATTCACAGTTACTTTAATACAACTTTAAAACATAAAACACAACAAATCGCAATGAATGAAATGCAATGAACACAGACAATAATTGAAAACAATAATGAAGTTAGTTTAGCCGCAGCATTCGCAAAGTTCTGCCTGCAGTCTATTTACGTACGAATTTCACTTTCGTTATGCCAGGCTTAATTTCGAGTATAAAATCCAGTAGGTACTGACCGATGATGATCGAAACGTAAGAGGGATAGATGCCATTCATCACTACATGTAAGAAGAAGACAGACATAAAAGCCGTATGGTATTTGTCTTGCCTCACGACGTGTTCGCAACGTGTCGGTTGGCGTCGGTATGTCGTGATCGGGAAAGAGAGGGAGGCCGGTGATAGGGTATTAAGATAGGTCAGTAACAGTCAGTAATAGCGCGCCATTGTATTATATGAGCGCGCGGGAAATTCAAGCACTCTCACTTGTACTCTTGCGTTTTTCATCATTATAGTAGGAAAATTTAAGGTATGCATGGCTTTTTGGCGTTAAAGGAAAACACGCGCCTGGCTTCAGAATGTCAATGGATCGATAACCTGCAATTGATATAAAACGAGGGCTTCCCGCCGCGTGTGTCTGTGCGATAAGGCTCCTAAACTACTTGACGGATTTTAAAATCCTGTATTCATCATTAGAAAATAGGCTTGAACCAAAATTTTAAAATTTTGCTGTATTAAAATTAACACGAACAAGGTTCTAGAATAACCTCTCAATTTTTTTTCTGTTTACGAATTTGCCAGGTATCCATGAAAATTCATCTGACATTGAAATTGTCCCTGTGACGTCATCAGGGCGGTTGAACTTATTGCACTGCGTTCCACAGTAAAAACCAATGCTAAAAGTGGATAAATAATATTAAGGTAACGTCCCTACATTAAATGAAATTGTAATCTTCGTGAATTAATAAAAAGGTTTTGACTTTATTTAGTCTAAGTTAACGCAAATAGTAGGTAAACAACTGTCCAGTTGACGTCACAAGGATTACACATTATTCAATTTTAGGAAAAAAAAATATTTAAAAAATAACAGATGTACTTAATCACTTCATATTTTAAGAGAGGTATAGATTGGTCT